>CM076581.1:1166140623-1166223587 GCA_034641835.2 Pinus albicaulis
CCAATGACATTCATAAACGTCGAAAAAAGCGACAATGTCCCTAAACATCGGTATAGTGACGGTTGTTGGCAGGATTTGAAAAATTGATAAAAATTGGGGAAATTTCCGACAATACGACAAAAGTGTCGGAACTAAAGGGTCGGATTTTTGACCAAATGTACTAGTGTGCAAATCTGATTCTAATGTTTATTTGTTGAATAAAATTGATTCCTTATGAATCATAGTACTCTACATAGATGATCTTTTGATAACATGTAGTTTAATTTCTACCATTATTGACATCAAAATTTCATTGCATAAGCAGTTTTTAATGACAAACATTGGCTTACTAATTTTTTTCCTTGGCCTAGACTTCAATCAGAGTGGTTCTAAGATTACCATTTCTCAACCAAATTATGCTAGATATATTTTGGAATTATTTCACACGAGCAATTGTAAGCCAGTAGCCACACCTTTCTTATCAGGGATAAATCTTGAGAATTTCAAATACACACTATTGGTTGAGTGCACATTGTATAGTCAGCTTGTGGGGAGTCTTTTTTACCTCACTCACTCCCGTCATGATCTCCCATATGTCATAGGAGTAGTTTCCAAATACATGATGGAGCCACATAAGTAACACTATAAATATAAAAAATAACATATTTCAATATGTCTAGGGGACAATAACCTATAGGACTCATTATGTAATAAATTGTTCCTTGGATCTCATTGAATTCAAAGATTCAGATTGGGGTGGTGACGACCATGATTGTAATTCCACCTCTCATTATGTACTTAGTTTTGGATCCAAACCCATTTATTGGTCAAGAAAAAATTATTTTTCCATTTCTTTATCATCAGAAGAGGTTGAGTACAGAGGAGTAATCAATGCCACTATCCAGGCTATTTGGATACAAGAATTCCTTTATAAGATTGGTATTAATGTCCATTTTATGACTGTCATATGGTGTGATAATTAGTGTACACTAAAGTTTTAAGGAGATCTTGTGTGTTGACAATAGACCAAAAATATCAATATCTAGATGAATTTCATCAAATAATTGATTCATGATAGGATCACCAATCTGTAGTACTATCCTAGATCTGACTAAACTATCCACATCTTCCCCAACATTCAATGAGTAGAAATTTTAATTTCTGCGAGATCGCTTCAGGGTGAAGGACATGATTTCTTACCACTTTTCTTTTCTCTACTTTTTGTTTTGTATTTTGAGGGGGGTTTTATTCCCACTGAGTTTTACCTATTTCCACTTTTCATGCATTGTATATGGGTACCTAAAATTTCCTTATTGACAAGACTCTTTCATTTTTGCATCATACTCACCTAAGTTATTATTAAGTGGGAGTGTTGGTGTTCATGCACTTAGTTATCCTCAATTAGTTTAATTTAAACTCTAGTTCGTGCATGTGATGTGCACATAGTTAGTGTCAGTTAAATCTAGTGCTTACATGTGGTGTGCACTTGGCTTTAGTTAGTTAGCTCTAGTGCTTGCATGTGGTGAATATGCACATTAACATAAAATAAGGTACACTTAGCTTTATTTAGCTTTAATTAGCCTTATTTATTGCATGTACAACTAAGATTAACTTAGTTTATTTGTGTATTGATTCTCAAATCAATATTGCGTAATCAAAGTCATCCTCTATTCTAATTTTCCTTTTCAATTCTTGCAAGCTTGTGCAATTATTCTTCAACTAGATCATTACATGTGCTCTAATAATTTTAAAAATATGCGTAGGGATTTTTTGATGAAAGAGGCATGGTAATATTTTAGGATATAAAACTTTTCACATATATCAGCATTGTTTTTCACCCTCTTTATGATCAATGGGACATTTTTAAAACTGACTTGGATGGTTGCATATGGCCATTGGATCCCCCCATTATTAATGTGTTATCAATATAAATTTATTCTATATACATTTATTTGAAAAAAAAATTAAAGATATCCCACATAGATGGTAGAAAAGAACCATATATTGCATATATATGGCTGCCTCTCTTCATGTTAATTCAATATGAAAGTGTCCACATGGAACCTGTGGAACAAACTTCATTTTGTCACGAGTATGTATATCGAACCTTTGAATGAGAGAAAGAGAAATACCACTTTTATATTTAAGGTTTATTTAAAATGAACATAAAGTGGGCGCCTATGTAGAATGACTAACCAAGGAGATGACTGTACTTTGACATTGATAACACCTTAGAGGTCCAAAAAATAACAAATGGTGAACAACATTTTCATTCCAATGAAAAGAGTCGACAAAACATTTCTTGGACCTATTACAATGATAAAAGGGGGTTACAAATATCATTACACATGAAATGAATCACCATAGGGTGATGGGTTCAATAAAGACATGTTATTTTACACAAACCACCCATATAGTCTTCCCTCTTTTCATAAGAGATCAATGACATAAACCATGCCGTGATAACATTGATAGGGACATAAAATTAATGAAACAATTATGAGATAGAGAGAATATGATCCTTTCCTTTTCATTTTGTGAACGTGAAGGAAGGATCATTGAGGCGATAAATATGGAGTTCAAGATGGGAAGACAAACACCCATAATGGCTTGCAGATTTTTTTTGAAATTGTTGGCATGCGTCAAAATTTGGTGAGTCGGCAGGGTGGTATGTGTTGTGTGAAATACAACCAAAAATACTTTGAAGATACGGTGTAACGAAGAAAGGGAAAATTTAAGAGGGGAAAAGGGAATTAAGGAACCAGGACACAGTAGAAAATATCAGGGGTAAGGATATAAAGTGATAAGTGCAGTTGAAGACAATTTTTAAGAGGGTGCACATAGGGTAGACCTGTGTACTCGATAAATAATGAAGGAAGGGGAAGAAAAATGATCCAAGGGAGTGATGAGGATTTATTTCAAGAAAGAATCTCTAGATGGATGTATTGAAGTTTGGTTATGTAGGTATTTCTTAAAGATTATTGTTGAAGATATTTAAAATTTTCCTACATCTCCTACTGTTACCAAAACACAAGCATGTTAGTAAAAAATAATGCATGAGTACCTCCCTTCCAACCATTGATCCATAAAAATGTGACTTAAATCCCCCTTTTCCTAGACAAAGACAAGGTTAAGAGTGCAGAGATGAAAGATGACAGAAGCATAATAAGAATAACATGAGAAGGAAATTCATAGAAAAAATTCAAACTAAAGAAAAAGTGAAAGGAGGAAATGTCAAAAGAAATATTAATACGAAAATTAAATAAGGGTCGAAATCATGGAAAGAAAAGGAAATGATAATTTATTTTTTATTTATTTTCAGCTTTCATTTTATTTTAAATTTAATTTTATTTATGTACATGAATAAATATTATTATTGGTGATCCACATACTAAATGAAATTTTGCATAAAGGAATGTAGCTTGAATTAAGAATGCATAATTCATCTCTTGTTTGATAGCAGTTGGGAAAAGGTGGTTACCCTGCCAACCAACAAAAGTGTGTGGATTGGACAATGGTTTAATGGAAAGAAAAAAATATTTTTGGCCATCATGGATGACCTGAAAACCAACATATATGTGCCAGTATTCACATACCATACTGGGTAAACAAGGGGATTCATGTGCATAATGCCCAAAATTCATGTTAATAAAATGATCATCAAGATTATTCGCATTGCAAAGCACTCTAGGCATTTATGTTAGGATATTTCGACACATAGGAAATAGTTAAGTATAACTTGGTCTAGCGGAGAGTTAGGTAAAGTGTTTTTTTGTACTATGTACATTTTTAACTTATAATCCGACGGTCACAATATGTTGTGATCTGACGGTTCATTCTCTCCTTGGTATTACCAACACTTGATTCGTGGCTTAACAGCTGATTGATCCATGATCTCTATTTAAGGATATTGGAGGGTCATTTGTTCGGTAACCATTTTTTAGAGAAGCTTATGTAATTTTTATTTCTTTATATTAATAAATTTCCTGAAGTGGCCACGTTGGCTCAAGTCGTGGATTTTTTCCGTCTTCGAGGGTTTTAACCACGTCAAATACTGGTGTACTGATCTGTGATCTGTTTTTGAGGAGTGACCTTTGGTGTTTGATCAAAGGAACTTACCTTGTAAATTCCTACATGGTATCAGAGCAGTTTTGAGGGCCGCATCCATTGTTGATCCAAATCCGAACCCAGTTTCACTAAAAGTGACTGTCGTTTTCTAGATCTATTATTTCTAACAAATTTTAGGCAGGGAGACCTGCTCCATTGTCTCATATAAAGTAGTATTTTTTTTAAAAGTGAGCTTATTATATTAAGTTTGGAAAAATAGGGGAATTATTTTTAAGAAAGTGAGCTTATTGTATTAAGTTTGGAAAAAGGGGGGAATGTATTTTAAAGTACAACTTCATCATCAACTTTCAACCTATCACGTAACTACTCAGCATCTACTACAAAATTTTTCAAAAAGACGTAACTCCTTCATCCAGATGTTGTTTTCAGAGCCATTTTCTTTAACCAGCCTAATTTTTCAAGATATTTACATTGGAGCAGTTAGTTTCAACTTTTTCAGTTTCATTTAAAAAAAAAAATGGAAAGTGCATGCCTAGTTATTTTTAACAACACCAATTATTTCCAATGGCTATCCTACACGGTAGAATTACTTAGAAGTAAAGTGCTTTATAGAATAGCCACAAGATAAGAATATAAACCTATCAATGGAGATAAAGCAGCTAAATGGGAAAATAAACAAGATCAAGCACAAGAGTTGATAGGAATGTCCATTGCTCAAGATCATAGATTTCATACCCAATAAATTGACTCCCCTGCTAAAGCCATGAAAAAACTAATTACTTTTTTTGGCATGAAAAATGAAATCAGAGCCCACCAGGTTGAAAACAAGTTTCTTTCTTTGGACCCCAATAATTTCTCCTCTATTGAATATTTTTTGTCCAAATTCAAGACCCTTAGACCTCTTTTAGAAGGTTGTAAGGTCAAAAAGGAAGATGGTAGCCTTATCTGTTCCATTCTTGCTAGGCTAGACACTACATAATCTGTATTTTTTGCCACCTTCCATTCCACTAGGGAAGCCCTCATTTCTCAAGGAACAACCTACAAGTCCCCCTCTTTTAATCCCTTTTGCGATTATTCGATAGGAGAACAATAAAAAATCTTACACTTTGGTCTTATTAATACTAGAAACTCTTCTAAGAAAGCTTTAGCAGCCCAAAAAAAACCATATCCGAAGAATCATAAGAAGCCACATCCTAAAAAGAATGGCCATGTACCAAACAAGGGTCTTAAGAAATTTCAACCGCAAACTGAAAAAAGAAACTCAACAAACTGATAAGGCAAATAAAAACAAAGTGGAGAAGGAAGATATACATTGAAAATTTTGTAATTGTTATGGCCACATAGAGTCAAAATATTTTAAGAAGATGGAAGCCTTGGAAGCAACAATGAATAAGCACAACATCAATTTTGAGAACTCTTCAACTTCATCTTCCGTAATGGCACTTTCTTTTTGTGATTGTCAAGTATCAAGATCTGCTTATGCATTAAATGTATCGTATTCTTCTTATTCACATGAGTGGCTCATTGATTCTGGAGCCTCTTATCACATGGAAAAAAATAAATCCATGCTTTCTTCTTTAAATGATTGTAACACCGAAGAAACTTATGTTGGTGATGATAGATCTATTAACGTTGTAGGGTCTGGAACCATTCATATATATAATGCAAAGTTTAATGATGTATTGTGTGCTCCTGCCTTTCCTACAATCCTCTATCTATTTATCAGATAACTCATTCAAGTGAAGGGAAAACAATAGAATTCTCACCTCATGATGTTGTAATTAAGGACTTAAGATATCCTAGACATATTCTAGCTACTGGAATTGCTGATGATTCCACAATTTTGTATAAGTTTGACAACTTTGGGTCATCATGTCCTCCCTCTGTTTTTGTTGCTCATAATGATGAAGTGAGCAAACTTTGACATGAGTGATTTGGTCACTTAAACTATTGTTCTCTTCAAACTCTATGTAATGAAAATATGGTGATAGGTCTTCCTATGGTATCTTGTCGAGATGGTGTTTGTTTCGGATGTGTACTCGGAAAAAATAATCGGGATAATTTTTACAAACGTGCCTCTTAGCACACTTCAGCCCCTTTTCAGCTTGTTCACAGTGATTTATGTCGTCCACTTCGAGTTGTTTCTTTCTATAGCTACAATAAATTCTTAACTTTCACCAGATGCACTTGGGTATACTTATTAAAACTCAAGTGTGAAATTTTTAACATGTTCTTGGCCTGTTAGGCCTTTCTTGGGAAACAATATGGATATCACATTCTTAAGTTAAGATCTAAAAATGGAGGAGAATATGTTAACAAAAAATTTATCCACTTTTGCACTGAGGATGGAATTCAATTGCAACATACTATTTCATATACTCCACAAAAAATTGGTGTAACTGAAAGGAAGAATCACACTCTAAAAGAAATGGCTAATTGTATGCTTCAATCTAGAGGTCTTAGTCTTAACTTTGGCAAGAAGTAATTAACCGTGCAAATTACATAGTAAATCACACTCCTTCTAAGTTTTTAAGGAATATAACTCTAGAAGAAGCTTGGAGCTCAATCAAACCAAATGTAAGTCACTTTCGTGTTTTTGGAAGTGAAGCTTGGGCCCATATTCCAGATGCGAAAGATAAATCCTTAGAACCTAAGAGTGAAAAATGCATTTTTTTTGGATATTCTAAAGATTTCAAAGGATATAGAATGATTAAACCCAAATCCAAAAAATTAATCATTATAAGGTATGTAAAATTTGATGAAAATATATCAGCCTGTGAGTCTATTTTGGCGAGTGTGCCACCTTTGGCCTGCGATCCTGATTCGGCATATGTGCCACCTCTCTCTATCTCTTCTATTTTTGACAACATTCCTTATAGTTCTGATGATGAAAATGATTATGAAAATCCTCCTGCATCTCTTCAGGATCCTTCTTCAACTCCACAACTTCCAAAATGGGCCTACTCTACAAGGGATGTAGTAGGTTCTCTTGCAGGTGACATTGTAGATCAACGTTGTACATGTTCTCAGTTCGATAGAGCCTCTTCCTTATTGGCTCAAGTTCCAGAAAATCTTGATCCATACACCTTTGAAGAAGATTTAGGTCATCAAGATTGGGATGCAGCTATGAATGAAAAATATCGTTCCTTATTGGCAAACGATACTTCTGATCTTGTTCCTCTTCCAAAGGGGAGAAAAATTGTCAGATGCAAATGGGTTTACATAACAAAGTTTTGACTAGATGGAAAAGTGGATCAACATAAATCTCATCTTGTTACTAAATTATTTTCACAAGTTGAAGGAATTGACTATACTGAAACCTTCTCCCCTATTTCCAAAATGAAATATATCCATGTTTTTCTTTCCTTTGCTGCCTCCTTTAGATTGGAAGTATGTCAGATGGATGTTAAATATGCCTTCTTACATGGGGATTTTCATGAAGAAATCTACATGGAACAACACCCTAGCTTTATCCAAAACAAATCTAACCTTTTTTGTCACCATAGAAATTCTATTTATGGTCTCAAACAATCCCCTCGGGCTTGGTATGCCAAAATGGATAGTTTTCTTAGATAATGGCTTTTCTCGATGTCATTCCGACAACACTGTCTACACCAAGAAAGTTGATATGTCCTTAATCATCCTTGTGCTTTATGTTGATGATCTTATCCTTACTGGTAGTGATCCCAACCATATAAACCATGTGAATTCTACCCCCAAAAATAAGTTTGAAATGACAGACTTAGGACACTTGCATTATTTCCTTGGTCTTCAACTCTTGTAATCCAAAAAAAGGTATTACCCTTTCTTAGTCCAAGTATGGCTGAGATCTTCTACGCCCACTTTCACATGGAAGAATTTAAGGAAACCACTTCTCCCTTTCAATCTGGAGTCTAGATTTTAGTCACTTGTACTTCCCCTGAGGTTAATGATACCTTATACCATCAACTTGTTGGTAAACTTATCTATCAAAATCATACTCATCCTGACCTTTCCTTTGTCTTTTTTTTTTGTGGCTTGATTTATGCACAAACCTCATGAAAGTCATTAGAAAGCAGCTAAAAGAATACTTCAATATATTCAAGTTACATTCTAGTTAGGGATTCATTAGAGTGGAGGAGCATCCCCATTGTTGATTGGTTTCACTGATTCTGATTTGGCTAGTGCCCCTGATGATCGAAATTCTGCTACAGGTTATATATTCACTCTTGGTTTAGGGCCTATTACATGGTCTTGTAAGAAACAAAGTGTCATCTCTCTTTCGTCAGCAAAAGTAGAGTATCGTGTTGCAGTTAAAGCCACCAAGGAAGCCCTGTGGCTTTGTCAGATCTTATCTGAATTTGGTATTCATCAACAACATCCAACTACACTTTGGTGTGATAATCAGAGTTCCATTCAGATATGCAAAGATCCAGTTCAAAATTAGTGCATGAAACACATTAAGCTACACATACACTTCATCAGAAAGCTCATTCATGATCGTGTTCTTGACATGGAGTATTGTTAAACCAATGATCAAGTTGTTGATATCGTTACAAAGGCTTTCACAGAAGTGAAGTTTACCAAACTTCGATCTATGCTTGGATTTCAGGAAAGTTATCATTAAGGGGGGATAGGCTCTAATGCCTCCTTCCTTCTCCTATTGTTTCACATTTTTAAATCCTCCAATCCTATCCCAAGTTGTTCTTAAGAGGGGTTTTTAGGATATTTCGACACATTGGAAAATATTAAGTATAATTTGGTCTAGCGTAGAGTTAGGTAAAGTGTGTTTTTGTACTACGTACATTTGTAACTTATAATTCGATGGTCCCGATATGTAGCGATCCCACACTTTATTCTCTCCTCGGTATTACTGACACTTGGTCCGTGTCTTAACACCTGATTGGTCCATGATCTCTATTTATAGAGCATGGAGGGTCATTTGTTTGTAAATTTTTATGAGAGAAGCATATGCAAATTTTCTTTCCTTATATTAATAAATTGCTTGAAGTGGCACATTGGCTCAGGTCATGCACTGTTTCCCTCTTCGAGAGTTTTAACCATGTCAAATACTGGTGTACTGATCTGTGATCTATTTGTGAGCGGTGAACTTTGGTATTTTATGTGAGGAACTTACCCCATAAATTCCTAAAAGTTCAAGGAGAGACTTTTGAAATTCAATCGAGACAATATCCATGGAATTTTTAGGGTTGAAAACAAAATATTTCCTTTCTATTTCATCAAATAAGGTCTCATCATCCATTTCAAGAGTTTGAGATGCCTTCCCAAGATTAAAATGACATAGAATTTCCCAAGTTGATTAAATATGACTCATCATCGTTCACAAGGGTTTTCACATTAAAGAGTCATTTCTTCATAATCAAGGACTTTATTAGGGTTCGTTCAAGGGTGAAGTGTCTTTCATATCATGGAAGAACCCTTGAGAATTAGAGTTTGATTCATTTTCATCATACTCATCATATGTAACACTCGAACTAGGATAGAGAAGGTTGAAACTAACCTTAGGACGAAGGTATTTATCGTATATAGGATATTCATTAAAAAATTAATCTTAAATCATATCATGAAAGAAATCTTGATGACTAAGGTTTGACCTATATTCATCATAATTGTAAAAAATAACATGGAAATCATCGTTGATATCCAAGAAATAAGGGGTGTTCTCAAGGTTAGAAGCTTAGAAAATGATTGGTCCCATAGATCCATAAGTGTATCCTCATCATCAAGATTCAACAAATTTTGATCAGAATCATCACAAATAACATCATCTTTAGGACAAAGAAGTTAAATATTGGCTTAACGCTCACAGTGGTCATTGTATACTTAACATTTGATATTTTATTCGAATTAGGAGTCGTCAAATGGGAATATATCACATAAGGTTCCTGAGCCACCCAGACAAGGATTAGTACCATCATCCTTGTAAACAATAGGAGACACATCTTCTCTTACCAAAACACATGAATGCTAGTAAAAAAATGAATGAGTGCGTCCTTTCAAACCATTGATCCATAAAAATTTGACTTAAATCCCCCTTTACTTAAAAAAGAAAATATTGAGAGTGCATAGATGAAAGATGACTAAAGCATATAAATAAAAACACTTGAAGGAAAATCATAGACAAAATTCAAACTAAAGAAAAAGTGAACGGAGGTAAAGTCAAAGCTGTTATTGAATGAAACAAGGGTATAAATCATGGTAAGAAAAACAAATGAAATTTTATTTATTTATTTATTTTTAATTTTATTTTAGTTATGTACATGAATAAATATTATGATTGGTGATACTCATACTAGATGAAATTGTGCATAAAGTAATGTGTCATGGATCAAGAATGTAGAGTTCATGACTCATTAGATGACAATTGGGAAAAGGTGGTTACCCTCCCAAACAACAAAAGTGTGTAGGTGAGACAATGGCTTAATGAAAATCCAAAAAGAAAAATTGGCCATCACACATTATGTGCCAACCAACCATTATGTGCTATTATTCACATACAAAAATGTGTAAACAAGGGGATACATGCACATAATGCCAAAAATTTATGTTAATGAATTATCATCAATATTATTCGCATTGAAAATCACTCTAGTAATTTCAATTTGAGACTTCAAAAATTCAATCAAGGCAATATCCATAGAATTTTTAGGGTTGAAAACAATAGATTTCCTCTAAAGTTCATTGAATAAGGTCTCATCGTCCATTTTAATAATGTGACATGCCTTCTAAATATCAAAAGAAGAGAGTCCATTCCCAATTTTATTAAAATATGACTCATCATAGTTCATGTAATGCCAAGGGTTTTCACATTAAAGACTCTTTTATTCATAAGAAATGACTTCATTTAATGGAGGGGATCATTCAAGGGTGAAGTTTCTTTCATATCATGGAAGCACCCTCGAGAATTAGAGTTTCATTAATGTTCATCATACTAATGATATGTAACATTAGAACTAGGATATAGAAGGTTGAAACTAACCTTAGGACGAAGGTATTTATCATATATGGGATATTCATTAAAAAATTAATCTTCAATCGTATCATAAAAGAAATATTGATGGAGAATATTAGACCTATATTCATCATAATTGTAAAAAATAACATGGTCATCATCGTTGATATCCAATAAATAATGGTTGTTCTCAAGATCAGAAGTTGAGAAAAAATATTGGTCACGTAGATCAAGAAGTGTATCGTCATCATCAGTACTCAACACATTTTGATTTGAGGCATCACAAATAACATCATCTTTAGGAAAAATAAGTTCAATATTGGATTAAGGCTCACATTGGTCTTTGCATACATGAAATTTAATATTTTCTTGGAATTAAGAGTAATCCAATGGGAAGATATCACATAAGGTTCTTGAGAAACCCAAAAAAAGGATCAGGAGTAGCCAATTTGTAAACAATAGGAGACAAAAATTCAATATTTGTGTATTAGAATGATACAAAATATTTCATAACCTGCATATCAGAACCCATAAGAAAATTGGGTTTCGAAATTTTCATATTATAAGCGATATGAAGAGATGGGATTATATCTTTATAGTTTCTATTTCCTCCTATCCTCGATGATAATTTGACATGTTGAAGGATCATGCGAACTCTCATAAAACATGCCCCAGAACATGGGTTGGGGAGGCTCAGGTGAAGGGGAAAATCATGAATAAATATATCAAAGCAGCATGGCCTAAAAACATTAGGGTACTAATATTCTTCCTCTCTGAAAATAATGAGAGAAAATAGTAAAAAAGTAGTTTGAAGGTCATGAAACAATGCTAAATAACAAAAAATCAAGAACTTAATGAAATTATTATGAGAGAATTTGTTAGGATAACTAGTGAATATTGGGAAAATATGGCAAGGAAAATAAAGTGTTTAAATGAAGCATACATACTTAACAAAATGAATAACTAAGAAGCAAAATTAATCTCACTCCCTAGCATGGTCACCAAAATATGTTGACATTTAAGAACAAAATGCTTTGGACACCAACAATTCAAACTTCTCAATAGCTTGTGATAGGCATGAGGAGTAGTTTCTTTTTTCCTTTAAGCCACACTATCAAGGTAGGGTCGACACCAAGATTGATGCAACTCAAACATGTAGTCATTCAGAAGATAGTTGTTTCTCGCAAGGAAGAGTCCTGAATTAACTATCTCATTTGTAAAATAAAAGAGCAACTCACTAAGCTAGCAGTAACCTTAAATTCACGGATATATACAAAATAGTGAGTTAGTTAGTTCTTAGACTTTAAATCTTAGAGATTTGTAGGGCATAAGCTGCATACACACAAAAATGTATTTAGTTAAAGCTTAGGCTGAAAGGTCGAAATTACTATAGAGATTAAGTTGGTTTAGCTTAAAAATTAAAAAAATTTAATTTAATTTGACACTCTTTATGCGTAAAAAATTAACTAGACAAGTCAGATCTTGTCATCGCTCCACTCTTTTCCTGCAAGGCCGCAACTCATGGATGGAAAGATATAAAAAAGGTCAATGCCAAGATTCTCCTGAAAAGCAACTGCATCAACGTTATTTCCATCTAAAAATACTGAGTTTAACCCTTTTAATAGCCTCATATTATGTTAATCATTTGATAAATAGATAAAAAAAATTGAAATAAGGAAGCCATATTGTATATATATCACATTGCTTTAATTGTTGCTGAATTGTGAAAAATTTATTATAAAACAAATATAAATGATGGAAAAGAGTTAATAGGCCCCTTAGTTAATATAACTTTAGTGAAAAAAATGAAGATGTGGATGTTTGAAATTGTTTTCTATGAGTTGCAGTATCGGCTTTACCATTAAGCCACACATCCAATGCGAATGCTTGACTCTTAAAATGTGTACCTAAATTTTTCTATAGATATTTGTTTAGTGAAAATAATAAATATTATTAATTGAATAAAAAATGCAGTTAAGTACATATTAATAAGTTTCTTATTAATGGCGGTGAGAAAAAAATTAAACACTAAGATCCATTACAACCAAATTCAATCTTGAATTTATATCTCAATGATTCATTGAAGAAGATTATGAGTCACAACTGAATGAATTTTTTTGTATTTTTGATTATATATATATATATATATATATATATATATATATATATATATGATTTATTTTTCTTTTATTTAACCATAAACAAGAAAAGAAAAAGGAAACAAGTACAAGGTTAAATTACTTAACAAAAATAAAAACCAAAGGAAATGAAATTTGAGATTACAAAAACTAAAGCCTGGTGAAAGAGTAAAATAATTGGGCCATGAAACTAAAACCTAAAAATTAAATTTAAATAAACAATAAAAGAAACATTCATGTAATAAAACATGTATTTACAAAATGTTTGGGGTTTTGGGGTTTTGTTTTTCAAGAAATAAATCAAAGGTAAATGGAAACCAATGTTTTGAAAAATAAATGAAATGTTGCACGACATGGGCGAATTAAGATAAGTAAGTTAATGTTCTTGTATTGCTTCAATAATTCATTACCACTGTACATAAAATGGTTCGTAAAGTATGAAGGAGCGGACAAAGTCACTTTTGAACTGATCAATGGCCTAATGAGATCACTAAACCCCTACATGACCATCACGTCATCGATACCTACGAATAATGAAGAGTAGAAATCAAACAAAAAATAAAGATGATATAAAGATGATATTGTCACTGACCCTTAAGGTATATACCTTTGTCTTCGCACCCTTGAATCCGCCTCAGAAGGAGCCTACAATTTGATAATCACCATTAACCCACAAATATCAGATGCAAGAAATAAGGGAAAGAAACCATAAATGGGAAGCTTCACACCATTAGCCAACATCGTCACTCGGTATTATAGTAGAATGTAGGTAAATGGAAAGCGGAATCTCCTTCAATCATGTAATTTGTTGTCTTTTATAGATCATGCTGCAAATTAATGATCTCGATCATTTTTGAATGGAAATTGTCTCAAATATCAGATGAATTTTAGATAGTTGTATTCATTCCTTCAATTCACAACTTCTCTATCTTTCACTCTTCAAAGTAATCTATTTTTTCCCTTTAGTAACTTTAGTAATTTTAAATACATGACTACCAATTTTTTTTTTATATATTTCAAATATACATTTATTATTGCTTTTAATATATCCTTGTTCATCATTATTCTTTGAAATGCCTTTAATAAATTTTCTTCTCTCACATGTCTTCAGTAAAAAAATTAACACGTTGAAATGGTATATTGCATGTATGGATATTTTAAGGTAACTATTTTCAATCTATGCATACCAAAAGAAAAAATATTGACCAACTTATTGTGTTCCCTTTTTATAAAATTTTGGAGCCATGAATAATTGTCTCACTAACCATACCATTTTTCAATCCATGGTGGGTTCTCTTCAATAATAAAATATCTAATTGCATCTGTGAGTTGCCTTGGACGTTGGATGACCAACCACTAAACTTGTCCTAAAAACTTCTTAGATACATTGAATCTTGTATAGTACTCCATTACTGGAATCATTATAATGTTAAAATCAAATCCATCTTTTATTTCTACACAACGTACATCTCCAGTAAAGAATGAATGAAAATATCAATTAGATGTTTTCGGATGTGATATATAATAAAGTCATTTTTATCAGTTAATAAATTGAATCGATTTTTGTTTTTTTTCCTCACACTATATTTGGAGACTTTACTAGCCTCACGGTGTACAAAAACCACGTTGTGTGTTCTATACTGATTTTTTTAAGTTCCGCAATAAATGTATCTATGAAGCCATTTCCAATCGAAATTTCTTAGAGAAAAGATAAATCCACTTCTATGGATTGTTACTTCTCAAACTAGCAGGGGACCTAGAGGGGGATCTTGAAGGGGAAACTACTAGTTCAAGGGCAACAATGGAGCTATAATGCATTGTCACCTCAGCTAAAGCTCCATACTTTTTACGGGCTCTCACTGATGGGAGGAGACTCAGTATTAAGAGAATCACCTAGATGAATGGTCAATGAAGGGTAAGGTGATGATTCATAAAGGCCTATTCACAAGAGAGTCTCAAATTGTGGTTTTCTTGCTTGAAACTTAAGGTGTAGAGCTCTCTTAGAAGGGAAAAAGGGATTTTCAAGGGCTAGGGCTAGAGTATATGACTTGAAAACGATATTCCTAATCCTCAAAATTCTTATGGAACTTGTTTTCCCAAGGTTTCTTTTATGAACTAACTTTTATAGGAAATGGGACCACACGAGACCAAGTGGACCCCAAGTTAGGTCAAGGGGATAAGGTTCAGCAACCAATTATGAGATTGACCTAATCATGGAAAAGAAGAGGATCAAAGAGAAAATTTTCAATGAAAAGTAATGCGATAATCCCTATGAGGTAGCTAGCCTAGGGATACCTATGAAAAAATTTGGTCTCAAGGATAGGGCTTGGGATATCTGGAGATCCAATAGTCAGAATAACCTAGAATTTGGAGGACACCTAGGGGATCCATGTAATGATGCCTTCTATTATGGTGGACCATGGCTCTCTACACACACCCCACATTTTCCAATGTATCCCTCCAAAGGGTTAGGACCCTGTATAAGAAGACCAAACCCAAAATGGATAATGTTGCAATCTTGCATAAGCTCCAATGCGTCCCCATGCCTTCCAACACACAAATCCATTAGATAAATCAAGTAAAATAATTTAAAAACCATGGAAAACATGGGGGAACTTCATAATGGCATGCCCTTCCATAATGGGCTTTGGAAGGTGATAATGTATTCAATCTCCAAAAGGGATTAACTAAGCACATTATTAGGTGGTTTCTACTTCTAAAGAGGATGGTATGTCCATGGTAGATCCTTCAAATGGTGGTGGAATGTGATAAAATGATGGAAAAAAAATAGGGGATGAAAGGGGAAATATAGGGCCACATGCCAGGGTACAAGGGTTGCTAATAAAGGGAATCCAACATTTGGGTACATAATGTATAAGAGGGACCAATCGTGGTACATGAGTTACACCGACCTTGATGTTTCCACCCGTCTTCATATTCCTTTTTCCTTTTATGATTTTTCTTTGGTTAACTCTCCGGCCTCAAGGAATCAGAAAAAAATGTGTAAAGTATATAAGTGGATACCCACTTTAAGGTGGGGGTTTCATTTCCCACTAGGTGTTGGGACACTCACGGGTTCCTGAATGATAAAGGATGCTCATATAGGGCCTATAGGGACTAGGTTGATGGCCATGGAAATGGGTTAGAGCTCATTTATTGAAATTTTCCCACGCATTAAATGTGTTTGTCTTGACCATGTTTTGCATTTTGTGGTCCATTTTTCTAGTTAATGTGGGAAATTATTCTTTTCTTTTCTTTTTATTTGCATCGACCTCGAGGCATCGTTCGTGGCCCGATCTTGTGTGGGGGGGAAAGGGAGGGGAAGGCTAACCCTTTATGGACCCAGTGGAGGCATGTTGACCCAGGTGGGAGGAATGATTAATGGGGTTATAATGAGTAGAATAGGAGTGATATATGTGGATGAGGGAGCTTGACCACGCAACCAAAAACATGGTTCCCATGTAGTACCATCTTTAGAGCCCAAAGGTTAGTAAAAGAGATCCCACAGGAGGAGGCTCCAAAGTTAACATCCAAAAGAGGTCAACGAGACAAAAGCAGAGACCTATCCCACGCTTTCCACCGAAACCCCCCATTAATCCATGCCCAAGAGTTTCCATGATAAGTAAACCACAATAATCAATTACCAAATGATAAGAAATACCTTTAAGTTTCATATTCCCACATTCAAACATACGATCATGACTGATGGTTGAGGGACCACATGGTTGGCTAAGGTGGTACATAAATGGCACAATGAGCTATTTGGTGGCTGCAAGGGGCTACCGGCTACCGGTTGAGGACCATATTGGAGAAAACATTATCCCAGGGATATCACCCACAAAATGGTGGATAACATCTAGCTCCAACTAAGACATGATCTGTCGGAAAAGTGGGAAAAGCTACTCAAATAGGAGGTCATGAGAATACTAATGATATTTTAGTTACCATAGACGAGTTACATACATTTATCAAAGACTAAAATGATGGGGAAACATGTTTTTATGTTGTCTTATGATCACCCATGATTGGGGTTAGGCCGTAAAATCAAAATAAGGATAAAGCATGCAAATTTTAATATAATTGCAACTAATATACCATTGTAAATTTCATATGATGTTAGTTCTAATGATAAAATCAATATACAATGCATCATATACTAACATGAATAACATACAATGTCTAGTGCTAGGTATAATCATAGACCCAATGAAACCAACATGTCAATTGACCAATACAAGAATGCATGCTTCCATGATTATTTTTGCAATGGAACCAATGACACAAATGGAATAATGTTATGAGAGGTTACGAGGGAAGGAGTTGGGAAAACAAGAGACCCATATGCCATAGAAAGGAACCCTAGAAAAAGGAAAATACACCAACCAATATGATTGAATTTGATCCTCTAACGATGAGATGGAAATGTCAATGATAAAGTATATGAATATTTGATGAAGAACTATCTGAGGCTTATCATTGTTAGTGTAAGAAGGAGTAAATGGCTTAGACATATTTATTATGATATTATTTTGGTCATTGCAAAAACAAGAAGCGGACTAATCATTGTATTTGGAGAAAAAACATGATTCCTGGTTTTTCTTAGGGAAATTGACTCTTCATAAAAGGTAAGGGAAAAAACTTCATCACAAATAATAGCATTTAAAAGGTAGTTACATGCAATAATAGTATATCCAATGTTCAAATTTTCAAACAAGAGAAGCTCCAAAGAAAATAAGATATAACCAAACATCAAAATTCATCCATTCATCCAAAAGTCGCCTCCTCCAAAGAATGTGAAATTCTTACAAGTGCTAATGATCAATCCAAGTGATGATGATGAAATGAAATCACCTAATTTGTATTTATACATATACAAATGAATTGGATTTTCCTAATGAGGCCTAATTGAACCTCTAAAATAAAATAATGTATAAAATAACAATCTTTTGGTGACAAGCCCACCAAACTAGCTCAAAATCAAAAGAGTAACCCTCTCAAGAGGTAAAATGATCAATAATTCATGTCATTGGGCCTTAGAGGAGGTCTAATGAAGGCCATGAGTGCCATATTGTAGAATAGGGATCCCAAACATAGTGGACAAGGTGTTGGCACCTTGTTTTTCAAGAAATGAACATGTAGTGCTCCCAAACAGATGTGGGGGCACACAAATGTACTCATGGGTCTCCAAATCAATAAAAGATTCCAGTATAACAACTTAAAGTACTGGGATTATGGTATAAATGGTGTCCCATCAATATGGAGGTCCTGGATCATTTTCCATGTGTGTGCTACAATTGTGGAGCCGAGTCGGTATGGTCAACAAGGTGCATCATCCTCGTCCAATAAGTGAAGTAATTGTCATCTTTGAATGGTTCTAGGGATACATGTAATGTTGCATGCTATGATGGATGCCTGTGGATGTCTACACACACCCCACATGTGCCAATGTATCCCTATAGATAGATAGGACCTCGTATAGGGATACCAAACCCAAAATGGTGACCATATGAAATCTTGCATAAGATCCTATGCCTCCCATTGACTAACATCACACCAATAAATTATAGAAATAAAGTAAAATAATTCACAAACCATCAAAAACAAGTGGGAATTTCATAATGGCATGCCCTTTCATAGTGGTATTTGGCATGAGCTAATTTATCCAAGCTCCAAAGAAGGTTAACCAAACACCTTATTAGGTGGTTTCTATGTCTAAAGGGAATGGTATGTCCATGGTACATACTTCAGATGGTGGTGGCATGTGATAAAGTGATGGAATGAAGTAGGGAATGAAAGGGGAAATCTTGGGTAACATGTGAGGGTACAAGGGTAGCTAATAAAGGGAAGTCCAAACTTGGTAGATAATGTATAGGAGGGAGAAATAATGGTACATTATTTTATCTAACCTTTATTTTCCACCCTTCCTCATATGCCTTTTTCCTTTTATGATTTTTCTTTGGTTAACTACTTGGGGCTGAAGGAATGAGAGAATGATGTGTAATGTATAGAAGTGGATATCCCCTTTAAGGTGGGGTTTTTCATTGCCCACCAGGGGTTGGGACAATCATGGGTGCTTGAATGATAAATGAGGCTCAGTTAGGGCCTTTAGGAACTAGGGTAATGACCATGGAAATGGGGTATATCACATGTGTTGGATTTTCCCACGTGTTAAATGTGTTTGTCCTGACCATATTTTGCAATTTGTTTCCCATTTTCATGTCGAATATAGCCAATTATTCTTTTTATTTTATTTTTAGTTGCATCAACCTTAGGGCATCATTCCAGGACCAACCCAGGGTGTGGGAAAAGTAGAGGGGGAGGCTAACCCTTTACCACCCTTTATGGAACCAGTAGAGGAATGTGGACCTAGGTTAGAGGAATGATAAAGGGGGTTATAATGAGTGGAAGAGGAGTGATATATGTGGATGAGGGAGCGGGACCACAAAACCGAAATCGTGGTTTCCCATTTATTACCATCCCCATATTCCAAAGGTCAGTAAAATATATCCCACGAGATTAGGGTCCAAGTCTACCATCCAAAAGAGGTATAGGGGACAAGAGAATAGACCTATCAGACACTCTTTCCGTCGAATCCCCACATTAATCCATTCCAAGGGTTTCCAAGATAAGTAAACCACATAATTAATTACCAAATGATAAGGCATACCTTTAGGTTTGGGATGCCCACCTTCAAACATACGATCATGACATATGGTTGATGGAGCACATGGCTCGCTTGGGTGGTGGAGAAATTTTTTAACGAGCTAGTTGGTGGCTGCAAGGGGCTATTGGTTGCTGGCTAGGGACCATCTTGGAGAAAATGTTTCTCCTAGAGAGATCACCCATGAAATGGTTAGTAACAGGGATTGTGCTTCAATAATAAATAAGTGACAATAAATTCATGGATTCCCAAATTTTGTTATATTATCCATCACTCCAAATAGTCCCTCCATAGCTCATTTATTTTTGAATGCTAATGTTGTCTAAAGAAAAATCCCCATCGTTTCTGGAATTTGATATAAGACATCAACGAGAATGAGCTGATTACTCATCCTACCGTCATCTCCAGAAGAAGTACACTTCAACATTATTTTTATTTTGTTCAGGTGTATATTTTTTTTTAATACTCGTTTCATATTGGAGTGAACATAAAATATGAAGAGTGGACACCTGGACTTCTGAAAACACACATACACGCAAGCACACACACAAATATATACATTAAAAAATATTAAATATCCCACATGAGTAAGATGTGTGTTTCAAAGATTAAAAAAAATACATTGTGGTCTTTGGGTCTCGGGCCCTGTAGAGAAAGATTACTTTGATTGTAACTATATATAAGGCATGATAATATTTTAGGAGAGAAAATGTTTCAAATATATCATAGTTCTCATCATTGTTATTCAACCGCTTTATGATCATGAGATTCATTGGGACATTTAGAATCTCACTTGGATTCTTGCATAAGGCCATTAGATACCCCATTATCAATGTGCTAGTCATACAAAAATGTTCTATATACATATATTTAAAATAAATAAATAAATATATCTCACATATATGGTAGGAAGGAACCATATATTGCATATATATGCTTGTCTCTCTTCATGTTAATTGAATATGAAAGTGGAACCTATAGCACGAAATTTGTTTGGTAATAAGTGTGTATATGGGACCTATGGATATTCTATATACATATATTTTAAAACAAATAAATGTAAGATATCCCACATAGATGGTGGGAAGGAACCATGTATAACATATATATGGTTGCTTCTCTTCATGTTATTTGAGCATAAAAGTGTTGAGCTGGAACCTCTGGCACCAACTTTGCTTGGACACGAGTGTGTGAATGGAACTTTTGGATGTGAGTAAGAGCCATACCCTTTCTATATTTTATGTTTCATGTGGTATTTGAACTGGTCGGAAATGGTGAAAAATATTTAAAATGGGAGGTTGAGGTACCAAGGAGATTAGTTTATTTTTACATTGAGAACACCTAAGGGGTGGTCAAGGTAGAATGAATAACCAAGGAGATGAGTGTATTTTGACATTATAAACAACTAAGGGGAGGGCGAGGTACACTGATTATATTTAAATGAACATAAAAGGGAGTTTGAGGTACAATTACTGACAAATGAGATGAGTGAGTGTATTTTGACATTGAGAACACCTTAGAGGTCTAAAAATTAACAAATTGTGAACAATATTTTCATTTCAATGAAAAGAGTTTAGGGGGGAAAATATTTTCTTGGACCTAAAAGAGTTGAGGCGACACCAAATTTCTTAGACCTCTTACAATGATAAAAGGAGGTTACAAGTATTATTGCACAATACTTGAAGAAACATAGGGTGAGGTGTTGAATAAAGTTGTGTTCTTTTACAACAACCGCTCGTATACTCTTCCATTGTTTTTCTTTATACTCATAAGTGTAAAATGAGATAAACCATCTCGCGATAACACTAACAAGGACATAAAATGAATGAGAACATGATTTCATAAAGAGAATGCGCTCATTTCCCTTTTATTATGTGTAGGCACAAGATTGATCATTCAAGTGATAAAGATGGTTGTGAAGATGAAAAGAGCAACACCCATTATGGCTTGCATATTTCTTTTGAAATTGTTAGAATGTGTCAACAAGATAGAGGACCTCATGTAACAAAAAAAAATAATGCGAAGATTTTCAACAGAATTTCATAAGAAAAACCAAAATAAACAATAAAATCAAAATAAAATTAAAAAGAAAATTAAAATTTTAATATAAAATAAAAAAATAGTTGAGTATATATATATATATATATATATATATATATATATATATATATATATATATATATAAACATGGATAACACATCCATATTATTAATAAAATAAGGATTATTTTGTGTTAGTTAAAAAAATTGTAAATGTACATATTAATATATTAATTAAAATTGAAAATTAATAAAAATAAATAGATATTATGTGTTGATAATAACAAATATTAAATAATTTGAATTAAAAATAAACGTACTATTAAAAAATATGAAATAACAAAATGACTTAAAAAAAAAAAACTATGAAAAAACAAAAATGGTCAAGATATTTATTTGGATATTGAATAAAAAAAAAAAACTATAATAAAATTGCTTTTTGAATATGTATATAATAAAACAATTAAAAATATGCTTTGAATCTAATATGATAATACCATATCAATAAACTAGGTAATATTAGTTTATTGATATGGTATTATCATATTAGGTTCAAGGCATATATTTTAATAGGTTTATTATATATATATATATATATATATATATATATATATATATATAATTAATTAACTATTTTTATATTTAGCTGCTTTTATTAATGCGTCAAAATGTTACATATGATTTTTAATAGATTCCTTTCTCTTACGCCCTCACTCCACTTAGATTTGTTGTCGAGGAAAGACAGAAAAAAAAATAGAAACAAAATGTCGAAAACTACAACATCACTATGGCTCACATACATCTAAACACCAAAAAACATGGAGGATACCTACGTGACTAATTTGCATTAAAAATTACGGGGTTCAATGGGGGTTGCCCAACTTAATGAAGATCATGAAGATCATGAGGAATTGACCCCTAGTGGGCATGAAACTCTAGATGTTCTACATGATATTCTAACCCGATCAAGGTAGCTACGTTATGTGTCAATGGATTCTATGGACTAAGTCAAATCTATCAAACATAATGTTGAATCTTTGGTTAAACTGAGAGGGGGGGGGGAATCAGTTTAACACAAGATTTGGCTTTTTAAATTTTCATCAAACTTATTTACAGCTTAATATGTGAACAGTCTTACAATGTAGCAGCAAGTATTAAATTAATGTGACATCAACCTTATTGTGAGAGCAGCAAACAAATAAACAGATTGAGTGGATCATATCAACATGTAAGCAACACACATAGAGACAACAGATGTAAGTGGAAACCCATAAAGGGAGAAAACCACATCTTATTATTGTTGTGATGCAAAGGCAAGCTCCAACTCCCTCTCACCACTATTTTTCTGCAGGCACCAACCTACAGGAGGCTCCAACCTCAGTCAACTACAACTGACAGCTATCAAGCTTCAACTTGATAGGGAAGCTCCAACTTCCTCAATTTATCTAAATAAATGTTTGCTAATTTACATCAGATATCAGCTTTGTTCTGTAGCATCTCTTTCTTCTCCTCTCTTCCTCATCTTCTCTACCTCAATCTTCTATACTCTACATTCTCTATCCTTAATCTCTCTAACTTTTTTTTTTTTTTTTTTTATGCATATCAAGATGATATTACTTATAGAGAATTCCTGATGACTGCTTGTTTTCCTCTAGGAATTCAAAATGGATACTCATACCTCTTGGTCTTCTGCCTTCTCATTTCATTTTAGCTCACTCAGAAAAATATATGTGTAGGTACTAATTTTAATATTACAGTGGGAATTTGTTCTCTTCCGGAGACTTGCCAATGCATCACAAACAATATAAAATTAATAACAACATTTACAGTCAAATACAATGAGAATTCTAGCTCAACTCATTCATTCTTTTGGCTCGCTACGCATTTGTCTTTTCTTTGACTGTGTCTGTCTTTTCTATGACTGTGTTTTGTCCCTTTCAGCTCTGCTAGCTCTCCTGATTTCTGCCGTGGTGCAACTGCTGCATACATGTGACTGTGAAATTAAACTCTTGGCTTTATACGAATAATGAGACGTTTTAATACTTAGAATGCCCTTACGGGCCCACTCGCTGAACTTGTTCTATCTTCCGATGTGATGCATTACTGTCCACATATTGGAGCTGTGTATGTATCATTTTATATATATATGTGTGTGTGTGTGTGTGTGTGTGTGTGTCGCGGTGCTTTCCTTTCCTCTTTAGCTTTAGATTAATTTACTTGGAGCAAACCTGTTCTTAGTCTTATCTTTGGATGGACCCCACAAGCCAGTTGTACTCTACTCATGTATTTCAATCGCAATCGCAACATTCACAATACTCCTGCGATTTGGTCTTTTGATTTCCACCGATGCGATTAGCAAAGGCCCACCATATAGTCAGTCAAATCATCTTAGCCGTCCATCCCTTAGTGAATCTAACAGATCTCATCCAATCGCTAAGTTGTAATCGAAACTTTCAGTTTTCGATACTCTTTTACCTCCGATGCGATCAATTACTGTACATTTCTCTGTGCCGATGTGATGAATTGCTTTTCGAGTTCTTTCGATTGTGATTAATCGCAATTGCAACTTGCATTTGCATGTTTCGATGCACTACTCCTTCTCCGATGTGATCACTCTGATCTGATGCGATGCGATTACTCTGATCCGATGCGATCAATCTGATCTGATGCGATGCGATTACTCCGATTGCGATTAATCGCAATCGCAACTTTTAGTTTCATGTTCTGATATTCCTATGCTCTGATGCTCTGATGCGATCACTGTTATGCAGGAACTCAAACACATATCAATCATGGTTTATAAACCCATCGGGTCCGGGCTTCAATCGCAATCGCAACTTTCTGTTCATATGATCTGCTGCCAACCTTTTTCCGATGCGATTGATGATGGTCCCACCATGTGGTACTTTGCTTTTGATAGAACCTTTGGTTCTTTAGATCTCACGCTACACACACACACACACACACACACACATATATATATGCTTTGTACCTTTGTATATAAAGCACAATATATGTAACGCGCTGCATATATATAAGCTTCCGCTTCAGTTCTAATGTATCCTTCAGCTTGGGTTGTGATTCTCGGAATTTTATGTGGGGTCCCACTTGCGTATTAACTTTGGTTTATATGCAAGCACTTACATAAGGTTTTCAGTCATCCACCTTATATATATATCCACATACCAACTTCATTATATAGGGTTCGACTTTATATATATATATCGATACATTATAGCTGATTTCAACAAACGTTAAGAACCATTATAACAGAGTCTTTGGGCCCACCTTCGTCCATGTTGTATTAATGTATACTATGTCTTGAGTGTATCATTATAATTGTATTTCACCATCGTATTCAATCATCTTTGAAATGAAATTTCACGGCCCATAATATTCAAGTGTTCCACAATTACAAATGCCCATAGGTTAAAAGAGATGTCCTGGGCCAACGGAAATTGTTTCATCTACTAACTAGGCTACCTCTTTTCCTTGTCTGATGCTGCTCCTTTGCTTCCTTTGTTCGCTTATTTGTTGCCTCTGCTACTTCTTTGTCTCTTCCTTTATGCTATCTCTGATGCCTCAGTTTCTTTGTGCTCCTTTCTCTGTCTCTGCCGTTGCTTCCGCTCTGCTGCAACCCTGCTGTTTGACTATTACATTTCAACAGTCTTCTTCAGCCTATCTCCTTTGTGCCGCTTGCTTCTCTTTTTTCTTTTTCCTCTGTTCTTCTTTCTTCTTCCTCTATTCTTCTCTGTTGTCTTCTCCTTTTCTTCTGCTGCTGTCTCCTTTGTCTGTCTCTGTCTCTGCTGCCTCCTTTGCCATCAATGACAACATTTCCAACACATAACCCATTGGTTGTACTAAATATCATTCATGAAGGCTATTGCTTCATTCTTGTTATCCTACCGTTGATGTTGCGTCCTAGGCAAACTTCCTATGATACCATGAATTTGCTATGACGTGAAGATTTTTTTTGGATTTGGATTCCAACGAGGGTGGTTCATGTTGGTATAGATTAATATTGGTTAATAGTTAGTTTCTAGTGAATTAGTTAGAAAGTTAGTTGAACAAATTTTATTTATAATTTTCGATCTAATGTACATATTCATCTCCACAATGAAACATTTTGATGTGGTGTGTTCTCATAAATTAAGTGTATCTCCCTTCTCTCTCTCTAAGCTGTAAATTTGTCATGGTATTAGAGGCACATTTCTCTGCATCCCTAGTTAGGGTTCCCATTTCCTGAGAGTGTCTTCACAATGTTGATTGTAGAGAGAAGTCATCGTTTGACGAAGGAAAAGGAGTTTTACCACTTCGCAATTTTCTCGATGAAATTTTTTCCATTCTTGGAGTAAGAAACCACAAATGGCGTTGTTTGCATGTCTTCGCAATCAAATTTGCAGTCTCCAAATTAATGTCATCACTGTGTGTGTGAAGAGAACGAGCACATGCCTGCCATCGAGGGAGAAGAATTCTGCTACTCTATTCCTTCTTTTCTTTGAGATCAAATTTGAGGCTGCATTGACGGTGCTGGAAAGGTGTTTGAAGACCTCAATATCGCAAAAATCATCTTATTTCTCTGCAATTAAATTGGCGAGTCTCCTAAGCTCGTTCTTGAGCGCCCAAACCGAACGAAGGTAGTTTTTTGTGTATTTCCTAATAGGAACTGGACTCCTTGTTCTATGTTTTCTCTATTTGTTTTATTTTAACAAATTCATGGAATATTAATCTGGTACATGACCATTTTGCACAAAATTTATAATTCTACGTGAAATACCGAGGGGTTTCAAGGTGATAGAATAATTATGGAAGTCAGTTTGTTTGGTGTTTTTATATTGTCTCACGACAGGGTTGTTTGCCTGAACCCTAAAACCTAGCCAGATACAAGTCAAGGCCCAAAGTTTTATTGTTCAGATTCCTTGGATTTGTGGCCCATCTGCTGAAAATTTGATGACAGTTGGAAAAGGATTTTTATGATGTTTTTATGAAGCTTTTAACGATGCAGAGTCAGATTTCTGATTTGTTTTTATTGCAATTTTTGCTTTAATTATGGCTTCGAGAAGTCAGTTTTCAATTTCAATGCCATTATTTAGTAGGAAGAGTTCTTATTTTTGGAGACTTAAAATGAAATCATGCTTATGAGGTTTAGGTTGTTGGGAAACTGTATAATTGTGATTCACATAACTTGATGCAATTGTAATAGTTGCAATGAATGCTTCTCAAAGAAGAAAATTTTATGAACTTAAATAGAAAGAAGGTATATCTAAGTATTACATTTTATATTCTTTAGATGACTTTATTTTTCCAAAAATAATTTTTGCTAAGACTACTAAATCAATATGGGATATACCTAAAGTTGGTTATCAAGGCAATGAAAAAGTAAAGATGATAAAATTACAAACTCTCAAAATTCAATTTGAAACATTTAAAATGATTGAATCAGAAACAATTGATGAGTTCATGATTAAATTTATGGGTGTTTTTAATCAACTTTAGATGATTGGTGAATAAATACAAGATTAAATAATTATTGAAAATGTTCGTAGACGTTTTCCCAAAAAATTTGACATGATGGTTACTGTTTCTGAGACAAAAGAATTAACAAAATTGTTTGTGGAAGAATTAACGAAATGTTTATTGGCTCATGAAGAAAGAATTAATTTATATGTCACTACTTTAGAGCATGCTTTCAAATCTAAAGCTTCTATGGATAGAGGTAGAGGAATATGTTTTCATGGTAGGAGAGGAAAAGGAAGAGGACAATCTCAGTCAGATGATAGATCACATGTAAATGAAACACATTTAGAGCAGTATCAAACTGATCATGGTCGTAGGTGGATAGATAAACAAAAAAACAAATGTCAGTATTGCAAAAAATATGGCCATTTTAAGTTGGAATGTCGAAAATTACAGTATGTTTAAAGTAAAAACAAATCCAATGTCAAAAACATTGAATGTGATACATCAAATGCTTTATTTCTGGCATGCCAAGTCACTATGCAAGTACCTAATAAGGATGTTTGGTTGGTAGAAAATGGATGTAGTAATCATATGACTGATCATAGTGATTTTTTAAATATCTTGATACATCTTTCATTTCCTTTATTGGTTTGGGTGATGATCATCATGTGAAAGCTTCAAGAAATGGTGTTGTGCTTGTCTTAACCAAACAAAATGTGGTGAAGAATATCTATGATGTTTATTATGTACCAAATTTCAAGCATAATTTTTTGAGTGTTGGACAGTTAGATGCACATGGTTATGATGTTAGCTTTCACAACACTACTTGCACGATTTCTTATCAACATAAATTTATTGTTGCAAATATTCCTATTAAAAAGAACAAGTTGTATCAATTACAAATGAAAATTTATTAGTTGTATGCACATAATGTTTCAATGCCAAATGACATTGACTTGTTGAATTTGTGATATGGTCATTTACCTATAAAAATTATGAGTCCATTGCAAAGACAGTCTATAGTGAAAGGTTTTCCTACTTTTTCTGACCATATCTCTTCTTGTACAACTTGTATAATCGGTAAACATAAGCGATATATTTTTTCATTTTCCTCTAATAGAGCCAAAGAACAACTAGAGTTAGTGCATAAACATTTGTTCGGTCCAGTGAAACCACAATCAGTAGGTGGTAGTCTCTATTTTCTTACATTTATTGATGAGTTTAGAAGAAATATTTGGGTGTATTTCATCAAATACAAATCTGAATTTTTTTCTAAGTTCAAGTAGTTGAAAGCCGACCTTGAAAAACAAAGTGGAAAGTTTATTAAAGTTCTCAGATCTGATAAAGGTGGTGAGTATGAATCTAATGAATTCATTTAATTTTGTAAACAACATGGTATTAAAAAAAAAATGATAACCAATTATACTCCATAAAAGAATGAAGTCACAGGAAGAAAGAGTCAGAAAATTATGAATATGGCTTGAAGTGTTGTTAAAACATGAAATTTGTCTAAAGATTTATGGGTTGAAGCAGTTGCATGTTCATTATATATTTTGAATAGATCGACAACTTCAAATGTTCAAAGTCTTGTACGTGAAGAAGCATGGAGTGGAAAAAAGGTAGTTTTTTCATACTTTTGGGTCTTTGGTTGCATTCCTTTCGCTCATGTTCCAGAAAAATCAAGAGAGGAGCTTGGTGATAGGAGAAAAAAGTATATCTTTATAGGGTATAGTGACCAATATAAAGCATACATATTGTTTAATCCTATAAATAAGAAGTTTGTTGTAAGTAATAATGTGAAATTTATGGAAGACAAATATTGGAAGGAAATGGAAAACAATACTTGTCCTAATAATTTTATTATGTTAGACGAAAATCAAGCACCTACAATGAGTGCTCCAATATTACAGGTTCAAGACAAAAACCAGTAGAAGTTCATTATATTTAAGTTAGTCTCATTATGATAATCCAAAAATGAGAAGCTTAAGTGATATGCGCAAGACGATGTTGATGATGTTGTAAAATTTTCATTTCTCTCATTTCAACCTACATGTTTTGAAGAAGCTATAAAGGAAAAAGAATGGGTAGATGCAATGAATAATGAAATAGATGTTATTGAAAGAAATAAAACATGGGATTTGGTTGATCTACATAATGATAAAAACTATATAGATGTCTAAGGGGTTTATAAAAATAAGTTAAATGAGAGAGGTGAAGTTGATAAACACAAATCAATATTAGTTTCCAAAGGTTTTCACAACAACCTCTCATAGATTATGGTAAAACATTTGCACCTGTAGCAAGAATTGATACTATTCGATTTGTAATAGCTATTGCAGCACAAAAAAAGTGGCCAATTTATCAAATGGATATAAAGTATGTATTTTTAAATGGTGTACTGAATGAAGAAGTGTATGTTGATCAACCACTTGGTTTCGAAATAAAAAATAAAAAATATAAGGTGTACAGGTTGAAGAAAGAATTGTATGGCTTGAAGCAAGCTCCAAGAAGTTTGTACAGCCGAAAATACCATTACTTGCTAAATAATGGTTTCAGAAAGAGTGACCATGAACCCACCTTCTATATCAAGCATGACCATCAAGGTAATATACTTATAGTGTGTCTTTACATTGATGACAAAATTTATACAGGTAACAGGAAGTTAGATGAATTTAAAACTGCAATGAAAAATGAATTTGAAATGACAGATCTTGGATTAATGAGATACTTCTTAGGTATTTAATTAAAACAAAGACATGATGGTATCTTTATGGGTCAACAGAAGCATTCTACTAATATTTTGAAAAAAATTAAGATGGATAGGTGTATACCAGTGGATACTCCTATTCAGGTTGGTACAAAGTTAAGTAAAGCTAATGTGGGTACTGTTTAGTCAATTTAGTGTTCTAAATTGTTTACATAAATTTATCAACCAGGGCTTGTAAACTGATGAAGTGTGGTGCACTATATGTGCCGAAGTGACCTATTCCTTACTTCGTTGTTTGTATTTTTCTTATTGTTTTTGGAGTTTTGTATTTTTAGCTCTTAATGTGCTATCCTAAACTATTTAGAGAAGTTAAAATGAATCTAAAAAAAGAAATATTATAAGACTAAGTTAATAAGAAGACACCGAATTTTCTGGACTAGTTCTAATTCCTAGTTAAAAAAGGTAAGGCATGCAAGTGTTTTAGTGTTTAACTCTAATCCATGGATCTATGACTATACTAAGATTGGAAAATAGAGTAAAATGAATAAAATGTATCAACTATTGTACTTAAGGTTGTCTCAACATTCAATTATTAGGTCAAACCTTATTGAGATGAAATCAACTGTTTGTACTTTAGTTGCTAAAGTCCTAAGATAGAAAACAGAGAATGCTATTGAAAATTACCTAGAATGTGTTTAGTTACTCCATTTAACCAATATGTAGAGAGTGACCCCTTTGTGGTAATGTTTCTAAGCAACCATTACATCTGTCTAAACTAAAGAACTACAATAACTCTGTAAAATGAAATAACTCAAACATTGCATCACATATAATAATTTAATCATCCTTTCTTAGTATATTCAGGTTAGTTTCTTTCAGAATGATATTTAAGAAGATTCTTTTGTTGCAATGAAATGAGGATCTTCTAACTAAAATAAACTAACTGAGTAATTGACTTATCAGTCTCATCCAACTATGAAGCTTGTGACCTCTTGGAATGGCTTCAGTGAAATCAATTATACCTTTACTTCTTAGCAAGAAAATGACAAGAAATGAAATGTATTCAACCACTGCACTTATAAGACATTTAACCATTCAATGTAAGATTTAATAAATGGGAAAAATGGATTTCATAAATTCTTAATTAGACACAACCATTGACAACTATCTTCTAATGAATTTGAAAAGTAAAAACAGTAAACTAAACAAACATGTTTCTCAGCACTTCAATCTTTATTCCAATCCTAAAGACAGAAGTACTCTCTCCTTGAAACGTTTCGGAAGGCAAATCTCCACAGTTGCATTTAAACTATTGAAAACTGGAAACTAAGCATGAACAAAAAATACTAAACAGAATTAAATAAATCTAACTAGAAACATTAAAACCCTCCTTTAGTAGCAGGGGCCCTCTGCTACCAAGTTGTTTAACTCATTAGCTTTTCATAAGTGCAATCAAACCAGCATCTGGAAACTGAACTTCTTTATTGAAACAGAGTTATTTAGAAAACAGATTATTTCACTGTAATTCTGAACTTGTGCTACAAAAACTTAACTTGTTCACGGTTCTATAGAACCTCTATTTAAAGGTAATTTGCATAACTAACTACAAAGAAAAGTAGCTACAGGTGTCTCTTTGAATTATAATCAAAATAGGACCTTTAGGACTCATGATTTGATACAAATAAAATCAGGAGTCCTAATTGCTGTAGGTAACGGTCTTTGACTTGTAGCTTTGACCATAGGTTTAGGCCACTTTTTATGTCGATCTGGTCCATATGAATAGGATGAAATCCATGCAGGAGGGATTTTGAGAATACCCATGTGGCCCACTCCTTCAACTAACACCTGTAACATGCTCAGCCACAAGAGTAGCTACGAAACGCACAGTTAGCTGCAGAACATGCTGCATTTTGTAGCTAATTTTCAAAAACTTATCAAAATAGAAAAAATCATGAAAAAACAATATGTCAATCATTTGTATGTATCCTTGAGACAAACCTTAGCATTCTTCACTGATTAGGGTTTATGAACTGATGGAAAAGAGGTGAAATGAGATGAGAAAACTGTAATGGAGAGGGTAATCCTGGGGCTCAATAGGTACTTTTGTTAATTCGACTTTGTATAAGAAACTTGATGGTAGTATTATGTATCTAACTGCTACTAGACCTAGTGTAGCATTTGCAGCTAGTGATATTTCCAAGTTTATGGAATCTCCTAAAGAATATCATTAGAATGCTGGAAAAACACTGTTAATATACATTGTGGGAACAACTACTTATGGTTTGTGGTATACAACCTCTACTGACAGTAAGCTTGTTCATTATACAAATAGTGATTATGCAGGATGTATTGATGATTGGAAAAGCATTTCTAGATATGCTTTTCTATCTGGAAAAAAATTGATTTCATGGTCATCCAAAAAGCGGTTCATAGTTGTCTTATCTTCAACAAAAGCCGAGTACATTGCAGTGAAATTCAAGATCATGTCAAGCAATATGGCTAAAGAGACTCCTCTCTAACTTCAGATATATAGAAAATGAACCTATTTCAATCTTTTGTGACAACACTTCTGCTATTTCCTAGTCGAAGAACAATGTCATTCATAAAAAAGAAAACATATCGACACTTGTTTTCACTTCATATGTGAACTTGTTAAAAATGGTGATATTGTTCTCAAATTTTGTGATTCCAAGGAACAGTTAGCGGATATCTTCACCAAACCAATAGGAAAAGTTAAATTTGAATTTCAATGTCAAAATTTAGGTATTAAAATAATGTAGCCCTCAAGATTAAGAGAAAGTGCTAGAGATTAATCTTAGTTAAGAGTTAGTTTCTAGAGAATTAGTTAGAAATTTAGTTGAACATATTTTAGTTATAATTGTCGATATGTATATATTCATCTTTAGAATGAAACATTTTAGTGTGGCGTGTTCTCATAAATTCAGTTTTTTCCCCTTCTCTCTCTAAGTTGTAAATTTGTCACATGTATGGAGTGAGGAGCTAGAACATTTTCACGGGCCAACTCTTTGTCTGAAAGCACCTGTAGACCCCCTTCCTCGCCCATGACCTGCTTTATTTCTTGGGCTACCCCTTGTGATAACTCCACGTCATGCATGCCCTGCATGCCCCTATTGCCATAATATGATTCTAGCAATGACTACTCTATCTAAACCAAACCACCTTCAACCTAGGAATTCACAAACCTCGAGAACCAGAAACCCACCAAGAGAAATATGGGGATTCCTTCAGCTATTTGAATGAGGCTGGAACTGATCCAAATAAGTCTCAACCTGAATCCAAAAAATTTGCAAGGGTCCTAGGGCGAACACTGTTAAAGGGTTGTACATAGGACTCACTGAGCTACCTAGTGTGACCCAAAAACATGTACTCCAACTTACTCCATGCAATTATCTTTAAAACTAAACGAAATCTAGAAAATTTATCAATCCCCCCATAATTCCCAACACTTCCAAGAGGATTCGCTCGCATGTATAGAAATAGAAAATTGAGGTGGCAGAAAACTCCCTACTCGCAACAAAACACAAGAAAGTGGAAGTAACCACAATGTCAGTTACTCAAACCATGGGACTCCCAAACCTGAACAGAATGCCACCACTATATAGTCGTGTTGCCTCCTTCAACTCGATGCAACACTTGGCCACTTTTGTACACCAAGATCCCAACACCAAATAATCCTTCCCCTTCCCACGTCCTATCGACCTTCCTTCCCCTTAGCATAATCAACTAAGCATACAATGCACCAGAGAGAAGACATGCACCGGTGAATCTCCTCTATGGGTACTCGTTGACCAACTCACCCCCTTTCAACTCCCATAACCTGCCAAAACAACTAAAATAAATGCTCGATTTATCCCTCTTCACCTTGTGGAAGAGTCCAAGTACATGATCGCCTGCTTCCCACTTGTCCTCGAGCCTAATCATTTTGCATTAGAGTAATACATAGAGAGTGCACATCCTTGCCTCCAAAATTTAATACCTCAATTCATACACTCCCATAGAAGTAATTAATTAAATAATTTGAATTAAATAAAAAATTATATTAATTAAAATATATTATACAAATATAATCATTATAATGAATTAATTAGAGCTTAAAAAAATAAGGATGGAGTGATTCTGATTTTTTTTGGGGTGATATTTGTTCTTGACTTTGACTTCCTTCCCCGTTTTTTTTCTTTTAACTTCTAATTAATAAATCTATATATCATTATTCATTATAATGATAATATTTTTATAATATATTTTATTAAATATAAATTTTTATTTAATTTAAATTAGTTATTTAATATATATATATATATATATATATATATATATATATATATATATCACCATTTTGTTATGATATTTAGATATGGAATAATAGTTTATTAATATGATATTTTGCTATCAGGTTACAAGAATCTTTATTACTAGCGGTACTGTGCATATGTAAGATATATTTTGTTTGGAAGTAAATTCAATAGTTCGTTAGCTTTAGATGTGGGGATAAATGACTTGAGCGAGGGATATCTTTCGATTGCTTGCTCGTTGAGATTGGAAGTACGAGTTTGATAATGACCAAAAAAAGAAAAAAAGGTAAGGGTATTTATAAGTAACTCAGGCAAGTCTATCCCCCTGATCGTGAAAGCCCAAGAGCTGGCAGCGGTGATCACGGGCCTAAAAGCTAACAATAGTAGTGACTAGCGAGCAGGAGAGGAGATCCCTGAAGGTACAACTCCCTCACTAGCTATGACATCTGATGTTACTTTTAATACAGAGTAGTTTTTATATATATATTTTATTTATTGATTTATTTATTTATATAAATATTATTTTTTTCTTTTATTTTTAATTATATTTTTATAGTGTAAAATAAAAATTCTCTAAATCATATAGGAAATTATAAAGGCTATGCATTTTGAAAGATAAATAACATAGTTGATGTTTTTGGACATTTTACTATTTCATATAATTAATTATATGTTTATTTGTAATTCAAATTATTTAATTCTTTTGTAAATTGAAGACAATATCTTCATCAAACTTCCCGGAAGATAAATAACATAATTGGTGTTTTTGGACATTTTATTATTTCATATTATTAAATGAGGCTGTAAAGCGTATTTATTTGAAAACAACTTTCCTAAATGAATACGTGTATCATTGTGTACCTTTGATTTGAATGTTAGACGATTCAAATGATCTCTACCTTAGGATTAAATTATGTTATTTTAATTAGTTATACAACATAACTAATATCATATCAGATGTCCGTGAGACAACTCAGTGAGGGTTTCTTCTTTCATACATCGACCTCATTTTCTTCTTCTGGGCATTTTTGCATCGTGTGTGAATGGGTTTTTGACTGTCACTGTGCCCATGTGATGATAATATCCAGACATAAATATTTGCGGTATTGATTTTTTTGTGCTCTGCTATTTTCAGTGGATTTTATTCTGCAAGTTTTTACCTGACCTTACATCTTAGCAGGTTCGTAAAACTGGAGAAGTGTTCTCAAATGGGTTTGTTGTCGAATTCGGGTTGTTTGCGCGAAAACTGCTTTGTGGCGAGCAGGAACGAGCCTTTTCCCTCCTAGAATGCCCAAGGTCTGGGATAATAAAAGAGGTAACAGATACGTCTCTCCCCAGCTCTATTTCCTTCTTGCAGGGTTGTCTGTTATTAACAAGCCAGGAGGGATTAATTCCATCCATGGAGCGGGCAGATGCTAAAATTACACTGGGAAGTGAAAGAAAAGGGCACAAGCGGAAACTGGAAGAAACTTCCCTAGAGACACTCGCGCCCGGTGACAACAACAGTCCTCTACCTCAGGACGTTGAAATGCAGGTTAACAAGCTCAATTCTAGCTTCTCATGGCGGGAGGCCGATCGCCTTGTCGTTAGGTGAGCGGCTCACACCCTTGCAGATGTTGAAGGCTTTTGCAGAATTGGGTTCTGTCAATTGATGATTGTAGGGTGTAAGGAGTGGAAAAATTGATTCATCTTTTGATGTATTGAGTTGTAGGATTTAAGCGTGACAGGGCACAGTTAAAAATAGGAAGAAGAAAGTGTTTTGTGCTTGTGATATAAACTGTATTTTGGGTTGTGATATATACGGAGTCCTGTTTTGGTTGGTTGGAGAAAGTACTTATTTGGAGGTTGCTTGCCTTGTTAAGTTGGTGATCAGTCTAGAATAATACAGTAATGGGTCAATTGAAGGATTTTCTCCTGACAGACGAGGCTTTGGGCACATTCATGCCTATTGTTGTATATTGGGTTTATTCTGGTATCTATTACTTGTTACAACCTCTTGATGGCTACAGAATGTATACTCTTAAGGAAGAGAAATTGAAGAATTTGGTGTCTAGGAGTACTGTTGTGAAGGGTGTGTTGCTTTAGCAGTCTGTTAAGGCTGTGGTTGCCTTATTGTTATTTCCAGTATGTTTTTCTCCCTTTTGGAAATTGATCAATTAAAGATGGGTTAGTCTTAATTCGCCTGCAATCTATTATTTTTTGACATGGTAGTGTCGTGTATGAAGAGTTGAATGTTTTCATCCTTTTCCTGTGCTTATTATTATTTTGTATTGTTTCGCCCCTCAATCTGTTATAATCTTATTAATTGCATATTTTGGTTCTGTGTTCTTTCCTTCCTTCAGCCATATCCTCCTTTTCTTGTGCTGATTATTTTTATTGTTTCAATCGTCATTCTGCTATTTAAACATACAACTGGTAGAATCTAATTAATTACATATTTTGGTTTTGTATCCCTTCTTTATTCAATCATTCAGAGCTACTTATGGGCATTAACTTATCGTAAAGTCATGACTGCAATGGCCTTGAGCCCATCATGATCCATCCTGATGTTCATTATATTACTCCAATCTTAAAAGGACCGATTTCACTATGTCAATTAAATTGTAAAAGAACAAAAACCAAAGAAACTTGTGTTTTCATGTATTCATTTTTGGTTGAGCTATTCAGTGCTTAGGCATCTTATTTTCTTTCTTTATTTTAGAATTTGGGATCCTAAATAGAGGAGGTTGTTGAAATTTATGTTTCTGTCTTTCGCTTTTGTAATCTTGGTTAGTGGAACTATATTAGTGAGGCATAAAAATGATCTTAATGCATACATGGGTGTATATACAATGGAAATTAACACATGTCTTGGACTTCTGATGTTTTTCATGCAAACGTTTTCATCGAGGAACAAAGCAAGCTATAGAGAATTAATGAAATCCTTCTCTCCTTCTCTGTCCATTTTCCTTAGTCCTAAAAGTTAAAAATATGTCAGGAAAAGCTTAAACAATGTTTTTGCAGCCTGTTTTGACTTGGAAAACCTTGTTCTTGTAAGTTGTTATCAAGAACAACCGCCCCAACTTGCCTAATAATTGCATGTTTTTACCGCTGTGATTCTTTGTGAGATCATATTTATTTGAATTTTATATAGATTGTTGTTCTGGGTCAATTTTTGCATGTTTTACCTCTCTGATTCTTTGTGAGATTCATATTTATTTGAGTTTTATATAGATTGTTATTCTCGGTCAATTTACTTGCAACTAGATATCGGCATCTCAATATACCATGTTTCTACAGAAACTATTTTCGATATATCAAGGAAAATAGCTTGTCTGGATTTTGTTCTTCACTGCAGCCTGATGTTGCTACTAAGCAATGGTTGATGATGCAATTGTCTTAAAGGAAAATTTTGTTTTCATGCAAATGTCAAATCTTTCTCAATGTGAAATTTATTAGTATAAGAGGGACAAAGTGCATGTGTCCATTTTGCTGGCAGCTGCATTCTTAAGCCTACCTGGGATCCTTAATGTGTTACTTGGTATTGGTTGGTATTTGACTTTATATTTGTTTGCCTGAAGGGCAAAAAATGTTTATTGTGGCCCTTACAAGGCCCTTTCCAATTTAGTTCTCGTGCTCTGTAGGAATCATGCATTGCATATTTCTGTTTGTTTCTGATGAAGATGCTTCCAGTGAACACGTGATTGCCAAGCGTAAGACTGATTTGTATGCTGATTTTTTTTTGTGTCCTTATGCAATTATTAGTGGGTATAAGAGTCTGCCTTTGACAAGAAACTTAGTGGAGTACTTAAGTGAATTAATTTGTGTTATTATTTCAATCATTTGCACTTGTTATTTCGCTCATGGTTTTGTGAATTTGAGGAGAAACTTAGCATTACATTTTTTGTTTGAGTGTAAAACAAGTTACCAGCTATGCTGTTGGAGCTGGCAAAATTTCACAACCTTCACTTATGGTACAGGGAAGACAATTTTTAATAGCAATGTTTGTCATGGACACTTGGCAATAATTTCTCCACCGTTATATGCACCACAACAAGTTCTTGTATCGTTACATTCATTCATAGCATCATAAGCTTATAGTGTCATATGCTTTTGGAGCACTGTATAATCATCCACTGGAAGGTTTGCTTCTGGACACCATCGGTGGTGCTCTGTCATTTCTTTTCTCAAGGATGAATCCTCTAACATCAATATTCTTTTTCTCCTTTTCAAAAATTAAAACAGTTGATGATCACTGTGGCCTTTGGCTCCCTGGGAATCCATTCCATATCATCTTTCAGAATAATACAACATATCATGACATTCATCATCAGTTGTATGGCACCAAGTACAACTTTGAATAGCCTTTCTTTGTAATGTGGGATAAAATTCTAGGGACTTACATGCCTTATATGATTCAAACATGACCAGACGGTGGATTTGAAGCTCAAACAGACAAAAGTTAATATTTTTGGAAGTTGGAACACTATATAGTATAAATACCTCATATAATGTACATTGGTATGCACTCTTCGTTGCTGACAGTGGCAAAATATCTGATATTTTCACTTGCCAGGCTAAGCAACAATCTCCACTTTTATATTGTAAAATATTTCAAATCAATACATAACTCGAAGCTCTTATGTTTGCTTTTAAGGACCATGGCAAGGGCATGTTTCGATAATGTGATAACTTGAATGTGAGTGCAGAGCATAATGCCATTTGGTAAATGCATGATGGTTTTATTTTAATTTCTGGTTATTATTACCAGGTGCCAAGGTGCTTATCCCCTGCTATTGATTTGCCGACAAAATGTTTAGTTAATAGTATGTTTAGTCAATAGTTTTATGCCTCGGATGCAGTTTTGAAGAAAGACTATTAAAGAGGTACTCGACTATAAAAAAGGATCAAATAGATGATTTGCCTTTGAATATCTATAGGACTCGGAAAGGTCTATAAATATTTATTGGTATAATAGGCCATATCTTGTTTATTTCTGTGGCTAATGCATTTACTGTATCCAGTATGATATAAAGAAATACAGATAGCTCCATTTCAATGGGTAAATATCTTTGCTAATTTCTTATTTCATTTATTCTTGGTAACTTGGCTCTTGACTATGAAATGAGATATAATGGATGTTTAAGAGATTGAGTAATTATATAGGTGTTGACAGAGAAAGATGTGTAACAGGAAATCAGTTTTCCTATTTGATAATATGTGCACATGATGATGCAGCATACAAAAAGCACATAGTTGTTTCATTTGGAAAAGCTAGCTAGAAGATTTTAGCTATATGTCCTGTACTACGTTGTAAATTTCCACAAAGAGTTTTTCGGAAAATCTGCTAATGGTTCAAACATGGGGATCTAGTTTGGCACCAAAATGCCGGACATGGAAAAGATGAAGTATATTTTTATCCATACAGTACTACCTGCATTAACTATTTTCTTATGTAGTTGAAATATATGCACTATCTGTTCATGTTTGAGTCTTCAGTACGGTTAACACAACCACAAGTCCCTTGAATGGAGCTCTGTAATTATACAGTGAGGTCTCAGGCATATTCGTACATCTTATATTTTCTTTCTCCTCTCCATTAAAGGATAAAATGAACAGGTGTTATTAAAACTACCTCCTTTCCTTTATTTGCACGAAGAAACAGTTCTTATGTTGTTTCTACATTTCATTCTAATCTTATCTAAAATTTTGGTATAGATAATAGAAGAGATTTTGATTATCTAAAATTATTTAAATGTAGATGCCTATTGATTTGTCCATAGAGGAACTTTTGGCATTTGGCTTTGGGATTGGTATATTACTATGATTTTACAAGTTGTTCTTACTCAATTTTGTCATTCTGGCTCTGAGCTCAGTATGTTAAAAGAATTTTATACTAGTCTCTCTCTCTCTTTTATATATATATATATATAGGAAATGGAAACACTCTCAACAATCTACTGCTTTAGAGAAAACATCTTATACCACCACTGCTTTGGAGAAAGCATCTTATACCAGATAAAAAGATAGATACGAGAGGTTCAGAAAGAGCTTTTGCTCCTTGAAATCATGCACAGCGAATAATCTCTTCCAACGAAGAGATTAAGAGAATCTATCATTGTGTTGAATTCCTTGAAAATGTGAGTGAACGTGATTAATTAGATTAACCTTTTATCTCCATAACTCTTCATGATAGGTCAGAAAGTGACATAAAGGTAAGAAATCAACCTTTTATCTCCATAACTCTTCATGATAGGTAGAGAGTGACAAAAAGGTAAGAAGATGCCTTTTATGTCATGATATGTCAAAGAGTGACAAGAAGGTAAGAAGATGCTGCTAATGAGTAAAATGTACAAAAAATTTACAAAAATCAAAGATTTTATAATGTAAACAATTTTATAATGTTTACCTTTTTTTTTTTTTAAATTGACATTCATTGTCATATTTTTAAGGTAGCATTGCTTCCTATAGGGTTTTGTTGATTCTCAACATTTTAGGAGGGAGTGATAGAGATTGATTTTTCTACTTGTCTGTGACATGTTTAAGTCTCTTAAAATATATTTTACTTGAATGCAAGGAATTCAAGGGAGTGATCTCTAAGTCCTTGTGTGAAGACGCTGAACCGTGGAATCTAAAGGAAATGTTCCCAAAGACCAAAGGAAAGGTTCCCAAAGAAAAATGACAAATGCAGTTATTAATGTCACCTAATATAATTGGAAATCTAATTGTTAAAGATCGAGTAAGGATGATACATTGGAAGAGAGCATACATTTTAGCTTGGTTATTAGAGCTTATGCTTAGGCTCCATGGGTATTCTAGTTCTATTTGTCCTTCAAAACCAAATAGAACCTCCTGACACTTGTCACCATTAAATTTTTCTTGGACGCCTCATTGAAAAATAATATATGAGAGCATATCTAGATTAGAGGTAGTTCTTTTGTGAGAGAGAGCTACCATAATTGTTTTTAAGTGCTAGAGGAGAATTTAAAATTTGTGGACTCAACTAAGAACTCCATCTATCTTCATAGCTATCCAATGATTTAGGATTTGACAGCTTTATATTTTTACTTTTCATATGCTTTACTATAGAGGAGTTTAACTTTTTCAACAAGCATTTAAGGTAAAGACAAGTGTTTTGCAAAATTTTTGTGTTTCTAACTAGCTATATTTTTCCAGCAGAAAAACTTTGGGAGAGCTGTCCAAATTTCTTTGAAAACATGTTTCCTTCTAAAAGTGGCTCTATAGAGCTTGTTTGGTGATTCAAGTAATTAAAGAATTGTTTTTGGCCACTTGAATCGATGGAGTAACCTTTTTGGAACCTACTTCCAACCCTGTTTAGTAAAATTAAATTCTTGAAATAAATGCTTGATGGTTTCAATTTCATTGTGGCAAAGAGGGCATATTTATGGACCCTAAATCCCTCTCTTGCTAATAGTTTACGCAATAAGGATTTTTTTATGAGATAAAGTCTAGCATAAGATATTGATGTTATGAAGGTTGTCAAGATTCCAAATATTTTGCCATAAATTGGAAGTGGGATGTGGAGTAGGCACTTGGGATTCATATCTTTTATTTACTGTCTAGAATGACTTTACCTATTCCCTCTTATCTGATTCAAAAGTTGAAAGAGGTACACAACCGTCCAATTCCATCTTGACCTCATTGGATAAATACATTAGATGTAGAGGTATGAAAAATAAATTTCACCCACACCATTGACCCCTGTGATTCCATATTGAGATATCAAAAAAGGAAGGTCGACTTGCTTGGTATAGCCATGGTTTGAGAGGGAGGAGAGATGGCTTTGATTTCAAGGGAGGGTTTTCTAGAATTTTGTTCCTCTAAATGTTGGTTTTCTTTCCATTACCTATTTTTCGTGTGAGCTTATTTTGGAGGACATGAAGAGCATTTGCCATTAGTTTCTAGATCTCTGACACTCCATTTTAGTTGATGGGATGATCCAAGCCTCTGTTTCTATCTCCACTTAAGTATTTATAAAATATATTTTTGAAAATATATATGGTATCATTGTTCTAAAAGACTTTGGGAAGTAATTTATGATTTCAAGATTTTTTCCTCTATACTACTATTTCCTATGTTACTGCTTTACGTTGTTTGTTTTGCAACATATGATGCAATTACTAGTTATATGTTTATTTGTCATACATAAAAAACTTAATTCTTATTATTACTCTGGTCATTATTAATATTCTATTTTCATTCTTAATAATACATTAATATGTATATTTTACAAAAATATTATCTAACATCAAAAGTTTTTATTACACATTCTTCTTTATTTATTATTATTCATTAAAATGCATACATAATGTTTTTATTATAAATAGTAATTTTATAATAATTAGTTTATATATTAAAATTAATTTATCTTTAATATTATTGTTTATGTTTTACACATTTATAGAAATTATTAATTAGTTAGATAGATTGATTTATATTTCCTTGTTTTGTTTCGTTTTTCTTTTGGATTTCTATGGAACATCTCCACACTATTTACCATACTATTTATTTAATCTAAAAGGGTCTTTTCTCTAATATACATGTCATTATAAAACACGGGTTCTAATATTTGGAAACACATACTAGGGATCTTAAAATATGCATATGGTTATAAGAAGGGAACAATTAATTATATGTTTATTTGTCATACAGAAAAAACTTAATTCTTATTATTATCAATACATAGTATATCAATTTTCATTCTTAATTAATACATTAATATGTATACTTTACAAAAATATTATCTAACATAAAACCGCATTAGTAATTTTTATTACACATTCTTCTTTATTTATAAATTATTATTATTCATTAAAATGCATACATAATGTTTTTATTATAATAGTAATTTTATAATAATTAGTTTATATATTAAAATTTTAATTTTAATTTTAATATTATTGTTTATGTTTTTATACATTTAAAGAAATTATTAATTAATTAGTTAGATTGATTTATAGATTTGTTTTGTTTCGTTTTTTCTTTTGGATTTCTATGGAACATCTCCACACTATTTACCATACTATTTATTTAATCTAAAAGGGTCTTTTCTCTAATATACATGTCATTATAAAACACGGGTTCTAATATTTGGAAACACATACTAGGGATCTTAAAATATGCATATGGTTATAAGAAGTGGGTTCTAATATTATTTCTTGAAGGAAGGGATATATTTTATTTTATTTTTGGTCAAAAAGCTTTGATTTATATTAAAATTAAAAATCGTTATAAAGTTTTTATAATGCGTTTAAAAAAATTATATTAAAACACATTTATGGAAATAAAAAATTAATTTTCAACATTTTCTTAAATGAATTTTAAATTTTGTATGTATTGTTAACATTTATTATGCAGTTTAAAATACATCTTTGAGAAAAAAAATTGAAAAAAGAAATAATTATTACAAGTAACACATTTCAAAAAGTTGTCATAGTCGTTTGTCGGATTAGTGGTCATTCTTCTTTTTGTATGGAATGTGGGTGCACAACGGCTCCAAGGACCTCTCCAACCTTTTTAAATTTATAAGTAAACTTTGCAGTACTATGATCAATTGTCAACATGACTTTAAGGTTGATGTATTTCATGCTTGAGTAACCTTTGTGTTACCTTAGTAAATTGTGTGATGGTTGTAAATAATTTTGGGAACACTAGTCAGTATGGTCGTGAGTTCGAAACCTAGAAATGAGCAGAATTTAAACATTGACGGAAGTTGTTGTTAGTGAGATTCATGGTATATTAATAGTTTTTGTCCATGTCTTAAAGCACGACTTTTTGTATTATGCGTCACTCTATTTGTCGTTCGAATATATTCTACCTGAAGCTTTCAAGAAATAAAATTCAAAAATAAAACGAGCGATGGCTTTCCGTAGTTCAACGGTGGTCGGTGGCACACAAATGGCTATAGTAACCCCTTATTTTGCCAGAAAGTTTAACATTTTGAGGTGACCCGATTTTGGCAATTCTCGACAGTCTACTTCCCTCTTGGCGAAACATTAAAGGGTTTTGTTTTAGGATGAGGAGTTGTTCAATTACAATGCGATGTTTCTCTTTTTTTGGTTGTTCCTTATGGTATGGTTATGATGGACTTTCACGGTTAGAGGCGAACATGTCACACGTGAAGGTTTACTTCATCACATGGCCTAGGGGATTTTGGAGATGTTTCATGGGGGTTTAAGGAGTTTCTATGGGATTCGAGGGATTTTTCTTGGAAAATTCCATCATTTTCACAACTTGCCTTTCATTTTGTTGCATTCCGACAAATTTAAAGAAACAATTTTATTATTGGGCCTAACTCAATCAATTATGCTTAAGGTGGTATTCTCAGAGGAATTCTTGACAAAACAAAGTAGTGTAATATTTCGTTCGAACTAGAATTCGAATATCTACATGATGGGATGGTTATAAGTGACCTGAGGAGGCATGGTGGCCAGTTTACCAATTTCTCACATTAAAAAGAATATTTTTATTGAAATAAAAAAGAGGAAAATGTGTTCAATGATTAAAATAACAATAAAATAGGAGATTTTGGAGGGGTCCATCAGATTTATAAAAGAGGAGGAGGAGACCATTAAGCGACATCTTGGATTTAGTATTTATTTTTGTATGGAGGTTGAGAACCTCGTTCTCTACTTCATTGGTAACTCCACGATGGAAACCCTCGGGTTTGATATTGGGTGTTGGATGAAAAACCCAACATTTTTGAGGAGATTTCACTGAGAAATCTCAAGGTGCTTCAGTGGAGTTTTGGAGAAAACATGTATTTCATTAGCAAATTGCAACAGCCTTCTCAGTGGGTCATCCACAACATTAATAGGATCATACATCATTTTTGTCAGAGATTTTTTCTAGGTTTTTCTCTTCTTACTCGACATGCCCAGGTTCCAATATTCCTTTATGTTGATGTACTCTTTCCAATGGATTAATAAAATGGATTTGAAGTGATTTATTGGTGTTTGTTTTGTGTATCAAATTGTTGGATTGTGTGTCTATTTGCGATTATTTTGTTGTTCAACTTCATTTTCGGTATATACTGTCATATTTTCCAATTTGGGATATTACAATGGTATTAGAGAATTAATCTTGGTTCAGCCTGCCAGTTTCACAATTTTTAGTTGCAACTATTACTTGAGGGTTTCGTTGAAGAAATTGAAAACCAAATTCCTTTAGTAATTTGAAAGGAGTTGAACAAGTTTTTCTTATTAAACATGCGAAAGAACTTTAGTAATATTATCGCATGAACATTAATTCTTCAACGCAATATTATGGTAGCCAAAAGTTATTTTTACCAAAGGGATGATTTCAAGGACGTGAAAGTACAAATTAAAAACGAGTCATACTAAAATTTCCCTTTGAAAGTCCAAGGCCAAATTGAAATTTTATGAGGCAAGGGATTATTTATTTGGAGCGATGGGTTTGAATTTTTTTGTGACAATGGTTTGTGTTTGAAAAAAAAAATACTCTGTCACATGTCTGCACAAAAATAAATACTCAGGAAGAGGGTGAAGAGAGGAAACAGACAAATGATGAGCCGAAGAGTAGCCACACCGAGCAGAGTAATAAGAACTGGAATTATAATGAAGTCAAGTTAGGAAAAGTCTCATATCAACAGGAGATGAAAAAAATAAAGTGGAGTTGCAAGGTGAATTTCGAAAAATCAAACGACCTACATTCAATGGAGAGGAAGAAGAGGTAGCAGAGGCATGGATAATTAACATGAATAAATATTTTCAGGTCTATGAATATAATAGTAAACTGAAAGCTTGTCTCACTATCTATTAGCTACGAGAAAAACCACATTATATTAGTATCGTAAGGAAAAATATTTAACCGAGTGCTTTTACGATGATAAGTCTTGAGAATTTCATGATTTGAGATTAACACAACTCACAATGGATGAATTCATTACAAAATTTACTCCCCTATTAAGATATGTACTGTACTTGTAAGATGAAAAAGAAAAAGTACAATGATTCTTGAGTAACTTACCTACCCACATGAAGGAAAGAATCAAGTTTGTAAATCCAAAACCATGGACGAGGTGATACGAAAGGCACGTATGTGCTACCAACATTCCAAGGTGAAAGGAGAAACTGGTAGGAATTGGCCTCCAAATAAAGTACAGAAATATGAAAGACACGTATGTGCTACCACCATTCTAAGGTGAAAGGAGAAGCTGGTAGTAATTGGCCTCCAAAGAAAGTACAGAAAAATAATTCCAATTTCAGGAGCAACAGATCTGACAACTATAAAAATACTACCATAAATACAACAAATAGATAGTAGGGAAGAATTCAGCAAAAGACCAGGTGGCAAGCTAAAGAGTGACCGACAGAAGCTTGTAGTAGACCCAATCATGGATAGATCCAGAAACTGTTGTTACAACGTTGTAGATGCGATGGAGTACACTACTATAAGAAATTCCCTCACATTGGGAAGAATGAGATTGATGCTAACTTTCAAGAGGCATCTACAGTAAGGGATGTGACGTGAAATATACCAAGAATTAATGCAGATCTTGAAGATCAATAGGAATATTATCAACTAACCATGATTTAGCTATAAGGTAAGCTGTACTCCCAAACTGTTTCAATTTTGGTTGATTCTCATGCCAGTTCAAATTATGTAAATCTCGGGATAGTAGAGAAGTGTGATTTGTGGAGCCAAAAGTTTAAAAACCCCGGGCTGGTACAATTGGCCATAGGGGCGAAGAGGAGAGTTAATGCTAAAGTTTCCAACTGTCCCCTAGAGGTCGGAAACCAACACATAAATGTTGAATTGAACATCCTACCTTTAGGCTCTTATGAAATTTTACTAGGAATGTATTCGATGGAAGTGCATTGGTCACTGGTAGACTGCAAAGAGAAAATCATTTATTAGAAGGCACAAGATGGAATATTCCAAGAATTGCAAGGGATTAATAAACCACTTTAGTTGCATCCTATTACTGCATCTCAGTTGTGAAAATGCATCAAAAAAGGTTGTCAGATTTATGCCATTCATATGGGATTTTATAATTCTAAAGATAAGACCCCTATGATGGAGAACATACTAGTGGTACAAGATTTTATGGATGTATTTCCAGAAAATATATTAGGCTTACCTCCAAAACGGGACATCAATTTCACCATATAATTAATGCCAGGGGCAACACCAATATCATGTGCACTATATCAAATGAGTGTACCTAAGTTAAGTGAGCTAAAAATGAAATTACAGGAATTGCTAGATAAGGGATATATTTGTCCTAGTGTGTCTCCTTGGGAGGCACCAATACTGTTCGTGAAGAATAAATATGGTACTATGTGAATGTTTATTGATTATAGATATATTAACAAACTATCTATTAAGAACAAATACCTGTTGCCAACAATAAACAATCTATTCGATAAGGTGAAAGGTGCAAGTATCTTTTCAAAAATAGATCTAAGATCTGGGTACCATCAAATACAGATAAAGGAAGAATACATATATAAGACAACTTTATGTGCCCAATATGGGGACTATGAATTTGTTGTTTTACCATTTGGTTTAACCAACGCACCAGCAACATTCATGAGTTTAATGCATGGCATATTTCATCTAGTTTTGTATAAGTTTGTTTTAATATTTATTGACGACATACTTATTTACTCAAAAAATATGGAGGAGAATAAAGAACACTTACAAATAATGTTAAGAATGTTGATATAACATCAAATTTATGCCAAGTTCAGTAAGTGTGATTTTTATAAAGAGAAGATTCGATATTTAGGCCATGTTATTTCTGCTGAGGGTATAGCAGTAGATCCTAAAAAAATAAGAAATATCATGGAATGGAGAGTACCTAAGAACGTAGTGGACATACGATATTTCATGGGGTTGGCTGGCTATTATCGACGTTTTATTGAGGGGTTCTCTAAGATTGATTTTCCTATAACCTCATTACAGTGAAAAGGACGAGTGTTTAAATGGACGAGTGAGTTCCAAACCAACTTCAAGTAGTTAAAAAAATTATTGACTATAACCCTGTAATGAAGGTCACCGATCCAAATAAGGAATTTGAAATTTGCATCGATGCTTGCAAAGAAGGAGCGGGAGGTGTATGGACACAAGATGGAAAAGTTTTGGCTTACGAGTCTAGGAAGCTAAAAGATCATGAACAACAATATTCAACATATGATCTAGAGTTGACCGCACTAGTGCATGCATTAAAGGTATGGAGGCACTACCTATTGGGAAAAATATTTCTATTAAAAACTGATGACAATTGTTTGACAAGCTATTTTAAACAAAATCACTTGAATTATCATCAAGGAAGGTGGAACACATTATTATGCAAATTTGATTTTGAAATTCAGCATGTTAAGGGAAAATAAAACTGTGTCGTTGATGCTTTAAGTAAAAAATTAATCTATGTGTACGAACTCTATTTTAACCGAGAAAAATTTAAGTTTTGAGACCAAGTAAAGGAGGCTGCGGAGCATGATCCAAAATATCAGTTTCTATGGTAGCAAACACTACAATTAGAAGTGTAAGGAAGGCAAACAGAGTACAAGATCATCAATGAACAATTGTTGACATTTCGAGGGAAAATATACATCCCTAATCGAATGAGTTTGAAGGAATTGATTTTAAATGAATATCATCTAAGTGCTTATTCTTTACACCTTGGTTACAAGAAAATGTTAACAACAATCAGAAAAGACTACTTTTGGCCAGGAATGCGTAAAAATATTGCTGAATATTTGACTAAATGTTTTGAATTTTAACAGGTTAAGGTGGAACATCAACACCCAGCAGGGTTGTTGCAACCTATTCCCATGCTAGAATGGAAGTGGGAAGTTATGCCGTTAGACTTTATCATAGGCCTACAACAAAAAAGTGACACAATGACTCAATAATTGTGGTATTCAATCGATTGAACAAGGCAGCTCACGTTATTCCAGTACAGTGAAATTATAAAATTGTACAGATTGCTAATATGTTTATGAGAGAAGTGTTTAAACTACATGACATGCCAAAAAAAGTCATATAAGACAAATCTGTAAATTTGACCTCTGGTTTTTGGAAGGCCATATTCACTGGTTTAGGCATACAAATTCAATTCAGTACTACATACCATCCATAGAAAGATTGTCAGACGGAAAGAGTAAATCATATTTTGGAGGACATGTTGCGGATGTATGTAATGCAACAACCTACCAATGGGAACATTATTTACACTTGGTGGAATATACTTACAATAATGGATACCAATAATACCTAAGGATGAGTCCTTTTGAAGCATTATATGGCAGGAAATGTCAGACACCCATTAACTGGAGTAGCCCAGAGACCAAGCTAATGCTTGGGCCTGAAATGTTGGTCGAGATGCAACAAGAAGTGAAACAATTTGGAAAAATCTGAAAGCTGCCCAGTGTCGGCAGAAAGTGTATGCAGATCAGAAGAGGACCTATCAATAATTTTAAGTGGCTTATCATGTTTATGTGAGAATTAGACCCAAGAAGAGCACCCTAAGGTGGACTACTTGCGCCAAGTTAGCCCCGCAGTTCTGTGGAAAGAGTGGGACCAGTGGCCTATCAGCTAGCTTTACCAGGACACATTCAGGTTCATAATGTGTTTCACGTGTCCCTATTGAAAAGATATGTGCATGAACGAAAGCACATAATACATTGGAAAAACATTCAGGTAGAATTCAATTGAAATCTAAGAGCCTAAAAAGATAATTAATATTTTTACTAATTTGAAACTTTGTTGGATGCAGATCAAACAGGACGATAAGTTTCTGATAGAACCTTAGCGTATTCTTGAGTAGAGATAAATAACCCTCCGGAGGCGAGCCATCACCCAAGTTAAAGTGCAATGGAAGCACTTTGGTCTGGAGGAGTCTTCTTGGGAAGATGAAGGATTCATATGAGAAGCCTATCCATAACTATTCACTGAAATGGAGTAGAACACCGAGGACGATGTTTACTTTGACTGGGGAAGATGTAACAACTGGATTTGAATTTTTATGTTATTTAAATTGATACATTTGACTTGTTTAAAGTTAAATTAGCTTAATGAGTGTATTAATAAATTTATGAATAAAATTTTAATTCTTATTTTTTTATAAATATTAACTATGGAGTGGTCTCCGCAAATTAATGGTTAAATGTCCAAGTTACCAGAGTGGTTAGATTAAAATCAGTTACTTCAAAGTTACCTTTCCTCTGGGAATGAAAATAAAACCCTAAGGAGGAAAAGGAGTTTTGCTGAAAAGGAAAAAGACAGTAAGATAGCTGAAAGGTGAGATTTTCTAAATTTGGTAGGAGCCAGTGGAACTCTGATAAAAACCTCAAATGGGGGAAGAGACTGGATGACGGTCTTGAGGTCTCTCTCTCCAGAGAAACTGTTAAGCAATAATAATCTAACGAGAATCACAGGGGGAAAAGAGTACATAATAGCCTCTCTCAAGGTTGAGAGGAGACCATCAACTTTGTTTCTTTGAAGTAGGTACTATGAACCTCAAAGGAATAACATAAAGTGTTCCTTTGTTTTTATAAGTACTTTCTTTGTGGAAATAATTTATGTGTGTAAGTTTAGAATGATATAAATTATGTGATGAATAAATTATTAGCAATGTACCTATTAGATTTAAATTATTTAATTCTTGATCAACTGTAAACCCGCTTGCTCTAGATTAGAGTATTATTCCTTAGAGAAAATTGTGCCCCAAATCTGCAAGGGAAGGTCTGAATAATGGAAATCGAATAAATTAGTGATTAAGTTTGGAAAATCTAAAATGAAGGAAATAATCGATGGAATAGTTAGTTCCATCTGGAGTATAAACCCCGGATACGGCAGCCTACCCTCAAGTGGACTAAATATACACAGACTGAGGGATTGGGAAGGATCCCTCTTTATTTACAGATGGTGCCGACACCTTGGAAGGGAGAATGAATAAAAAGGAAAAATATAGAGGAAATTGTTGTATTTAAATGTTAAAATGTAACAGTAAAATTTACAATATCATGTAATATCAAAGAGGGAAAAGAAGAATATAAAATTTACTGAAAGTAGATAAATATAGAATAATCTTCCTGAAGGAACAACATGGAAAGAAAATACGAATATGACAACTATGCAATATATACACCTCAAGATTAGGCTCCTTCTATGCTAACTTTGCAAAATAAAAATTACCATAATCCAATAGAATATACAGATAAAATACTAGAGGGTCAGAACCATGTCGACAAGCTTCGCATGAATTCGGAAAAACCATTCATTACCTTCGAAGGTGTTAATATAAAAATAAACTGCATATACATGGTAAAAAACAGTAAAGAATTTATATTTATGGTGAAAGAAGACATTGTGGCAGAGAACCAATAGACATTAAAATTTATCTTCACTATAGACAGAGTTTATTTCATGAACCAATACTTAATATCATAGAGTTGACAATTACGGAGGGCCAAACTAGAAAATTAAATATATGCAACAAAACCCAAATAGGAATTGTACTGACATCCGAGGAACAAAACGGGTTGTCTTCCCTCCATATCCAAAACATATAGATACATTCAAACTAATAATTTCCTTCTCTATAAGCCACGCTGGGCTAGAGATGGAAATCCATTACCTTGCCACTTTGTGGCATATGATAAAGCCGAACCGAGAACTAGACAAAAGAGCAGAGCCGATAGAGCATGAAAAGAAAAATGAAACAAATTAGGGTTTGGGGGGGTAGAGTTATACCCTAACCACCCATGAACCATGTTCGTCTGTGTATTTTCTGAGGATCCAAGGGTTGAGAGAAGCTCACCTGTCAAATTACATGATCGCCTCGTGTATGCCAATGATCTAAGGCGGGATTAAACCAAATCTTAAAAAATAAAAAACATGTACTTGTAGATCATCGCCTTGAGACTTGTAGTCACGATCACTTGGCATGCCATTCAAATTAAATATTTAAATTTATAGAATTAATAGTCCAATAATTAAGGAAAATAATGACATCAATTCTGTTATAATTTTTTTCGTAAGGTACCCCTTAGCATATAATTAAATAGATTGCAATGTATAATATGCATAGAATTACGATGGGATTGGTAGAGTCCACATGCGAACACAAACCTATGGAAGTAAACTCCAAGGGTTCTAAAGGTAAAGGTAAGTTTTCATAATGTTACGTATAAGTAAATAATTATTACAATTATATGCAAAAGTAAAAGTTATACTATTTATAATCATGTTATAGAGTTGTAAATTAAGTGGAAAAATAGTTTTTTTTTTTGGTAAATGCTTTTAACATTTGTTGGTAGATGTTACAAAATCTCACTAGTGAAAACTTTTGGTCCATTTTTTAAATTTAGTCTTTAAAATTGAGCCTTGAACATTAAGATATTTTATCCATATCGACCTTGATATCCTGAATTAAATTTAACTTAAAATAGTCTTTAATAAACATTACTTAAACTTATGATGAATAATAATGCATAATAATTTATAGACAAAAATAATTATTTCTCTATCATATTATTTGTTTATAAACAAAATTTAAAATTTACAAAATATTCTTAAAAATATATTAATGATTATTTCTCAATTTCTAAATGTAGAAATTATACAACAAACATGTATATCATGGATTCAATTTAATCTAACAATGTAGTAAAGTCAAATATTGAATCACTTCTACAAATCAATTGCGGAATTTTTACACAATCGACAATCACATGAGGCAAAGACGAATCAATCAAGCCACAACACAGATAATTTCCAGTGGAAAGCTCGTTGCTCAAAACCCCACTATCTTTTATTGTATATTCAACATGGATACATGAAACAATTACATAAAAATATTCTCACAAGAGCCCTCTTGTACTCAGCGAATTGTCTCACAATGTCTGAGATAAAACTAACCAATACTTAGCCAATTTACTGCCTCCAAAGAGCTTGCCTTCCTTATGCAATCCTTGATAAATGAAATCCATATTACTTAGGAATTTTGGCCTTCCTTGACTGCGCAAGTATCATGGGAACTCCAATGGGTGTTTGGTTGTATGGGTGCAACCCTATAATCCTACAGATAGTCAACTTCCCTTTCACCTAGATCTCAACTGGGTCTCCACTAGAACTGGCATGGATGCAGCTAATAATAGTAAATCCTCAGTTGCATGTGAGATCACTGATTGTGAATTAATTAATATTTAATTCACTTGATCTAGTAATATTTAATTCATTTGATCTATCACTAGTGTATTTAACAGTTACGACTAGCACAACTGAGTTTAACTCACTTAACTGACTTAAACTGATTAAAACCTACATTAACTAATGCACCACTGCAATTCGAAGCCTGTTACAACTATGATTACTCCGCATGCCTCACCAACTACCCTCAACTCGAAATTCATCAGCTAACTGAGTTTATCACACTCAGTTAACTATTACAAGTTATTTTGAGATTAAATTACATTTTATTGTCCATCTTAAATAAGGGATAACTAAAATAGACATGCACCAAATTTAGCTCACACCAGTGTAGACGCTGCTAAGACCTGTGGTCTCACACTAGTGTAGGTGCTGCTTGGATTTCCCTGTCTAGATGATTAAATTTCTTGTTGAACTTCAACACTACATACAATAAAAATACCAAGTTCTAATGACTTATAACCTTCCCCAATTTATCTTTCTTATACACTCAAGCCTCCTCAACCTTCCCCAATTTATCTTTCTTATACACTCAAGCCTACTCATCTGGAAAAGTAGATCGACAATCCAACATACAAATTAATTTTTTTTAAGTTATAAGTGTCTCTAAATTTTTTTATTTAGATATATATTTTAGGAATGTTGAAGAGGTTGGAGTAAATCAGTGGCTGTTAAAGAGCTTAAAGTAAATCAGTATGGCTTGTTGTATTTTCTATTTATGGAACTAATTTTGGTAAATATTGCGGTGCAGAATAATTCTTTCTTTGGATTTGGTATGTGGATTTATATAAATTTGAAGATACGTGGATAATGTGCATTTAGATAAAAATGGGGATTATTTTTACGTAATTTTTTAAAATTATTAATATAAATAATTCCAACTAATTTTTTTAAAATAAATTTAATAATTTTAAATTAATTTTTATTTTTATTTCTTTATTATTAAATATAAGTTTTTTCCTTTTAATTTTTCTTTCCTCTTAATCTCCATTTTAAAATCCTCAATTATAAACAGATAACTGAAAATTATATAAAAAGCCTTATGATGGAGCATAATATATTCAGTTAAAGACTAAATATAAATATAAAATACTAATTTGTTTTCAATGTCGTTCAACAAATCGTAACTAACATTTTCCATCCACCGTTTTTGTTCGTTCTAAGGTTTGAAGTTGAAACCTCTGAGTATATTCGAATAAACCCTAAAAATAAGAGAGGTGTGTTTCTATTTATTCCAAACTTTGTGAATCTGACTTGAAAAGTTATACAGCGGAATGAAAATCTTGACTTAATTTGATATTTCAATAATACTTAACACTCTTTTTAAAAGATAATTTAATTACTTAAAGCATTCGGAAGTAGAGCCTCGTAAAAACAAACCATTTAGGTTTTTTTTTTAAATGTAATTGGAAAAATCTTAAATTGCAGAGTTTCTTAATTTTTCAATGTACAGGAAGAAAATATCAAGCAATGTCTGGCAACTAGCATAATAAAATTTTATATAAATGAAACATTCAAATATTTGTTATTATGGTGCAACAAAACATGAAGACAACGCATAGGATTTGTGTTGGAAAATTAATCACAATCACCGCGCTTAGCCATATCAGTTAATGTTTTGGAGGTTGCGAATTGCTTTTGTATAGAAGGACAAGTTTTTAGCAAAGTACATAAACCATTCCACAACGGAGTTAAATAATTAAAGTCAATAGAATTTAATGCATGGTTAGTAAATGTGTATGGGCAAATATTTAATCTGCCAGTGTTGTTTACTTCTGTAATATTCAGAAAATGATGTAGGCTCATACTATGTATTAAATTATGCCTGTCACAAATTAAATGTCTTAGATATATATGTTTATGAGAAATAAAGTGTTGTGTAGTGTGGTGGATGTAAGTCTGGAAAGACAAGAACGAGAAAATCGTGGAGCTAATTTTGCTGGGTGCGTGAAAACAGGTTTTACTGTGCAACCGTGGTGAATGTAATTCTCAGTAAGAACAGTCCTTTTACTAGTGAAGGAGTGGAAACCTCCATATGAATGTGTATGTTGTGTTTTTGAATCATAATATAAAGTTTGGTTAATAGCCATATAGTTCTAAACTTTTATGTGTGTGTTCTTACCTAAACACTCTGCTTTACTCTGTTTTATCGCGAGTAAAATTATTTGAAGTCTGAAACGCTCTGTTTTACTCTATTTCATCGTGAGTAAAATTATTTGAAGTTTATTAGCTCCTCTATAGTTGCGATTTTAATCTCCGCCACTCTGTATTGAAAATAGGGCTCTCATAATTTGATTTATGCAACTGTATTATTTGAATTAAGTGAGTTCCGTAACTCTGTGTAAAATTGTATTGAAAATATGTCTCTCATAATTTCATTTATGCAATTGTATTGTTTGAATTAAGGGAGTTCCGCAACTCTGTGTAAACTTTTGTAAATGTGTTGTCTTCGTTAAAGTAATTTCCGCACATTTGTGTCAACTCCAATAGTAAGAAAGTTTCCAAAATTTTCCCCTCTTAAAGTGTATTGCAAATTCGTTAAAGTAGTTTCCGCAAATTTTCCCCTGTTCTCTTTAGTGTATTCTCCAGTAGTGAGAAAGTTTTCACTCAGTGAGAAAAACGTTTTACATAGTAAGAAAGTTATTTTTACACAGTAAAAATGGCAGCAACAAGCACAAGTTTGACTAATCCACAAATACCACAGTTTAATGGCAAAAATTATGATTATTGGGCTATTACAATGAAGACTTTGTTTTCTTCTCAAGATATTTGGGAATTGGTGGAAAATGGATTCCTAGAACCAATGGATGCAGCAGCATACAATGCTTTGACGCAAACTGAATGAGATTTTTTGAGAGATAACAACAACAAGAACTCTAAAGCCCTCTTCTACATCTTTCAAGAAGTGCATGAAAGTATTTTCCCAAGGGTTGGAGTAGCAACAAAGTCCAAGAAAGCATGGGATAACCTCCAGACTTCCTACCAAGGCATAAAAAATGTGAAGACAACAAAACTACAAATGCTGGGAAGAGATTTTGAAACAATTTGTATGAAAGAGTATGATAATGTAGACTCATTTTTTACACATGTAATCGCGTTGGTTACCCAAATCAGGTCTCATGGTGAGACACTTGAGGAAAGAAGAATAGTTGAGAAAATTTTTAGAAGCCTGCCAACAAGGTTTGATGCCATAGTTGTGGCAATAGAAGAGACAAATGATCTCTCACAATTTTCAATGGATGAGCTTCATGCATCATTGATGTCTCATGAACATAGATTGAACAGAGGAACAAAATCCTCATTAAAGCATGCCTTCAAGACACAAGTCTCATTTGGTCAAGGTAGAGGTTGAGCAAGATCAAATTAAAGAGGAAGAGGAAGAAGCCCACACAGAGGTGGAATAAGAAGCCCTTCAAGCTCAAGTGGAAGGGACAACAATCAAAATCCAAGTCAAATCACAAGCCAAAATTAAGCACAAGGTCAGAGATATGATAAATCTCAAGTTCAATGTCATTATTGTAAGTAGTATGGTCATTATGCAAATGAATGTAGAAAGAATCAATATGACATAAGTAGCAAACCAAGTGAAAATTCCATAAGGGAAAATCAAAACTATGATAGCATGTTTTTAGCTTGTAATGTAGCACAAAAAAAACAAGGAGATGTATGGTTCTTAGATTCAGGGTGTAGCAACCACATGAATGGAAACATAGAAATGTTTTCCAATCTAAGTGAAAGTGTAAAATCAGAAGTGATATTGGGGACTGATAGCAAATTCTCTGTTATGGGAAAAGGAAGAGTAAACATTCTAACAAATAAAGGAGAGAAGAAGTTCATGTCAGATGTTTACTTTGTTCTTCGTTTTTAGCATAACCTCATAAGCATTTGACAACTCATGCAAAAGGGCTACAATGTATTTTTCAAAAATGATGTGTGCACAATCTTGGATAAGCCTCCAAGTAGACAGCTGATTGCAAAAGTTCATATGAAAAATAATAGAATGTTTCCTCTCAAGCTAAGATCAAATTTGAAGGAAGAAGGTGTTGTAGTAGCTGTCACACAAGAAAAATTTCAAGAAGAAATTAAAGATGAAAATTGGTTGTGGCATTTGAGATTTGGTGATCTCAACTTTGGAGGTTTGAATTTGTTGCATAGAAAATGCATGGTGAAGGGATTGCCACTTATAGAAAAATAAGACGGCCTATGTGAAGGATGCATCTTGGGAAAACGACATAGATAATCATTTCCAGCAGGAAAGTCTATAAGAGAAAAAGCGCCTTTGGATATTACCCACTCAGATTTATGCGGACCAATGCAAACACCATCATTTGGGGACAGCCATAACATTTTTACCTTCATAGATGACTACACAAGGAAGACATGGGTTTATTTACTAAAATATAAAAGTGAAGTGTTTGACTGCTTCCGCCACTACAAATCTCTTGTTGAGAAGAAAAGTGGACACTACATCAAAGTGTTGAGGACTGAGAGAGGTGGAAAATATATCTCAAGTGATTTCTTATGTTTTCGCAGGGAGCATGGAATTCACAAGAAGTTTACAACAAGTTATGCACCTCAGAAAAATGGTGTTGCAGAAAGAAAGAATATGACCATCATGGAAATGGAAAGAGTATGTTGGAGGCAAAGCATTTGTCAAATGATTATTGGGTTGAAGTTGTGACTTGTGGAGCGTATATTATTAATAGGTGTCCAACCAAAAGTGTTATGAATATTGTTCCTGAAGAGGCATGGAGTGGAAGAAATAAATTTGTCACTCACATGAGAATGTTTGGGTTTGTGGTGTATGCACATGTCTCGGATGAGTTAAGGAAGAATTTGGACAAAAAAGGGGAGAAATGTGTATTTGTTGGATACATTGATGAATCCAAGGCATACAAGCTCTACAATCCATCAACCATGAAGGTAATAATAAACAAAGATGTTCAGTTCATAGACGAGGAACCATGGGATGGAATTTTAGAGAATACAATCAATGTGAAGACATGTATGCCACATGAAGACAGAGAGGAATTGACTGTAGCAAGTAATTCCTCAACGGTGACTCCTCCTCCACCTACACAAGCTCAAAAAAGCAATCGAAAAATGAAACCACAAAAAAATAATAGGACAACATTGCACAACCAAGCACCCCACATAGATCCGCAACTCCATATACTTCAAGCGCAACACCAAGCTCATATTCTGCAAGAATTAGAGGACACACCAAGCTCATATTCCACAAGAATTAGAGGACATAAATTCAGAAATTTAAGTGAAATATATCAACAAGATGAAGTTGATAGCAGCGCTGGTCTGAATTCATTATTTGCATTATTTTGTCATGTATATGACCCAATGGATGTTGAATATGTAGTCAAAGATGATAAATGGGTTGCGGCAATGAATGAAGAGATAGGAGCAATAGAAAAAAATGAAACATGGGAGTTAGTGGACCTTCCGCAAGGTAAATAAGTCATTGGAGTGAAGTGGGTCTATAAGACCAAGAGAAACATTGAAGGCAAGATTGAAAGGCATAAAGCAAGGCTACTTGTCAAAGGATACAAGAAGAATCATGGAAGAGACTATGCAGAAACATTTGCGCCAATCGCGAGGATGGAGACATTGCGTAAAGTGTTGTCAATTGCAGCGCAACAGAAATGAAAAGTGTATCAAATGGACATAAAGTCAGCGTTCTTGAATGGAGTGTTGAAAGATGAGGTGTATGTTGCACAACCTCCTGGCTATGAGGTAGAAGGAAAAGAAGACAAGGTTTGTAGGTTGTGAAAATTTCTTTATGGGCTGAAGCAAGCACCGCATGCATGGTATAGTAGGATAGATGTGTATTTGATGGACAACAGGTTCGAAAAATGTAATTGTGAACCTAATATCTACATCAAAGAAAGTGGCGGTAAGCTTCTTATTGTCCTTTTATATGTAAATGATTTGATTTTTACAGGGAGTGATGATTTTCTCATCGTTGATTTCAAAGAAGTCATGAAAAGTGAGATTGAAATGACTGACTTGGGGTTCCTAAGATATTTCTTGGGCATAGAAGTGAAGCAAACAAAAAATGGAATTTTTATTTCTCAAGAAAAGTATGTTGCAGACATTTTAGAGAGGTTTAATATGCAGAACAACAAGCCATCACCAACTCCAACTGTAATGGGGTTGAAGTTGATAAAGGAAGATTGTAGTAGCAATTCCAATCCGACATCATACAAAAGTATTGTGGGCAGCCTAATGGATTTGACCGCAACTAGGCTTGATATTGTGTATGCAGTGAGTTTGGTGTCTAGGTTCATGGAGACACCCAAAGAAACACATTGGCAAGCAACGAATTTTTTTTCTAAAGTATGTCAATGGCACAAAGGAGTATGGCATTTTGTACCCCGCAACTGATGATTTTAGGCTGGTTGGTTACACTGACAGTGATTGGGCAGGAAGTGTTGATGACAGTAAGATCATGTCAGGATATGTTTTTCATTTGGGTTTGGGAGCCATTTCATGGGCTTCCAAGAAGCATCCGATGGTATCATTGTCAACAACAAAAGCTGAATATGGCATTGCAACAACAGCAACATGTCAAGAAGTTTAGATGAGAAGGATGTTGCAGGATTTATGTCATGAACAAGATGGAGGAACCACTATTTTTTGTGATAACAATTCAGCAATTGTACTATCAAAGAATTCTGTCTTTCACCAGAGGACAAAGCATATTGATGCCAAATATCGTTTCATAAGAGAATTAGTTAACGATAGTGAAATTTTGTTGCAACATTGTAGTCCAGATGAACAATTTTTAGACATCTTCACAAAGCCATTGGCACATGAAAATTTTGTTTATCTTAGAAATTGTTTGGCAGTGGTCAATGGTAGCAGTTGCAGTTAAGGGGGAGTGTTGGAAAATTAATCACAACCACCGCGTTAAATTTTCTGACATCAGCGATACCTTAGTTAATGTTTTGCAGGTTGTGGATTGCGTTTGGAGAGAAGGACAAGTTCTGAGCAGAGTACATAACCCATTCCACAATAGAGTTAAGTAATTAAAGTCAAATAGAATTTAATGCAGGTTACTAAATGTGTATGGGGAAGTATTTAATCCGAAAGTGTTTTTCACTTCACGCAACTTCTATAATGTGTAGAAAATGATGTACGCCCATACTATGTATTAAATTATGTCTGTCACGAATTAAATGTATTAGATATATATGTTTATATTTTACAAGTAAGTTCAAAGAGAAAGAGAAAGAAAGTGTTGTGTAGTGTGGCTGATGTAAGTCTAGAAAGACAAGAAGGAGAAAATCGTGAAGCGAATTTTGGTGGGTGCATGAAAACATGTTTTACTGTGTTACTCCACAACCTTGATGAATGTAATTCTCAGTAAGAACAATCATTTTACTGGTGAAGGAGCCGCAACCTCCATATGAATGTGTATGTTGTGTTTTTGAATCATAATATAAAGTTTGGTTAGTCGCGATATAGTTCTGGAATTTCTACATGTGAGTTCTTGCTGCAACACTCTGTTTTACATTGTTTCACCACGAGTAAAATTATTTGAAGTTTATTTTCTCCCTTATAATTGAAATTTTAATATCCGCCACTATGTATTGAAAATAGGACTCTCATAATCTGATTTCCGCAACTGTATTGTATGAATTAAGTGAGTTCCGCAACTCTGTGTAATATTTTTTAAATGTGTTGTCTTGGTTAAAGTCATTTCTGCAACTCTGTGTCAACTCCTTGTGTTGAGGGAAAAGATAAATTCCCTTGTTCTCTTTAAAAAAATTTAACAGATTAGTTATTCGAGGACCCGAGTTTTTTTTTGGGGGGGGGACAGATAAGAGTCAAAAAACCGAATTTTCGTAACTCGTTGTAACAACCAAGAGCGATTTTAGAAGTCAATATTGGTCATTTCAAGTCATAGTTTTCGATTCTTTGGGGATTGAGGACTAGTTGCATTACAGTTATCTGTTGAGTTAACACAACAAAAACTTAAATAAACAATCAAACACACACAACATAAAACATGAGACAACAGATTTAACGTGGTTCACCCAACCAATTTGGGCTATGTCCACCAAACAGAGGTATCGACAGTCTTATTTCTAAACAGCAGATTTACAAAAACATATTTTCTCATCTGCACTTATCTTCCTCTCACCTCACATCCCTCATGCTCAGAAGCCTCAACGGGCTTACATTTTATAGATGGGAGTAGAAATTGAATCATAAATTCAATCACAACAAAATAGGATGCAATAACTCCACATCAGGATTAGATGCAGTCAATTTAGCAACAAATCCTATTGTTGTCATATTTATGAGATTTTCTGCAAATTATTATTAGAAATCTCAACAATTTCCACCTTAACAACAATTAGCCTAATACCCTGTTCCATTATTATTTTTTATCTTTTCTGCAAGCCAAGAGAAGCCAGACACCATCGTAGCTTCTCTAATAAAACTGGTTTCGTGAACATGTCTGCACAGTTTTCCTTTGGATGCAATTTTTCAAGAGAGACTCCTCGTTCAGTGATAAATTGTCTTACAAAATGGTACTTTATAGGTATATGCTTTGATTTACTATGATAGGCTAGATTTTTAGCCAAGTGAATTGCACTTTGACTATCACAAAATAACTTGATGTTGTCCTGCAACCTACCAAACTCACCAAACAAACCTTTCAACCAAACCGCTTCTTTGCAAGCATGTGAAGCAGCTATGTATTATGCTTATGTAGTGGATAAAACAACAATGTTTTGTAGCTTTGACATCCAGCTTATAGCTCCACCTGCAAGAGTAAAGACATGTCCTGAAGTTGACCTTCTCTTATCCAAATCACCTGCAAAATCAGAATCATCATAACCACAAACAAATTCACTACTTCTGTTAAAAGTGATACAATAATCACTTGTGCCTCTCAGATACCGAAGCACCCATTTCACTACTGACCAGTGTTCTTTTCCTGGATTTTCCATACCTACTGACAACCCCAACTTCATGTGAAATATCTGGTCATATACAAACCATCGCCTACATTAAACAACCTACTACATTGGCATATGGAATTCGAGACATATATTCCTTTTCTTCATTTCTGTTAGGACATAAACTTGAAGAAAGCTTAAAATGGGAAGCTAAAGGGACTGAAACATGCTTCACATTTTTCATATCAAACCTTAAGAGTATTTTCTCAATATACTTCTTTTGTGATAGCCACATCTTACCATTGCTCCTGTCTCTGAAAATATCCATGCCCAAAATCTATCTTGCTGCTCCTAGATCTTTCATATCAAATGTCCTAGCCATCTGAGCCTTTAACTTGTTGATCTCTGTTATGATTTTGCTTGCTAAAAGAATATCGTCAACATATAACACTAAGGTAATGAACATGCCATTACTCAATTTCTTAAAGTAAACACAATGATCATATTCACTTCTTATATAATTTTGACTCATCATGAAAGAATCAAATTTCTTGTACCATTGTCGAGGTGACTGCTTCAGACCATACAATGATTTCTTGAGCTTGCAGACAAATTTATTGTTGTGATTTTGAACAAACCCTTCAGGTTGTTCCATATAAATCTCTTCATCTAGATCTCCATGTAAAAATGCAGTCTTAACATCTAGTTGTTGTAATTCTAAATCAAGTAAAGCAACTAATGTTAAGACAATCCGAATTGAAACAATTTAACAATTGGTGAAAATATTTCATGAAAGTCAATTCCTTCTTTCTGAGAAAAACCTTTTGCGACTAGCCTTGCTTTGTACCTATCTTTTGTATCATCAACACCCCTTTTCAATTTGTAAACCCATTTACATCCCACATTTTTTCTGTCTTTAGGAAGTTCCACCAGATCCCATGTGGCATTCTTGTCTAATGCCTTCATCTCATCCTTCATAGCCTCTTTTCACTTATCACTATTAGAACCTTCTACAGCTTCCTGATAGCATAAAGGTTCATCATCATTAGCGGTTAAAGAAACTGAAGTAACATAATCATCATACCTTTTAGGAGGACGTCTGATTCTCATGGACCTCCATAAATATGTTTTTGGTACTTCCACAATTTGCTGATTATTATCTGTAGGAACTTCTTCATGATCTGCATCTAAAACATGCTCATGATCTGCATCTGAAACTTGTTCATTTGGACTATCATCAGTATTTGAACTGGTTTCAAATTGAATATGTTGAAACTTGTGTACATTATCCTGTTTCAATTTATCATCTACATCTAGATTATGGAGTGAAGATTCACTCAATTTAACATCTTATTTAATGATGATCTTGTGAGTAGTAGGATCCCACAACCTGTATCCCTTAGTCCGATCACCATATCCAACAAAGATATATATTTTTGATTTAGGATCTAATTTAGAACGCTGATGTTTCGGAATTAGAGCATATGCATCGCAACCAAAAAATTTCAGTTTAGAATAATCACATGGATGACCTTTCCATACCTCTTAAGGAATTTTGCATCCTATTGCAGTTGATGGTGATCGATTTATCAAATAGCAAGTCGTAGATACTTCTTCTGTCCATAATTCCTTCTGCAAATTGGCATTACTAAGCATACTTCTTGCTATTTCTAAAAGAGTCTTGTTCATGCGTTCAACAACTCCATTTTGCTGAGGAGTATAAGCAGTAGTTCTATGTATTTCGATCCCAGCTTCCTTGCAATAATTATCAAATTCCTTTGAAGTAAACTCACCACCATTGTCAGTTCTTAAACATTTAATGGTTCTTCCAGTGATGTTTTCAACTAATTCTCTACACTGCTTGCAAAATGTGAATACATCAGACTTTCTTTTTAACATATAGACCCACACTTTTCTATAGAAATCATCAATATAAGATACAAAATATGACGATCCTCCATATGAGAATGTAGGAGATGGACCCCAAAAATCAGAATGGATATAATCAAGGATTCCCCTACTAGTATGTTTTCCAATTTTAAACTTCTATTTGCTTTGTTTCGCAAATATACAATGTTTGCAAAAATCTAACTTAGAAGATTTTAAGCTAGGAAGTAACCTACGATCAGATAAAATTTTTAATCCTCTTTTTCTCATATGGCCCAACCATTGATGCCATAGTCGAATAGAATCACTGTCATTTTCAGATACAGTAGAAGCATGATCTGACTCTGTTCTTCCTTCTAACTGATGAAGATTTTGAATCTTCTTTGCTTTCATTACTAGTAAAATTCCTTTATAAACTTTCATTACTCCACCTTGAATAAGGGTTTTATATCCATTTGTGTCTAGTACTCCTAGAGAAAAGAGGTTTTTTCTGAGTTCAAGCACATGTCTTACATCAATTAAGATTTTATTTGTCCCATCAAATATTTTAATTTGGATGCTTCCAATTCCCACAATATTACATGAGACATCATTTCCCATGAAAAAAACTCCATCATTGATTGATTTATAAAATTTAAAACACTCTCTATTATTGCACATGTGATTTGATGCACCAGAATCTAACAACCAATGTTGATCATGATTAGACAAACTAACTGATAATACTTCATCACTCATACCTGAACCGGATGCCGAACCTGTATCTATCATGTTTGCTTCTTTATTCTCGGTCGAAGAGTCTCCTTTGGATGTTTGCTATCTCTTCCAACATTCCTTCTTCAAATGTCCTGATTTGCCACAAAATCGGCACTTTACCTTACTCTTCTTCCCTTTCTATTTTGACCGCGAGTTTTTCTTCTTACTAAAGCGTCTTTCTTTAGAACAACCTCTAACCATAATTTCTTCTGATGTAGAGGTTTCTGAATTTGACCTTTTCCTTGTTTCTTCAAATAAAAAAGCTCCAACAACATCATCAAATTCAAGGGTTTCTGATGAACTAAGACTTATAGAAGTAACAAAATGATCCCATGACTCGAGCAATGAGCATAATAAAGTTACATCTTTATCTTCTGGATCAAATTTTACATCTATACTATCTAACTGCACCAGAAGAGTATTAAAGGTATTCAAATGATTAGTTATTGATATACTTTCCTTCATGCGCAAACTGTACAACTGTCTCTTTAGAAGAATCCTATTGGTTAAGGATTTTGTCATGTACAACTTTTCAAGCTTTTTCCACAAACCAGCACCAGTTTTCTCTGACATGATGTTAAACAAAACATCATCCGCCAAACACAATTGTATGCTACTCAGTGCTCTGTCATCCATGTCACTTCATTCATCATCTGTCATGGCGTAAGGTTGTTTGGATTTTCCCAACAGTGCCTTCACCACGCCTTGTTGCACGAGTAGATCATGCATCTTAACTTTCCAGATCTCGAAGTTGTTTTTCCCATTGAACTTCTCGATCTCAAACCGAGCACTTTGTGTTTTTTCCATTTCGAGTAGCTTGTGTCAAAACATCTCCAATCGCAAATCTTAATAAATGAAGATTTTTATTTTAATCAAAATTAATAATTTTCATAAAAATTCCCTTCATAAAAAAAAAAATTCCCTATGCCCTAGTTCCTACGCCCAATATAATGGAATATTATAATAACTTGATATATAATATCGATATTACAATACTTACAAGACCCATTTAAATCGATATTACAATCCAATAAATCGATATTACAATCAATCGATTTAAATGAATACTAAAGGCATTTTAACATATAATGACATTCAATATATATAAATCGATATATTTAACAATCTACTCACTTTACTCACTTCATTGAATATTTTTCCATTCACCTTTCACAAATCGTTTATGACGATTCTTGCCACCAAACCGGCGCCGTCAAAACTCTGTTCCAAACCTATGAACTCATCGCAAGTTACATATGCAACAAACACTTCCTTTGTTTCTTCATAACGCAATCCATCATCTTCATGCTGTCCATCAACAGCCTTTACGCAAGCTACCTCAGCCACGCAGATCAACGACAGTGTTCACGCGGGTCTGGACTCATCGATCCCGTTTCCTGACTTCATTTTGTGCAATCGACCACCAGTTCAATGGCAGTCTTCAGCTCACGGTCTCACGGTCAGAAAATCCCTGCGTCTCTGTAATAACAGTCTAATTGGTAATGTTTTGAATGCGTCTCTATAATGATTTGGTAATGCATCTCTGTAATAACAGAAAATCCCTACGTCTCTGTAATGATCAATTTCGGCGGACAGGTGTGCTCACCAGTCACAGATCCACGCAAACGCATATCTAGTCTTCGGCTATCGAACTCGCACAAAAAAAAAAAAAAAACAAATGAATACCTGTCTCCAGCGTGAGAGTTTACACAACACCCTCCTCTTCGAAAATCAGTGCCGTGGGGCTGTTCTCCTTGTAAACTTTCCTACGGTCCAACGCAGGGTCATATGCAACAGAACCTGGCCACACAATCTCCGAACATGGCCACTGATTTTGACAACTTGCTCCGATACCAATTGTTGAGTTAACACAGCGGAAGCTTAAATAAAAAATCAAACACACACATCATAAAACATGAGACAACAGATTTAACATGGTTCACCCAACCAATCTGGGCTACTTCCACCAAATAGAGGTATCGACAGTCTTATTTCTAAACAGGAGAATTACAACAGCAGAGTTTCTCATCTGCACTTCTCTTCCTCTCACCTCACATCCCTCATGCTCAGAAACCTCTATGGGCTTACATTTTATAGCTGGGAGTAGAAACTAAATCATAAATTCAATCACAACAAAATAGGATGCAATAACTCCACATCGGGATTAGATGCAGTCAATTTAGCAACAAAACCTATTGTTGTCATATTTATGATATTTTCTCCAAATTATTATTAGAAATCTCAACATTATCGAGGGATGAGATTGATTGATGCATGTGGAAATTTTGTATGGCCATCGTCGATATTGTTGGATTTTAGGGTGGTTGGTATTACAAATCCATTGTAGTATGGCCAAGTAATTTTATTATTTATAATAAAATGTTGCTGAGATCATGAGCATGGTTACTGATTTTTTTTAGTAGTGTCAATTCACATACCGAACATGTATCAAAGAGTACATCATGAGCATGGTTACTGATTTTTCTAGTAGTTTTAATTCACATACCCAACATGTATCAATGAGTACATCACAACAATTTGAAAGTATGGGAGTGCACTGAGTATCTTGTAGAGTGAAATTTCAAAGGATTATGAGCATAAACAGAGGATTATCTATAGTTGAAGATCACTTTCTGGTGGCAGATCTGGAAGTTCATATTCCCTGTTGTTGGGAAACATATTTACTAAATAGAGGCTGGGGTGTGTTATATTCCTATGGAAACTACTTTATACTCGGCTCGATCATTCTTTTCTGCTCACTGTCTATTAATTTTCAAACAAAGGAAAAAAAACTATTTTGTCGGTGTTATTTTAATATATCAACACTGTTAAATTCTAAGTTTGATATAAGCAACATAAATTTGTTTTGAAGTCAGTTGGTACATGTTGGAGAAATGTATGCACTATCATGAAACAAAATTCACCTACAACCCACTCATCAACTAATTGTCTTACCAAACCTTCCCAAGGCACTATATTAAATACACTCAGAAATTATTGGTATCAAGGTTATTTTACAATGGAAGACACAGGTATTCGATGGCCATAGTTGTATCATGTCAAGCTTGCCATCACTAAGCTAAAACATGGAAGAAAAATTCATAAATTCCCTTAATAAATTAGTATCAACAATCAACAAAAATTTCTCAAGAGGGCTCCATGTCACTCTTCAACAAGAGAAGCCAAAGTATTTCTAGATGGAACCAGAAGTAGGACAAAAAATATTTTCTCTTTGGACTAATTTGAAACACATGAGGGTCAGAGTGAAAGCTCTTTTCAAACTGGACGAACTTGATTCACTCCTTTCCAAGGGGGGTCAATAAAAGGGGAAGAAGCTAAGTTGGGATTTAAAAATAACCATGATGGGCCATCCTTGGAGAGTCAGGTCGTGGTTCATGTTGGTCCCATGATGGAGGAGGATGAGAAAAAATAGTTGGGGCCAACCATTGATGAGGAGCATGAATATGTACAAAAAACCACCAATGAGGTAGTATTTGTAGACATTGATCATCAGGAGGCATTGCGCCCTAGAAAGATAGTTTTTCATGTGACGAGTGGACATGTGGAGCATGGAGTTTTCGATGATATGAGGGAGTATCTTTTGGGGACAATGGTTCATCTATATTTGGGTCTAATCACTGATGAGTTGCAGGTAGATGTAGTTTCAACTAGAGAAGTTGTGTTATTTCCATCTCGCAAGTTTCCCGCAACCCTCTCCAAGAGTACATAGGTAAGAAGTGTAGCATGGGTTGCCTACTTATAGGGAGAGATGTAGGGATTCCTAGGCATATCCAGTTGATTGGATGGACAAAGTTGCATGAGTTGAGAAGGGTGAAACTTAGTGGACTCGTATCATACATAGGTGCACATGCATCTGATACTTCCCATGGCATGGATTGGTGGGAGGTTATGATTTGATATCATGTTGGTGGCACGATTTGTTGATACTGGAGCATAGTGAAATACATACTCTTATACATGAGGATTACTAGATTCTCTAGTTGGTAGTGGGTGGTAGTACAACATATTTCCATCTCTTCAAGCATGCATCTACAGTGTGGGACTGAACTTGGCCTATGCCAATGGTTGAACTGGAGAGAGGTGATGAGCTAGTACATGGTTAATAGAGGAGCATTAATATCCAGATTTATAGCACAAGAAGAGACAGAGAACATTGATGTGTGCCATTGGTGGAATTTGGATCCAAGATGACTTTTTTATGACAGGTTTAGCTATATATTGGTCTGTGATCTAGGCATTGAGGGGTTCGTTCATGAGGGGTTGACACAAAGGCATGAAATCACCCAGTGGTTTGTATGGAATTCACACATTGGGTCTTAGTTTCTTTGGTCCACTAGACTGGTCAACAATTTTGGATTTCTTGATGGCAAGCAATATTGGGGCACAAGGATTTGTGATGTTCCTTTTTCTGGTGCTCCTTATGGCATAGTTAGGATGGACTTTCAAGGTTAGAGAAGGATAGATCATAGGTGTAGGTTTACATCATCATTGATCCCAAGGGCTTTAGAGATGTTTCATGGGGTTTTGAGGAGTTTCTATGGGATATGATGGCATTCTCTTGGCACATTCCATCATCTGCATAACTTGTCTTTCATTTTGCTGCATTCTGTCAACTTTCAAGAAGCGGGGTTATTTATGGACCTAACTCAATTAAATACACTTAAGGTGGCATTCCAAGAGGAATACTTGATATAACACCTTAATGTAATAGCTTTTTGGAACCAGAACGAGAATATCTACATGATGGGATCGTTAGAAGTGATTTTCAATGACCTCACAAGGCATGGTGGCCAATTTACCATTTTCCCACATTAAAAATAAAATTTTAATTGAAATAGAAAGAGGGAAATGTGCTCATTGGTTAAAATAATAATAAAATAAGACGTTCTAGAGGGGTCCATTAGATATATAAAATATTAGGAGGTCATCACGGTAAATCTTGGATTGGGCCTTTCTTCTTGTATGCGAGGTTGAGAACCTGGTTCTCAACTTTAATGGTATCCCCATGACAGAAAACCTCTGGTCCGCTATTGGGTGTTGGATGAAAACCCAACATTCTTGAGGAGATTTCACCTAGAAATATCAAGGTTCTTCAACATAGTTTTGGTGAGAACGAGTTTTTAGTAGTAGCTTGCAACAATATTCTCACTAGGTTGTCCACAACATTACCAGTATCATACATCATTTTTGTCAGAGATATTTTCTGGGTTTTTCTCCGCTTGCTCGACAAACCTAGGTTCCACTATTTCTTCATGTTGATGTACTATTTCCAGTCAATTAATAGAATGGTTCAGTGATTTATTGACATCTATTTTTTGTTACAAATTGTTGGATTATGTGTCTATTTGCGATTATATTGTTGTTTAAGTTCATTTTTGATATCTATTATCAAGTTTTCCAATTGGAAATATTACATACATTACTTGTATTTTTCTCTTCTTCATCTTTTTTCTTCTATTTTACACCCAAAAAAAATAAAAATAAATAAATAAATAATTTTATGTCGATGTCTAAAATGATATTTTTGGCTTTTAAGTGTGCATGTTACCATTGAGGTGAGGCCTCCTAAGGGTTTCCACTATTATAATAATATATATGAAACATTTAAGAAGTACCCAAAGGTCGTGAACAATGATGATTTATCATTGAGGTGAGGCCTCCTAAGGGTTTCCACTGTAATAATATATATGAAACGTTTAAGAAGTACCCAAAGGTCGTGAAAAATGATGATTTCCCTGCTTACGATGGGAAGAAGAGCCTTTATATGGCCAAGCCTCTCAACCACAAGCAAGTGGAACTGAATGTTGTCTTTGCGGAAAGTGAAGGAAGAATATCTCCTTCCATAGGTTGTGTTATATGTTCTTTTCTCTTTGCTTTTCGCTGCATTTTTTTCTCACTTATATAAGCTAAAAGAGACCCACTATGAAGTTTATGTATCATAGACTGGGATTTACTTAAATTTAACTTACATTGTGTGCCTTGCTAAATATAGTTTTTCCAAACGGGTAATGCCCGTGAGAGCTACTGTAAGTGAAGATTTTGGTTGTTTTTAATGCTTTTTTTATAAATAATTGTGGCTTTACTGATACTCGATTTAGTTCAACATGTTATTTTGTAAGGAATTCTAATAGTAAGTGGATTTTCCATGTTGATGAAAGGCTGTTATCTTATCTTTTACGGAAATTTCCTTTGATGTTAGCTTCATACAGTGCTAAATTTCATCTTATATTACATTTTACCATCATAAGTTCAACCTTGGATTCGTGGATTTCCTTTGTTGAACCATTTACTTTTGGCAGGAAAATTATAACTTACCACGTGCTATTCAAGCAGGATGCAACGATTAACTTGATGTAACTATCAAAGTACATAGCAAGGGATCATATGTCACTTCCGCAAGAGTAGCTGGTAGTATTGGGAATTTTTTTTATTTGGATATGAGTAATAAAATTGTTTATATGGGATTAAATTTTTTATGTAATAATTATAAGTAATTTAAAGTGAAGATTTAAAATAAATATAATACATTTAAAAATAAAATAAAAACGAAAATGATTATATTTCAATGTAGGTTTTTTGTGATTAGAATTATTTAGAAAACTGTTTTCCGATCCATCACATAAATTTATTAGTTTTCCAACACATTAATATATTCAAGTGCTGGATCTTATAGATATGATTATTTTTTTAATTAAAAGTTCAAGTAAAATTAATTAAATTTAAATATTAATAACTATTACTAAATATTTTATAATTTTTTAAAATGTAAATTACTTTCTAAAGTAAATTTAAAATTAATTATATATATATTATTTGAAATTATCTATTACTTTTCTAATGAGAAGCACATTCTATGCAACAATTGCATATTACACTTGTTAATTGAAAGTGTGAGCTTGGTTGTTGACATTGAAGGAAATGCGCATAGAATTTTTTGTTGACATTGTAGGAAAGTTGAAATTTCTTTTATATGATTTTGAGCTTAACAATTTTGATCAATTATAAAGTTGTTGAGACTTAGAGTGCATACAGATGGGTCTAAGTCTAATACTTTTCAATTTATGTTAGGTGACAATGTGGGTGTTTGGCTAGTCCTAGTTCGTGATTGGGTTTAGTCTGGGTTATTCTCTTATCACTTCCATGGTTGTGGAAGTTTTATTTTTTTAAGAGTTATCCACTCTTGTCTTCCATCCCACCAAGACAACACTTGTGGCGCAGAAGGGGGCATGGTGGAAAAATACGTCGAGTCAACGAGGGGCTCGATTCATTGCTCAAGACTCTGCCAGCACATATTTCAATGCAATTCCTCTTGGGACATGGAAAGAAATTATGAAGCTAGAAACTCGGGAAGGAGACGAAAGATAATATATCTTTTTTAGATATTATGGACAAGGTTCTTTCTAGCTGCAAGACCCTTGGAATACTAGTGGAAAAAAAAAAGAATATCAAAATTTTATGTCCCTTCTAAAGTAGATGAGTACTCTCGATACATAGAATAATATAGTGTATTTCCATCTATAGAGGATATCAAGAGGATGTTACGAAACTAATTCTTCATTATGGAAAAACATGATTCAAGACTAACTCACCTCAAAGGACACTTTCAACGCCATTGAGATAACGGAGCTTTTCATGGATCAAGTTCTAGGAATCCCACACTTATCTCCTCCCGTGATTAATCTGACAATATACATTAGCTATGAATGATATTTTGATATGCTTTGTAATATTGTATCAACAATTTGGTTGTTAGGCTAGGATGACCAACTTGAAGTGCTACAATGTTTGGTATTATTTTGTAAACCTGGATTAGTTGAAGATTTGAATCGCCCAATTACTTTGGGAGTTAACATTAGTCTCCCTCATTCCCTTAATAGTTCCTTCTAGCTATATGATACCAAAGTTTTTTTTTTTTATCTTAATACAAATTTTTTAAATTAAAAAAGAAAAAAAGAAGTTGTTGAAACAATGAGATTATGAGTGGGATGCCACATACTCTCTCTAAGTTTAATTTTGAGAAAGTTGACATATTCTGAAACCATAAATTTATAATTTTCAAAACTATGCATTAGCTCTCACAGTTAAATAACTCATAACAATGAAGAGTTTCTGTGTTTTATGAATATCAATATCTATCATATTTATGGTTTTATTCTTCCTCATATAAATAATATCCCTTACTTGTTGGACCTAACAGAGGTTTGTACGTACAATTCATTAAACCTACAACAACAATGCCATAGTGGAAGAGTGAAAGCTACAAAATATGAATTTGTACAAGTTTTTAGAGTAAGGAAGATGGCGATTCAAAAGTGAGTAAACAATGTGTTTTACATAGATAATGAGTGAATGAATTACATCTTGATACAAGTTATACTCTAATGATCTAGGTGGGTCCAGAGACACACACATGAAAAAGAGAGCTTATGGAACCTCAAAAATCAAAGTGTTTGGATTTCTTTCGAAATAGAACCACAATGTAGATTTAGTCCTCCTGATCGCAACGATGCAAACAGTTCGTCAAACCGAGCTCGTATGCAAAAGCTAGAGGCAGTGAAAGTTTAGGGGTTGACTGGGTGACTTGGCAGGTTAAGGACGACACAATTTGAATGAAATATAGCCACCGGATTCAAGCTCGATTTTGGGTGAAATTGTGGGACATTTAAACACTCCTACGATAAAAAATCGGTTATTTAAAAAAATACCTATTTATTTTTATAGATAATAATAATAATAATATATAAAAGTAGTTTGGCAGGCTGTGACCCCCACCGGACCCAAGGCACCACCACACGGTTAAAAAAAATTAAAAATGTTACGTATGGGTCGGCAGGCCATGACCCCCACCGAACCCCGCAGAACCACAACCCACATGAAAACATATAACATAACATATATTATGTTAGTGTTACCACCAACGCATATATATATATATATATATATATATATATATATATATATATATATATATATATATATATATATATATATATATATATATATATATATATATATATATATATATATTCCTCGACCACGTCAACAAGCTGGAGCAAAGGGATAAGGATTCCGGCGAGTATCAAACCCGCCTGGCCTAACAGCCGACCAATCTACCGGTAGAACCACATTCAAACAAAAAAACACCACATATATATGTTACAACATATACATAACATGTCATACGAGGTTGGTTAGGCGGGCCACCCAAGGCGAACCCAACCCATACCATATTTAATTTAAAAACACACTATATAATAACAAAACTTTGTTTAAAAAAGGAGGGGCGGGATTTGACCCCTAAACCCCTCCTCAACCAATTGCCTTTTTAACCATTACACCAAGCAACTTTCTTGTTAATTCCTCCCAGCATTTCATTACTTAAACCCTTAGTATTCAGATGTGCTCAAGCCAGACCAAGAGTGGAGTGTGCACGCAGTTCAAGAGAGTAATTTTTTATTGAAGGCAAGTGCAAAACAATGAGCGAGCAGTACAGGGAGCGGAACCATGATTGAGCCCAACTTTTAAGAGGGAAAATTTTTTCCAATGTCCAAATGGGACAAAATTTATGTCAATTTTTCACTATTCGATGCCATGAATCTGATGGTGTATTAAGATTTACCATCTAAGATTTATATTTTTTGACCACTTTTCAAAGTGGAGTTGCATGTGTTAGCATTCAATGTGTGAACAGTCATCTTCAGGTTATTCGATGCCACGAGATTGATGGTACATCCAGATCCAATAGTTTATCATCCTTTTCTTCAGATAGCTCCAGAATGTGAGGTATATGCAGTGTGATCATGTACTTCTTTTTTCCATGAGATGCATTGTGCTGTATAGATCCCTGTTGATGTTTGATTTGGGATCTTGTTTTGTTCTTACTGTGAGATGAAATTTCTATCATGGATTCTTTCATGTTGTTTGAGATCCCTTTATTGCCATGTTGGCGGGATACTCATTGTGACATGTATGTTTGATTGAGATCCCTTTGTTTCCATGATGGCGGGATAATCATAGTCATTATGTGTGAGTTATTGTCATACTGATAGGAGTCCTTTTTGTGAGTGAGATTTCTTGTAGCGGAACATCTCGTGGAGAGATCCAACCACTCTTGCATGAGGGAATTTTTCTCGTATGACAGAGAAAATACCATCCATGTACATCTGTACTATTTCCAGCACTTGATGTAGCGGCCTACACCATCTTGACACCGAGACTTGGAGACATAGTCCCTCAAGGACGAATTCCATTATAAATGTATTATGTTGCTAATTATTATTATGTTCCTCTTCTTTACAACATGCAAATGTTCATTTATGTTCATTAATTCTTTGATTAAATGAAATTCTAACACATCAGCCGAATTAAAAGGTCTTGGTTTAAAGGGTATCAGGAATTTACCCAGATCAAGTGGTATCAGAGTGGTCTTCTTGTTGATTTGGATTGCAGGTATGAACCATTGAACGTTCACTCAGATCATAAATAGAGGATTTCAAAGAAATGTACAATACCATGATGAGGATGTCCGAGAAATTGGACATGTTGTACAAAGCTTATGAGAAACAAGCAGCAGATAATGTTGAATTTAAGACACTCCTACAGGAAGAGAAGGAGGAAAAACATTGATTTCAACTTCATTTTCAAGCCACGACAAAGGCGTTGGAAGAATTGAAGTGCAACAACGAAAGTCTTCAATCAGCTAATGATGCATTGAAGGCACTCCTACAAGAAGAGAAGGAGGAGAAGTAGCGATTGCAGCTTCAGCTACAAGACACGACAAAGGCCTTGGAGGAATTGAAGCATAATGAAGGCTCGGGGAAGCCCTCTTCACCTATTTCCAAATCAATAGCTAAGGTAAACAGTGTTGATTTCTCTTTAGTTTCTTCTTCACATGATATCATTTTTGTTGGAAGTGTGGAAATACCCATTACAAGAACTGGCATGAGACTTCTTACCAAGATGGGTTACAAAGGAGGAGGACTTGCAATTCATGGCCAAGGCATAACTCAGCCTTTGGAGGTTGTGAAGAGACATCGATATGCAGGTTTTGGATACACTAAAGGAGGATGTTCGAAGGACATCAAAGGCAAACAGAAATGGTTGAACTCACCAGGGAAGAGGATTGATGGGAACAGTTCACCATCATCCCATGGGAGTGCATGTTGCAGTGAAAGAGATGAGGTAAACTCTCTTCATTATAATCGCACCAGAGACCACCAGGGAAGGTATAAGAAGTCCCACTATTCCAGAGTGCATTTTGATTATAATAATGTTGATAATTATGGTCATAAATCATGGCATCGAAAAACTTGTCATTTTTGTGGTTTGCATGAACATGTGTTTGTTGATTGTTGGAAAAGAATGGTAACACAAAGGAGGATGAGGCATGAAAATCCTTCTTCACAGTAGAAAAATAAATTGGTTAAGCATGCATGGAGGAAGAAGGCTCATTGCATTTATTGCGACCAAAGTTGCCATCAAAGAGCCACGTGTTGGAGACTCAATCCATATCAATGCCCTAAAGACAAAGCGCTCATGCATGAACCAGTCGAAAGAGCTGATAGACAAGAGAATCTCCCACATGGGGATGGCCCATTCACTTTTCTAAAAGAGGGGTTTTTCTAGATTATTTTTCTAGATGTGTTAGCTTGTCATGGAATTATTTTTGTAAATCATGTGTTTCATTTCTTCATGTAAAATTGATGATGCGTTTTTCCATCACTTATGAAGAAACTATGATATTTTGACCTTGTTTTATAATTCGTATGATGCATTTATTTCATGTAAAAGTGATGATGTGTTTGCCATCACTTTGAAATGCGATAATGATGTTTTTCTGTCTTGCAATGATAGTTGGGGTGTGATTTCCATTTGATCTAAACATGACCACTGAGTATGTAAACTCATGGCAAGTATGGGAATGCTTGGGTCGTAATGGTCATAATTTGAGCATGTAATTTGCAAGAGATTGTACTACAGGTTTGCAAAGGATGCAGGTGTCGGCTAATCGATTAAGGCTCTGAAGAACAAAGGTGAAGGAGATGGAAGGGTGACCTTTTCAGGACACTTGTGGTGTAGACATGGTACACAATAGTTCTAGATTATTTTTTATGCTTTTGGAGGACCAAAAGCTCCTCAGTGGGGAGTATTGCTCGAGGTGGCTCCAGAGACATCCACATGACAAAGAGAGCTTATGGAAGCTCAAAAATCGAAGTGTTTGGATTACTTTCAAACTAGGACCACATCATATATCTCGTCGTCCTGATCACAATGGTGCAAATAGTTCATCAAATTAAGGTCGTATGCGAAAGTTAGAGGTAGTCAAAGTTCAGTGGTTGACAAGGTGACTTGAGAAGTTAAGGAGGACACAATTTGAATCAAATACGGCCACCAGATTCTGGCCAGCTCCAGCCAGATTCTGGGAAAAATTATGGGACACTAAAAAAACTCCTACGGTCAAAAATTGGTTATTCAAAAAAATACCTATTTGTTTTTATATAAAAAAATAATAATATTAATAATATATAAAAATATTCTGATGGGCGATGACCCCTGCCACACCCATGGCACCACCACATGATTAAAAACAAATTAAAAATGTTATGTATGGGCCGACGAGCCATGAACCCCACTGGACCCCACGAAACCGCAACCCACATGCAAAAATATAACATAACATATATTATGTTAGTGTTACCACCAACAGAAATATATATATATATATATATATATAGTCCTTAACCACATCAACAAACCAAAGCATGGGGATAAGGATTCTGGCGGGTGTTGAACTTTCCCGACCTAACGGCCTCAACAGAACCACATTCAAACGAAAAACACCACATATATATGTTATAGCATACACATACCATGTCGTGTGAGGTTGGTTGGGCGGGCCGCCCAAGGCGGACCTCAACCATACCATATTTAATTTAAAAATGCACTATATTACAACCAAACTTTATTTAAAATGGGAGGGGCAGGATTTGACCCCCAACCCCTTCTCAACCATTTTCCTTTTTAACCATTACACCAAACAACTTTCTTGTTAATTTCGCCCAACATTTCATTACTAAACCCTCAGTCTTCAGATGTGCCCAGGCCAAACCAAGAGTGGAGCATGCACGCAGTTTGAGACGTTAATTTTTTATTGCAGGAAGGTACAGAACCATGAGCCAGCAATACAGGGAGCGGAACCATGATTGAGCCCAACTTTCAAGAGGGTGAAATTTTTCTAGTGTCTAAATGGGACAAACTTTATGTTGATTTTGCACTATTTGACGCCACGAATCTAATGGTGTATTAAAATTTTCCATCTGAGCTTTATATTTTTCCACTAATTTTAAAAGTGGAGTTGTAGGTGTCAACATTCAATGCGTGAGAAGTCATCTTTAGGATATTCGATGCCACGAGATTGATGGTACAACCAGATCCAACAGTTTTTCATTGTTTTCTTCAGATAGATCTAGGATGTTAGGTATATGCAGTGTTATCATGTACTTATTTTTTTCCATGATATGCATTTTGTTTTATGGATCCCTATTGATGTTTGATGTGGGATCTTGTTTTTTTCTTGATGTGAGATGTAATTTCTATAATCGATTGTTTCATGCTGTTTGAGATCCTTTATTTCCATGCTGGTGGGATACTCATTTTCACACGTATGTTTGATTGGGATCCCTTTGATGCCATGCTGGTAGGATACTCATAGTCATTATGTGTGAGTTATTGTCATACTGATAGGAGTCCTTTTTGTGAGTGAGAGTTACTGTAGAATAACATCTCGTGGAGAGATCCAGCCACTCCCGCATGAAGTAATTTTCCTTCTATGACAGAGAAAATACCACCCATTTACATCTACACTATTTCCAACACTTAATGAAGCGGCCTACACCATATTAACACCGAGGCCCAGAGACGTAGTCCCTCCTGGACGAACTCTGTTATCAATGTCTTATGTTGATAATGCTTGTTATGCTCCTCTTCTTTACAACATGCATATGTTCATTTATGTTCATTAAAGCTTTGATTAAATGAAATTCTAACACATCATCTGAAGTAAAAGGTATTGGCTTAAAGGGTATCAGGAATTTACCCAGATCATCTAACCTATGCATGCACGTGAAAAATGTTAAATTCAAAAAATTTAAACACAATTTTCCATGAATTAGAAAAACAAATGGACCAATTGGATGAAAGGAGAGATTATATAAACATAAGGGAAACTAGGCATAGATTATGACATAGCTTCTTTTGTAACATTCCTTGGTAACCTCACATAAAAACATATAGGGTTAGAATTCTTTTGCGCCATTTACTAGCATGTAACTTACTGGACTACTTATTCCATCTTATCTCATCCACCATTATGTTAAATATTCATCACTACATAAAGTAAACTGTAGGAATGGAATTGTACGCTGCATAAGATGACAACCATTGTTGCAGTGTAATAACATAATCTTATGGATGTAGCCTTGCATCATTTTCATTATTCTTTTAAGTATGTTAGTTAATGACATACTTGTAAATATCACATCAAGGAATCATAATCATTATAATCATAAAATAAGAAATCACATCATTGAACACCGATATAACCTGGAAACCCATAGGGTGAAAACCAACATATGCTTAATTTTATTAAATTCTTCTGAGGGTGTTCATCCCTCCCTGAATGGTTGTAAAGGAATCCATTCCCTCACCATTGTCATAAAATATTATAAAAAAATATCATTTAAATGCATCAAAACTATCTAGAAACTATTACATCAATCATGATATCATTTACTGACAAATCCATGAATGTTATGTCTTTGTGGCCTCATTCTTTCCATTAGTACACTATCCTACATTTGATATTCCTCAATCTGCATCGACCATTAGTGATTTCCTACCATAAGGTTAAAAAAAATTCATCTTTATGCAACTACTATTATTATCAAACTTTGATACCATGATTAGATCAAATATTAATCAAACCAATAATAAATATTTTTAGTGATTTTTCAACATCTATTCATGTGCATACATAAAATGTAACAAAATATCATGACATGCCTTCTCTAACACGTTTGGAATGGTGGTTCCGACTAGTTCAACTAGGTCCAGTTACCTTCTCTCAATCTCCAATGTATTTAAAATATGATTTTCATTCACCAATGGAAAAGAGACATCAGATCAACCTTCTTGATGATCAAGCAAGAAATTGATCCTTAAGCTGATTTAGGGCTCAGCCGATCCACTACTAAAGTTTGCCTCTTTGGGAAGAGGACTTAAAAGAATGTAGAAATTAATCTAAATGAAAACTTATTCTAAGATGCAAGCAAAATAAACTATCTCAATCCTATCTTAATTAGGCAGATATAGATCTAACCCAACCAAGAGCAGGTATTTATAATATTGAGATTGAAATATGTGTTGTTTATAATGAATATCAAGTTAATGAAATAGTTCAATTAACTGACATTATGGATAGAAAAACATATCCTATTGAGACCTTTTAACAGAAATAATTAATCAACAACACTTAGGAAGAAGTTATCAGAATGATCTTGATCATTTAATCAGTAACTTGAATTATTAAACAATAATATGCGGAAGAAGTTCACAACATATCACTATTTATTCATCCAATATTAATAGACAGATTTATGAGTAAATAGTTACCCAAAAATCAGAATTCAGCCCATAAGAGCAGAGATAAACAACAACATAAAATAAAACCAAATTACTCATACCGACAAAAGTGCACAAATATGTAAGTAAATTGACACCATTCTTGTTATCATAAAATAAAACCAACATTTAAAATAATAGTATTCGAAATACCAATTTATTGAATCCATTTCTCTAGCTCCGGTCTCTAATAGTCCTTTACAATGCCTAAGCTTCTGCTTTCAAAACCAAATCTACAATAGCGCAAAATCTATTCATTATACATAACTCAGGATGTAAGAGAAAACCCTCAATAATCCCCAGATCTGAGATTCCACTCCTCCCACCTACAACTCTAAATCCTTATTATAAAAGTGCTTTTAGAATTCCAGAATTGCAGAGGAGAGCCGCCCCTTATTACATTCTGCAATCTGTTATTTATAATATTTTCACAGGAATTCTTGAGAGGAAAGTTTGTTCAGGAGAAATTTGTCCAATCCCATTTTATTTTCTCAAAAATCCCAATCTTTTAATTGTTGGAGCATTCTCATTTATTAAGATCTTTTCTTCATATCTCTTCTACTGTTTTCTTGCAAAAATAAAATCAAAATACCATTTATGGCATTAAAACAAATGCAATCAAATTATATTTAAATAAATAATTTAAAATAAAATATAAACTCTCTAATGATGCCTGGGATGGTTTAATTGGCTAAGGATATTATTGATGAGTGAATCTGCAATTAGAAGAGGCTTAGGACAAATGAAAATGCAGAAAGTAACTCAGAGAATTTATTTTGTTTTAGAAATTCGGAGCTTGATCTTCTGCATGATTTTTGACCCAATTAATGACCAAATCTATTAGTGGAACCTCCTCAGAAATGTTCTCCTTGATTTTATCTTTCCAATGAGCCGTCCTAGGCCTCATTTGGCCAAGTATAACTCAATCTATGAGCCTCCAAAGTTGATGAGTCAAAACTGGCACAATTCTGGAAATTCTGTTGCTGGGCTAAAAATCAGAATTTAAATTAAAAAATTAATCCTAAATTAGAATTCTAATTAACTGATAATTAATTCTAATTTAATTATTAATTATGAACTAAAGTAATTAGTTAATAAACTATTTATTAATTAATATCTAACTAACTAAAATATTAACTATTTATAAACTAATTAATATTAATATAAATAATATTTAAATTTTAATTTAATTAAATATTATATATTAATTAATTTAATTAATATAATATTTAAATATTAAATATTAAATATTTTAAACTATTTGAAAAAAAATATACTAACCTACCACTATCCTACCTCTTCACTCATACGTTAATGTACTTAACCATGAATTTAAATCAATTCAAAATAACCAACGTGAGAATGGCTTTAAATTAAAAGTCATGGTTTGACTTCTTCCCGCATCACACAAATAGTTTGAGTCCATATCACATCGCATAAAGGATTGAGTCCATATCGCATCGCATAAATGATTTGAATCTATATCGCATTGCATAAATGATTTGACTCTATATCGCATCTCACAAATAGTTTGAGTCGGGTTGTATCAATTGAGGACTTCGATGTGATGGAGCGATCGTATTGAGACTTAAACACATGGTATTTTATTAAACTTTGGTTAATGCTTGAAGAGCCATCGCATATCGGGGAATGAAGGTCATCGGGTTTTTTAAGATGTGCCTATTATTAGAATTGCGATGGTTGCGATATGCGATGTAATGTTTTGTTTTTTATTTGTATATATATATTTTATATATTAAATTTTATTTTAATTAAATTAATCATATTAGTTAAATTAATTCAAAATTTAATATTAAATATCAATTTTTATTTTTGGTTTTATTTTAATGAAATTAGTTATGAAATTATCTAAACTATAGCCACTCTGAAAATAAATAAAAAGAATAAAAATAGCTTTTTAAACCCAGACTAGATAAATAATGGGACTTCAAAGGAGTACCATTTTCAAACCAGTTGACCAAATAAGGCGAAACAAGCGTCAATGGGAAGCTTATAAAAAATCAATTTTAACAAAGCAATCGAAACAAGAATCCAAAGAAAATGAAAAATTAACAATCGCGTAGGATAATCAAATAAATAAAAATCCTAAAAGGCGTTTAGCCAAAAATTTATAGAAATGATCCCCATTATTTGAAGTGAACTAGTCAAAAATGGGGGGGTTGTGTTTTACCATAA
>CM076581.1:1166223687-1166570412 GCA_034641835.2 Pinus albicaulis
CTTCTACAACTCTAACTGATCCAATAATACAATCAGTTAAGGTATTGACACCTAGTTGTAACAATTCAAATATTTTCAACCCTCCTAGCCACAACAAGTGGACAAAACTCCTACATTGCTGGCTAGTATCTAATGCCCCTGCATCAGAACCTTTTTTAAAAACTAGCATGTAGCTAAGAATAGAGCTCAAAAAAAGATAGATAGCCCCAACTTGACTGGACAATAGATGAAGGCATGATATTTTCCTTGAGAATAGTGCCCTCGTCCTAGAATAGATAAATTGTTAAGCCAAAAAAATACCTAATATAATTATACCTTAAACCTGGAACAATAATTCAATCATAGCTAATAACAGAACCTATGCTAATAACAGAAACTAATCTAAAATAAAAAATGTTTAAAATGTTAAATTCACCTGCAATACCCTGTGCAAGAGAATGAATGAAAATTACAAACAAGGGAAAAATGGGTTGAGTGCACACCATGGTGTATTCAACAGAGTTTTAAATGAAGCTATAAGGATTTATTTTTATTTTTATGGGAAGTAGCCACCGTTGCAGGAGCATTGAAGGATTTGTGGTTTAAACCACGCAACATCAGACTTTTAAAAGAGCAGTCTTATCGGGTGTAAAAGCCCTCACCAACCAACAAACCGGAATTTCCTTTACGCATCATTTTTTTGTGAGTTTTTGAAAGGGCCACGTCATGCTGGTCCCCACAATCATCGCTTCATTGCACTTTGCATGTTCCTCCGCACCACCGCAAGGTTTGCCATTTCAACTGCGATGCGATATGCCGATATTGCAACATCACACATCGCAACATCACAAGTCTTTTGCGCCCTTTGCAACATGTTCCGCAAGCTCGTCGATGCACTGCGATGCAATGTGGTCCCAACCATTCATCGCTCATCACAACTTTCGTCCGCCTACCGCAGCATTGTTCTGCCGATGCGATATCGCCGACATCGCAACATCGCATGTTGCAAGCGCCAAAGTGCAAAGGTCTCTGCACCACAAAATCTCTGATCGCCGATTCAAAACCAGACAAGAAATCTTTATAAATCCGATTTTATAAACTCTTCGCGTTGTTTTGCGTTCATTTTTTCCATGATGTCACATATCACTTTTGTTACATGAATTTTCAATGTATTTTGGTTCATAAAGTCCTTGAAATCCCGGCAGGTCCTACCACCAGCCAATCAGATTGCGTTCGCGTTAGTTTCAGGCTTGGTGACGTCATATGAATTTTTAATGCGAATTTGATTGCAACTTGGTTTATTGAAGTTTGAAATCCGGGTTAAAAGATTTATTCAACTTTGGATTAAATTCATGCGGTGGAGTATCAAAATGTTTTTTTAACCTTGTTATTTTTTTTGTTTTATGTTATAAACACTGTGCCATATAAGAATAAAAAATCCTGAAGGCTTATGATGAATGTAATACACAGAGATAGAGAGTGTAAGCGAGCAGAGAGCGTGACTGTGTATTGAGCCCGAAGGCAAAACACAGTGAAATTGTAAAAGCACTGTATGTGCGAACTGTGAGAGAAAGAGAGTGTATTTTGAAGCACTATGTGTGTAGCATTCATTCACACTCATTTTTTAAAACCCTCTGTTAGAGGAAGAATCTGTTTTATTTTGTAATATTTTTCTTTCATTGTAATGAAATAGAAAATTTTTCCATCTCTGTCCGACATTCAGAAAATTTTATATTGAAACTCTGTGTTGTAGAGGAGAATCTCTATTCTCCCTGTTTGTTTTGGAATATTCATAAATTCCAACATGGTATCAGAGCTAGTCCAGGCTCTTTGAAGGTGTCAAAGAAGTTGAAGGAAGGATTTGTTGCAGCAGTTCTCTAGTAGAGTGAAGGCTCAGCAACAGTTCAAGTATTTCTAAAAAACAAATAGAGCTTTTTTTTGTTTAAAAGAGTGCAGTCCTCAGAGACAGAGTTTGTTTTTTTAAATAAGGAAAGACAGTTTGTTTAAAAAAAAATAGTCAAGTTTATTGCATAGTTTAGTGTGCTAAGTCATGGCAAGAGCCAGCACAAGCATGAGTATTGGAAATACTCAACTCCCATAGTTCAATGGGAAGAACTATGGTTATTGGGCAATCACCATGAGAGCCCTATTTGCCTCTCAAGACTTATGGAAGCTTGTTGAAGATGGTTTTGAAGAACTAGCAGATGAAAATTCCTTTAATTCCTTAACACAGGCAGAGAAGGATTTTTTGAAGAGCAATAGGAAAAAGGACTCAAAAGCCCTCTTCTATCTCTATCAAGCAGTACATGAGAGTGTGTTTCCAAGGATAGCAGCAACTAAGAGATCCAATGATGCATGGGATACCCTCCAGATTTCCTATCAAGGTATGGAGAAGGTGAAGATAGCAAAGCTACAATTACTGAGGAGATATTTTGAAACTCTCTGTATGAAAAAGTTTGATAACATAGACTCATTCTTCACACATGTGATTGGGTTGGTCACCCAGATAATTTCTCATGGAGAGACACTTGAAAAAAGAAGGATTGTGGAGAAATTTTTGAGGAGCTTACCTTCAAGTTTTGATGTAATAGTCACAACCCTTGAAGAGACAAAGGATATCTCAAATATTTCAGTTGATGAACTTCATGCATCACTGATGACACATGAACAAATATTGGGTAGATATGCACACTCATTTTTGGAGCATGCCTTCAAGACCCAAATGTCCTTTGGAAGAGGAAGAGGTCAAGCCAAAGGAAACTACAGAGGAAAATGTAGAGGCAAAAGCCAAAACAGAGGAGGAAGAAGTAGCCCTGCAAGTGGAAGGGGCAGCAATCAAAATTAGAACCAAGGCCAAGGCAACAACCAGCAAGGTGGAAAAAATCAAGCACATGGACAAAGGTATGACAAATCCCATGTCCAATGTCATTACTATAAGAAGTATGGTCATTATGCAAATGAATGTAAGAAGAAACAGAGTGACATGGGTAATAGACCCAGTGCTAATTTTACACAAGAAAATATCAGTCAAGATAAGTTGTTTTTAGCATGTAATATGGCTAAGGAAAAGAATGAAGATATATGATTTCTAGATTCAGGATGTAGCAACCATATGACTGGAAACATTGTCCTTTTTTCCATGTTATATGAGAATGTGAAGTCTCAAGTTACATTGGGGACAGACAGTAAGGTTTTTGTCATAGGAAAATGCATAGTAAATGTCTTGACAAATAAAGGAAAAAAGAACAGCATATCTCATGTATATTATGTACCAGGTATGAAATGTAATTTGTTAAGCATTGGGCAGCTCATTCAAAAGGGCTACAATGTTTTCTTTGAAGATGATGTATGCACCATCATGGATAAACCACCGAGCAAACAATGTATTGATGAAGTGAAGATGACAAGGAACAGAATGTTCCCTCTCAAGATGAGAGCAGATTTGAAGAAAGAAGAAGAAATGGCAGCAGTGACATAAGAGACATTCCAAAAGGAAGCAAAAGATGAAAATTGGTTATGGCACTTGAGATTTGGACATCTCAACTTTGGAGGACTGAATTTGTTGCATAGGAAAGGAATGGTAAAGGGATCACCATTGATTGAGAAACCGAACAGCCTATGTGAAGGCTACATCTGGGGAAAACAACACAGAGAAAACTTTCCATCAGGAAAGAGCATAAGGGCAAAGGCACCCTTAGAAATTGTTCATTCAGATTTATGTGGACCAATGCAAACACCATCAAAGTAGGCAACCACTATATGCTGACTTTTATTGATGATTACACAAGAAAAAAATGGGTTTATTTCTTGAAATATAAAAGTGAAGTGTTTGAGAAATTATGCCACTTTAAGGCACTTGTTGAGAACCAAAGTGGGCAGCACATAAAAGTTTTAAGAATTGATAAAGGAGGTAAGTTTATCTCAAAAGAATTTTAGCGTTTTTTCAAAGAAAATGGCATACACAAGCAATTTACAGAAAGGTACACATCACAGCAAAATGGAGTTGCTGAAAGGAAAAATAGAACAATCATGGATATGGTAAGGAGTATGTTGAAGGCAAAACATTTGCCAAATTATTATTGGGTTGAAGCTGCACATTGTGCAGCATACATCTTGAATAGATGCCCAACCAAAGCAGTAATGAACAGAGTTCCGGAAGAAGCATGGAGTGGCATAAAACAAGGTGTCACCCACATGAGAGTTTTTTGTTGTGTGGCTTATGCACACATTCCGGATCAGCTAAGGAAGAAGTTGGACATCAAGGGGGAGAAGTGTATTTTTATTGGATATAGTGAGGAATCCAAAGCTTATAGATTGTATAACCCATCCACCAAGAAATTTATTGTGAGCAGAGATGTTCAGTTTATTGAAGAATAAGCTTGGGATGGAAGCATTGAGAAAATAGTCAATGTAAAGAGTTGTTTGTCTCATGATGAAAATGAGGATGAGATGGCTGAAATAAATCCATCATTAGCACCACTACCTCCACCAACACAAGGACAGCAAGGGACACCACAAGCTGGAGTAAGAACACCCTTGAGAAGTAATGATAGTGCTTCTTCAAGCACAACACAAGGCGTAGATTTGAGAGCTTCTTCAAGCACAAGTACACCAAATGAAAGAGGAACCAAATTTAGAAATTTGAATGATATTTATGAGCAAGAGATAGCAAATGAAGGTATGAACTATTTATTTGCATTATATTTTCATGTTGAGGATCCTATTCATTTTGAAGAAGCTATAAAAGATAAGAAATGGATAGATGCTATGGATGAAGAAATCAATGCAATAGAGAAAAATAAAACATGGGAATTGGTTGATCTCCCAAAAGGTAAGGAAGTCATTGGAGTAAAATGGGTTTATAAAACCAAGAGAAATGCTGAAGGTAAGAATGAAAGGCACAAGGCCAGACTTGTTGTCAAAGGCTATAAGCAGCAACATGGAAGAGATTATGAAGAAACTTTTGCACCAGTTGCAAGAATAGAAACAGTGAGAGTAGTGTTGTCCATAGCAGCACAACACAAGTGGAAGGTTTACCAAATGGATGTGAAATCAACATTCGTAAATGGAGTATGGATGGAAGAGGTTTATGTTCAAAAAACTCTAGGCTATGGGAAAAAGGGCCAAGAACATAAAGTTTTCATATTGAAGAAAGCTCTTTATGGGTTGAAACAAGCACCAAGAGCATGGTACAGTAGGATAGACTCCTATCTACTGGAAAATGGGTTTGAAAAATGTGAAGGAGAACCCACATTATACATCAAGGAGAAAGATGGTAAGATGCTATTTGTTTTTTTATATGTTGATGATGTGATCTTTACAAGTAATGATGATTACCTCATTGAAAATTTTAAAACTTTCATGAAAGATGAATTTGAAATGACTGATATGGGATTACTGAAATACTTCTTAGGAATAGAAGTAGAGAAAAATGAAAATAAAATATTTATCTCTCAAGCTAAATATATAAATGAAACTTTGCAAATATTTAACATGCAGGATTGCAAGGAAGTAATTACTTCTACAGTAATGGGATTGAAACTCAGCAAAGAGGATAGAAACAAGGATTTTGATCCTAGTTTGTACAAGAGCATAGTTGGTAGCCTCACGTATTTGACTACAACTAGATTTGATATTATGCATGTTGTGAGTTTAATTTCCAGATTTATGGAAAGGCTAGAGGAAGCACATTGGCAAGCAACAAAAAGAATTCTGAAGTATGTGAAAGGAACTAAAAGGTATGGAATTCTATATACCACTTTATAAAATTCTGAATTGATTGGATATACTGACAGTGATTGGGATGGAAGTATTGATGACTGGAAAATTACATCTGGTTATGTTTTTCATATGGGTTCAGGAGCTATTTCATGGGCTTATAAGAAACAGCCTATTGTAGCATTTTCTACAACAGACGCAGAGTATGTGGCAACTACAGCAGCAGCATGTCAAGCAGTTTGGATGAGAATAATGTTGAGGAATTTATTCCAAGAATAGGTAAAAGGCATAGTGATTTATTGTGAAAATAGCTCCACTAGAGCATTGTCAAAGAATTTTGTGTTTCACAAAAGAAATAAACACATAGATGCCAAGTTTCACTACATCAGGGAGCTAGTGAACAATGGAGAAATTGTTCTAAAACATTGCAGAATGGAGGAGCAATTTGCAGACATACTGACAAAGCCATTGGGACAGAGAAGTTTTGAATATTTGAGGAAATGCTTGGGTATGACAGATAACCCATCAGCTGAATTTAAGGGGGAGTGTTGAAAATGTTAAATTCACCCGCAATACCCCGTGCACGAGAATGAATGAAAAGTACAAACAGGGGCAGAATGGGTTGAGTGCACACCATGGTGTATTCAACAGAGTATTAAATGAAGTTGTAAGGATTTTTTTCATTTATTTTTATTTTGATGGGAAGAAGCCACCATTGCAGGAGCATTGAAGGATTCGTGGTTTAAACCACGCAACATCGGACTTTTAAAAGAACAGTCTTATTGGGCGTAAAATCCCTCACCAAACAAAAAACAGGAATTTCCTTTACGCGCCAGTTTTTTTTAAGTTTTTGAAAGGGCTATGTCATGGTGGTCCCCACGATCATCACTTCATCGCACTTCGCATGTTCATCTGCACCATCGCAAGGTTTGTCGTTTCAATTGCGATGCAATATTCTGATATCGCAACATCACACATCGCAATATCGTAAGTCTTCTGCACCGTCCGCAACATGTTCCGCAAGACTGCTGATCCACCGTGATGCAATGTGCTCCCCACCATTCATCGCTCATCGCAACTTCCGTCCACCTACCGCAGCATTGTTCTGTCGATGCGATATTTCCGACATCGCAACATCACATGTCGCGAGTTCCAAAGTGAAAAGGTCTCCGCACCGCAAAATATTCGATCGCTGAATCAAAACTGGACTTGAAATCTATATAAATCCGAGTTTACAAATTATTCGCGTTGTTTCGCGTTCATTTTTTCCATGACGTCACATATCACTTTTGTCACACGAATTTTCAATGTTTTTTGGTTCATAAAGTCTTTGAAATCCGGGCGGGTCCTACCACAAGCCAATCAGATTGCGTTCGCATTAGTTTCAGCCTTGGTGACGTCATATGAATTTGTAATGCGAATTTGATTGCAACTTGGTTTATTGAAGTTTGAAATATGGGTTAAAAGGTTTATTAAACTTTGGGTTAAAGTCATGCGGCAGAGTATTAAAGTTGTTTTTTAAACCTTACTATTTTTTTGTTTTATGTTATAAACACTGCGCCATATAAGAATGAAAAAGGCCAAAGGCTTATGATGAATATAATACGCAGAGACAGAGAGTGTGACTGTGTATTGAGCCTGAAGGCAAAACACAGTGAAATTGTGAAAGCACTGTATGTGAGAACTGTGAGAGAAAAAGAGTGTATTTTGAAGCACTGCATGTGTAGCAGTCATTCACACTCATTTTGTAAATCCCTCTATTAGAGGAAGAATCTATTTTATTTTGTAATAGTTTTCTTTCATTTTAATGAAATAGAAAAGTTTTCCATCTCTGTCCAGCATTCAGAAATTTTTTAATTGAAACTCTGTGTTTTAGAGGAGAATCTCTATTCTCCCTGTTTGTTCTGGAATATTTAGAAATTCCAACAAAAAAAACATCGCCTCTAATTTTATAATAGAGATAATATTCAGAAATATTCTAAGTCTGCTGCATTACCCTATATTTTTATTATAGCAATTGTATTTAAAACTATTGAAGCCTCCTGCATTTCCATCTATCTTAATACCCATATAATCTGCCACTCTGCATCATTAATACTTGTGTCCTCCACACTTAAGTCGTCTATCATGCTGTTCACAAGCCTGAAGGCTAGGATCTGTAGTGGCCTGCTATATCTTCTGAAGCATGCTAACTCTGCTAGAGTTATAACAATGGCAACAATCACAAACAAAAGCTATATGGCTAGCCCAATATTCAAAGCATTGGCATTGGCAAGAGCAGGCCAAGAGGGCCGGAAAATGCATCCTTCTTATGCAGCTTTATGATGCTAAATGTGACAAAAAGGGATAAACATTTTTTGGTGGCTTTAATTAGTTAAATTCCAAATTTTGAAGTAGCTTTGTCTGTGAAAATACGATAAAACAGGTACTATATGGCAAGGAAAAAGCTAAAATAGGTGGTAGGAAATATTTTTTCCAATATATGTACCTATGTGTTATCTTTAGATGTAATTGTTGATGATTATTATTCTTTTCGAATAGCTTGCTTCTTGGCACAGTAATATGTAAGTTAATATGTAATTATTCAAGACATTTTTCTAACTGATATATGGATATTGAGTTAAGTAAGTAATTTGGAAACAAGGTTTCCATGCCATTTTGACTGTGTGTACAATAGTATAAAACGATTTTTGTCTTTAAATTTCATGACGGGTGTGTCACTTCTCTGCCCATATCTCATGGCCAAAATGCATCTGGTAGGTTGGTGATCAAAATCCATCTCTGACGGAAAGCTTACTTTGACTCAACGGAGTAATTAGCACGCTAGGATACCTGGTAAATTATCAATTGAAAACCACAGAGTTGTACTAATAATTCTCTAAAGGGAGAGATTAACCATTCAAAGGAGCCAGTACAAGGGGGGGCATAACCCCTTTGACATTGAAATGAAAGTTACTGAACCTACCAACACTTGTTGAAGGAGAAAAATACTATGGAAAAACGAGGGTGGGGGAAACAATTAAGAGAAAAAAGGAATCTTGAGGAACAAAGGAACAACGGAACCACCTATAAGGCTCGGTTTTCATATTTTGGATCTTTGAGGAAATAAACTATACCTATTAATGACTCTAGATCGAGGAATTCAGGTACATATAGGGCACGAGAGAGTAAGGCCATAACTAGCTTTCCTAATATAGAATGCATTCAGATCAACATATAAAATGCACCTGAATATGCAATGGAAACCACCTCTTGCTCAACTGAAGAAAGAGAAATAGAAATATTTCTCAAGACTGCTAGAATTTGGCCAAAATGGTTTCTAGCATGAAAGGGGACCCATATTGGTTATTTAGACCAGCCACATTTTCTAGCATAACAAATTCATGTAACTAGCTTCTTTGAGTCAAGGAAAATTTTAGGGACTAACATTCGCATATGGGCTAATATTCCATGTTTTCTCCAAAAAAAAATATATTCACCAGTTTCAATTTTTCTAAAAATGAACTCGCCCAAATTTTATAAAATAAAATTATTTTGCCTTGAAAATCATCAATATTATATATTTTGTAATATAAAATAATTATAAATATAAACACTTTTACAAAACTATCATCGAACATTTTAAAATTTGGATATTAGGGACTAGTAAGATTTGCCAAGGCTGCAAAACTTTAATATAAGCTTCCATACTTAAAATTTTCGCTTCTTTGAGTTTTTTGGAGGCCACTGTTAAAGACTTAGGCGGGGGAAGAAGAAATGTAAGGGTAAGAGTAAAGGTAAAATCATATGCTTATGTTTAGGGTTTTGTGCAGTATTCCCTGAACCTATGGTCGTATTCTCCAAAACTATGAACAATAGTATAAAACGATTTCTTCCTTTAAATTTCATGATGGGTATGTCATTGCTCTACCCGTATCTCATGGAAAAAATGCATCTGAAAACTTGGCCATCAAATTCCATCTCTGACAAAAAGTTTACTTTGACTCAACATAGTAATTAGCTAAGAGGAGAGTGTTAAGTAAAGAAATTGGAATGAAGGTCGCTCGCCATTTTGACTGTGTGTACAGTACTATATATATATATATATATATATATATATATATATATATTTTTAATTTCATGGTGGTTATGTCATTGCTCTGCTCATATTTGATGGTGAAAATGCATCTGGAAACTTGGCCATGAAATTCCATCTCTGACGACAAGTTTGTTTTGACTCAACATAGTAATTAACTAAGACAAGAGTGTTCAATAGAAAAACTATAAGAAAATGAGAATATATGAATGGTTTGAAGGCTTACCAAAAGGTTCCCTCATTTGGAACGTTGCCACTGCATCCTTTGAAGGAAACATGAAAATCACTTATGATGACTCTAAAACACTATCAGATTTTGATTTGGAGAAAGGATTGATAGCACTGAACTCTTGCTCCAAAGAGTCTTGGAAACTTGATTTTGAAGAATATTACACCCCATGAGAGCTGCAGGTAGACAAAGGGTGGAAATTGAGAAAATTGCTTGATCTCTTTGGGTGATCTTTGCAGCAAGGTCAGAACCTACAACCACATGCAACACAATTCCCCATCACAACGACACCATAGCGGAACTTTATTTTGCCATGATAGAATTCTTGAGAAGTAGAAATAAGAACTAGATGAAATTCATTAAAGTGCTTAAAAGAACTTAAAAAAAAACATCGATGACCATGTAGGCCCTCCCATGAGGGAAACGTGCCTCACCTCCTTCTCCATAACAGAGCATGCATGCATTACAGTAAACCATGCCACCTAACATTGTATCATGCTAATATAGAAATACTGGACTTGGACTATCAAAGCCTGAATTCCTAGCCCTGTTATGGAATGACTCGATTCTGCCACTGAAGCACCAACCTCGTAAAGTTTTGTTTGAAATAGTTTGACAACCCTAGCCTATTCCAATTCCATGTCAAAGAGAATATTGCTTGAAATTCGAGTGCCAATTCCATATCCAAGAGCATACCACTTGGAATTTGAGTGGTAGAGCATAGGTATGGATATGAAATGACCATAAATGGTAGTTTCAACAGTAAAGTTTAGCGTGAAGACAGTTTCAGCCATACAAGTCGGAGCAAAGCCATATGTATAGCTGGGCAAGACGGGGTAGAAGAAGACATATAAGGCGTTTTCCTGACCTCCTCATATGGTACGTTTTGGATTCTCTTGCAATTGCAACTCCTCTATGATAGTGCACTCATAAGAATGAGGAAATGGTGTGGGGCTAAAGAAGGTCCTTGAAGAACTTAGATAATCATATTTTCAACGTTTGAGTTCTACCACATCTCATACAACATGAGGAGCGAGTTTTCTTGAGGGGAAATAAAGCTCTATCTTACCAAGTTGTCTAAGGAGCAAGTGTTCTCTCAGGGAAAGCAAGCTCTATCTTACTACATTGAGTGCATCGGATCGGCAATCCTCAAGTATTCACCTGGGTTTCTAGGAATTTTCAAGGTTGAGTGGATTGGAGCGACAGTCCTCAAGTATTCACATGGGTTTCTAGGCAGTTACAAGGTTGAGTGCATTGGAGCGGCAATCCTTAAGTATTCACCTGTGTTGGAATTTATGAATATTCTGAACACACAGAGGAAATAATAATTCCTCAATTCAACACAAAGATTAAAAACAAAAATTACGGATAGATATGTCAGACAAAAAAATTCTATTTCATTAAACTTAAAAATTTGTTACAAAATGATAGTCTTCAGAACTTCAGCTGTTCTGGATTACACAAAAAATACTTCAGCTGTTACATAACACAACGCTAACAAAAAACTTGTTTTCTGCTCTCTGTCTCTGTTTCTGCCTTTGGGCAATAAATTAAAATACACAGTCTTCAAAACACAGGCATAGTGCTCTTCTCTCTCTCTCTCTCTTTCATTATAGAGCCTTTGAGCTTTTATATGTGCATGTATCAAGTCAACATTACAATATTCATATATATATTGTAAATATAGAATATTTACAATATATATTGTATAACACTTATAACCTAAGTTAAAAACAAAACATTAACATATGCTGTGGCAAATAAAAATAAATACATTAAAACTTCAGTCGCTCCATATTCCATGGAGTCAAAATATCATGCGAGAGCCCGTTACCTTACCTGACGAAGCTTCTTTCATTGGTCCAGAGGGAGGTGATGTCACCTCCTCCTGTGGGTCATTTTCCTCTTCGCTCCTCATACTTTATGCCTCCGGAATGTTGCTGGCTACATATTCAGTGTGGTTGGTGCAATGTTTAATGTGGTTGATGAAAGGTTTGAATGTGGATAAGACAATTGTTGCGTGGAGTGAAATTTCAAACAGGTAGCTATTGCTGTTGTCCTTCAAGAGCTCCCATCACCATTAAACATGTCATCCTTCTTCTGTCTTTGCAGCAGTTGAATTTAATATTTCAACACTCCCTCTTAAATACAACTGTTGCATTCGCTTGCATACCCAAACATCTCCTCAAATAATGAAAACTTTTATGCCCCAATGGTTTTGTCAATATATCAGCAAGTTGTTGTTCTGTTCTACAGTGCTATAAAATAATTTCTCCATTGGTCACTAACCCTCTAATGTAGTGATACTTGGCATCAATTTGCTTCGTTCTCTTATGGAAAACTGAATTCTTTGACAATGTTATTATCGAGCTATTATCACAGTAAATTGTTGTGCCTTTTACCTATTCATGACACAAACTTCTCAACATTCTTCTCATTCAAACTGCTTGGCATGTTGTTTCTATTGCTGCCACATATTCTGCCTCTATTGTTGATAAAGCAACTATTGTTTGATTATTGGAAGCCCATGAAATGGCTCCCGATCCTAAATGAAAAACATATTCAGATGTTCTCTTCCTGTTATCTACACTTCCAACCCAATCACTGTCAGTGTAACAAATCAGTTTAAAATTTTCAGATGAGGAGTATAAAATACCACACCCCTTTGTTCCATTTACATAACTTAGAATCCTCTTGGATTTCTGCCAATGAGTCTCTTTTGGTGTTTCCATGAATCTGGAAATTAAACTTACAGCATACATAATATCTGGCCTAGTTGCAGTCAAATACATAAGGCTGCCAACTATGATTTTATACAATGCCGGATTGACATTCTTGCTGTGATCTTCTTTGCTCAATTTTAACCCCATGACAGTTGGAGTTACATCTGCCTTGTTGTTCTGTATGATGAATATTTTCAACACTTCTTCAACATATTTTTCTTGGGAAAAAAAAATCCCATTTTCATTTTTCTCTACTTCTATTCCAAGAAAATTTCTCAAAAATCCCAAGTCAGTCATTTCAAATTAACTCTTCATGACTGTTGTAAAATCAGCAATGAGAGAATCTTCATTTCCAGTAAAGATTAAATCATATGCATATAAAACAACAATAAGAATCTTACCATCATTTTCTTTTATGTAGAGTGTGGGTTCTCCATCACATTTCTCAAATCCATTTTCAGTCACGTAAGCATCTATCCTGCTGTACCATGCTTTTGGTGCCTTCTTCAGCCCATAAAGAGCTTTCTTAAACTTGCATACTTTGTGCTCTTGGCCTTCAATCTCATAGCCTGGAGGTTGTTCAACATATACCTCTTCTTTCAACACTGCATTCAGGAATGTTGATTTCACATCCATTTGATAAACCTTCCATTGTTGTTGTGCTACTATAGACAATACTATTCTCACTGCTTCCATCCTTGCAATTGGTGCAAAGTTTTCTTCATAATCTCTTCTTTGTTGCTGCTTGTAGCCTTTGACAACAAGTCTTTCTTTGTGCCTTTCAGTCTTGCCTTCAACATTTCTCTTGGTCTTGTAGACCCATTTTAATCCAATGAATTCTTTACCTTTAGGGAGGTCCACTAACTCCCATGTATTACTCTAAATTATATTGCACCAATCTCTTTATTTATTTTTTCAATCCATTTTTCTTCTTTTACAACTTCTTCAAAATGAATTGGGTCATCAACATGACAATAAAAAGTAAATAAAGAGTTCAGGCCAGCATTATCATTTACCTCTCCTTGTTCATAAATCTCACTCAGATTTATGAATCTCAGTCTTCTTGGTGTACTTGGAGTTCCACTTGAACTCGAGGGAGTCTCAGTTCCCTGTGGTGTGCTTGAAGAATAACTTCCTTGATTTCTCAAGGCTGTTCTATTTACAGCTTATGGTGTGGTTTGTTGTGCTTGTGGTGGTGGAGAAGGAGCCACCAAGGAGAGATTTTTTTTTTTTGTCCCTTCCTCTTTCTCTTCGAGAGACACACATGTCTTCACATTCACTATTTTCTCTAAGCTTCCATCTCAAGCTTCTTCTTCAATAAACTAACTGCACATTTCTGCTTATTATTAATTTCTTGGTGGATGGATTATAGAGTTTGTATGCCTTGGACTCATTACTCTATCCAACAAAGATACACTTCTCCCCCTTGTTGTCAAGTTTCTTTCTCAATTGATCTGGGACATGTGCATAAGCCACACATCCAAAAACTTTCATGTGACTGACAAATTGCTTTGTTCCACTCTATGCTTTTTCCGGAATTATGTTCATGAAAACTTTGGTTAGGCATCTATTCAAGATATACGCTACAAAATTGACAACTTCAGCCCAATACTCATTTGGAAAATGTTTTGCCTTCAACATACTTCTAACCATGTCCATGATGGTCCTATTCTTCCTTTCTGCAACACCGTTTTGTTATGGTGTGTACCTTGTGGTAAACTTCTTATGTATGCCATTCTCCCTATAGAAACGTAGGAACTCTTTGGAGAAGTCTTATTCACCTTTGTCAGTTCTTAGCACTTTGATGTAGTGCTCACTCTGCTTCTCAACGAGAGCTTTGAAGTGGAAGAATTTTTCAAACACTTCACTCTTATGTTTCAATAAATACACCTATTTCTTTCCGGTGTAATCATCTATGAATGTCAAAATATATTGGCTGCCAGCTAAAGATGACGTTTGCATTGGTCCACACAAATATGAGTGGACAATCTCTAAGGGTGTCTTTGCCCTTATACTCTTCCTTGCTTGAAAGCTTTCTTTGTGTTGTTTTCCCAAGATGCAACCTTCACAAAGGCTGTCCGGTTTCTCAATTAGTGGTAATCATTTTACCATTCCCTTTTGGTGCAACAAGTTCAGGCCTCTGAAATTGAGATGTCTAAATCTCAAATGCCAAAACCAATTTTCATCTTTCACTTCCTCTTGAAATACCTCTTGTGTTACAACTGCTACATTTCTTCTTTCCTTCAAGTCTGTTATGAGCTTGAGAGGAAACATCCTATTGCTTGTCATCTGCACCTCTGCAATGAATTTCTTTCCTGGAGGTATGTCCATTATTGTGCACACATCATCTTTAAAGAATACATTGTGGCCCTTGTTTATGAGTTGTCCAATGCTCAAAAGATTACATTTCAAGCCAAGTACATAATATACATCTGTCACAAACCTCTGTTCTCCTTTTCTTGTCAGGGTACTTACTCTTCCTTTTCCCATGACAGAGACCTTATTATCAGTCCCTGTTGTTACTTCAAATTTAACATTTTCATCTAGATTGGAAAACATTGTTATGTTTCTAGTAATGTGGTTACTACAACCTGAGTTTAAGAACCATACATCATCTTGTCTATCTTGTGCTACATTACATGTTAACAACACATTCTTCTATTTCTTTTCTTCTTTTCATAAAATTAGCATTCCTCCTATTATTCATGTCATTTTTTTTTTCCTACATTCATTGGCATAGTGCCCATATTTTTTGCAATAATGACACTGGACTTGGGATTTATAATACCTTTGTCCATGAGCTTGATGTTGGCTTGAACCTTCATTCTGGTTCTGATTGCTGCCCCTTCCACTTGTGCTTGCAGGGTTGTTTCTTCCACCTGTCTGTGGGCTTCTCCCTCTTCCTCATTTGTTTGATCTTTCTTGGCCTCTGCTTCGGCAAAATAACATTTGTCTTAAAAGCTTGTTCCAATGAGGAATTTTTTCATTTTTTCAGTCTACGTTCATGAGACATCAGGGATGCACTAAGCTCATCCATTGTAAATAGTGAGAGATCATTTGTCTCTTCTATTTCCACTACTACGGCATCAAATCTTGAGGGTATACTTCTCAAGATTTTCTCCACTATTATTCTTTCTTCAAGTGTCTCTCCATGAGACCTTATTGGGGTAACCAGCCCAATAACATTGGTGAAGAATGACACTATGATGTCAGACTCTTTCATACAGAGAGTTTCAAAATCTCTCCTCGGCATTTGCAGCTTTGGTGTCTTTACCTTCTCCATGCCTTGATAAGTTGTTTTGAGAATATCCCATGCCTCCTTAGAATTTTTTGCTGCTGCAATCCTTGGGAAAATACTCTCATGTACTGATTAATAGAGATAGAAGAGAGCTTTGGAGTCCTTCTTCCTATTATCTCTTAACAAGTCACTTTCTGTTGTTGTCAAAGCACCTAGCGCTGCTGCGTCTGCTGGTTCTGGGTAGCGATTCTCAACTAGTTCCCATATGTCCTGTGAAGCAAACAAGGCTCTCATCATGATTGCCCAATAATCATGGTTCTTCCCATGAAACTATGGAATTTGGGGATTCATTAGGATGGTGCCTGCTACTGCCATCGTAACTATGCAAACACGACAATTTTCTTGACTCTGTTAACAAAAAAAAATGAAACAATCAAACTCTTTTGACTGTGTAAACAAACAAAAACTTTCTCTCTGCTGGAGAAATCCACTTCAACAACCTTATTACAACTTCTGCAGTGAAGAGCAATCTCTGCTTTGTTCACTGGGTGCCTAGACTAGGTCTGATACCATGTTGGAATTTCTGAATATTCCGAAAACACATAGGAAATAATAATTCCTCAACTCAACATAGAGATTAAAAACAAAAATTGCAGACAAAGATGTGAGACAAAACACTTCTATTTCATTAAACATAAAAATTTGTTACAAAATGACAGTCTTAAGAACTTCAGTTGTTCTAGATTACACAAAAAATACTTCAGCTGTTACACAACACAACGCTAACAAAAACTTGTTTTCTGCTCTCTGTCTCTGTTTCTGCCTTCGGGCAAGAAATTACAATACACGGTCTTCAAAATGCACGCACAATGCTCTTCTCTCTGTATCTTTCATTATACAGCCTTCGGAATTTTATATGCACATATATCAAGTCAGCATTACAATATTCATATATATATTGTAAATATAAACTATTTACAATATATATTATATAACACTTATAACCTCAGTTAAAAACAAAACATTAACATATGTTGAGGAAAATAAAAACAAATACATTAAAACTTTAGTCACTCCATATTCCGTGGAGTCAAAACATCATGCGGGAGCCCATTACCTTACCCCACGGAGCTTCTTTCATTGATCCAGAGGGAGGTGACGTCACCTCCTCTGGTGGGTCATTTTCCTCTTCGCTACTCATACTTTCTGCTACCAGAATGTTGTTGGTTGTGTATTCAATGTGGTTGGTGCAGTGTTTAATGAAGTTGATGAAAGGTTTGAATGCGAATAAGACTGTGGCTGCGTGGAGTGCAATTTCGAACAAGTAGTTGCTGCTGCCATCCTTCAAGAGCTCCTATCACCATTAAACATGTCGTCCTGCTTCTCTTTGTGCGGCAGTTGAATTTAATATTTCTACAGCCTAGGTTTCTAGGCAGTATTAATATTGAGGGTAAGGGCTTAACTCAAATTCATGGCTATGGCAGTTTTACACAGGGTTGTATTGCTTCCAATTCCTATATGTAGCTCCTAGCCTCTAGTTCCTCCTGGCCTTCTGCTTAATTTTGATATCACTAGGAAGTGACACAACGTCCACATATGTCAACCCTTCGAAGCAAAAAATCACATACAAGCAACACATTGCATACCAAGGCCGCATTTCACTAACATTTCATACTCGAGACTAATGCTATCATTAGGCCACATGGAAAAAAATGAATAAGATAAACCAATATAGCCTATAATTTTCCTCGAAAAGAAGCCAAAACTACGAAATGACCAACAATGGCTCTTGGATTGCCCTGCCTACCGCATGGACTTAAAAAAAGGCAATAAAGTAGAAAATAGTAAACTAAAATATATTAGTGCTAATAGTCACCCTTTCTATTGCTATAATCCCATGCAGTGACGACAGGGACTAATAAGATGATGGCAAGCAGAAGAATAACCACTTTGGTTAAGGGAGCCGTTGGGCCGCTACAACTTGTGTCGGTGAACCATATGTCCCTCGTTTGCTAATCTGTTCTGAACCGTTCAAGATTCTACGGACTTCTATGAAAATGTTCTCGATTTCTTTGCTATCAAGTGACGTAGACCTTTCAACTTTCATGGCGCATGGTAAGAGAAATACATTCTGCGTCAACTTTCTTTGAGTGGGATCTATATTCATTTTATAATTTATCAGAACATGCAGGTCGAGCAATCTCGTTGAAATGGACATCAAATTTATAAAACGCAGCGTAGGGGAAGGAGGAATTAGTTAATCTTAAAGTGCTTTAGAGAGAATTCCAACTTCGAAGGTTTTCAATAACAGATTTTCTGCAGTAGAGCATAAAACTACGTTTGATTTGTTTTAGAATTAGGGTGGTGTGTGGAGTGCCTTTGATACCATACCAAGTCAAGTATTTGACAATAACTGCTTGTAATTTGCAAATAATATGAACGTATCTTTGTTTACGATATGAGTTATTGCGTCCAGAGTCTCAAAAATGAAAACCCGCGATTAAAACATAACAAATATATTTAAATATCAATTAATTATAATATAGTACAAAATATCCATTGTTTTAGGTGAATCAAATATAAGTGGCCGGCAAGGTCAGTCACAGTGACGTCCTGTCCCCAATCTCTGCAGGAGTTCAGGCACGCCAGCCTAGCTGATAGTTGAGACATCCACGCATTCCGCCAAACTTTTCGAAATTTTTAATATCGTGGAAGGAATGACGTCATACTCCTGCTGGCCCTTTATCAACAGCCTCCACTAAATTAATACGATGAGCTTATCCATCCAATTGCTTCCACCTCCGAACTGTTCCAAAATGTTAATATCAGGAAGGAAAGGAGTCATACTCCTGCTGTCCTTTTATCAGCGGCTTCCACTAAATTTATAGTCAACAATTTAGCTTTCCTTCTGTCCTTTTATCAGCGGCTTCCACTAAATTTATAGTCAATAATTTAGCCTTAAAATAAGGATGTTATTTTTTCATACAATAGTGCGCCGCAGCGGCTTGGATTTAGCTTTAAAATAAGGATGCTATTTTTCAATACAACAGTGGGGAGTGGCTTGGATTTTGCATTAGGATTCTCAAATTTTTATGTTGAACTCGTTTATGGACATTGTATTGTTTTGCAGATGTGGTTGCGCATGAATCAGGAGGGTCGGAGTTCTAATTTTTAAAACCGAACATGGCGAGCAGCTGTTGTGACTCCCATTGAGGGAACTGTAGGGCCACGTGATGACGAATTAGCAACGTGATTAGATTCTGAAACGATTTCTGCGGAACACTTTGTTGACCAGAGGAATCGTTAAAGCTCAGCCGTAGACTTAATTTTCTGCGTTTTGGGAGTTTCTTTAAATTTTCATAATTTTCTCTTCTTGGACACATCTAAGAGTAAAAAAAAATCCTGAAACATCTCTAAAGAAATTAGGAAAGAAGAAAACATATCAATGTATTTGATTTATCTAATAATATATTTGATTTCTATGCAATATCTTTTGTAATTACAAATTAAAAATAAGGAGAATTCTTGTATTGTTTATAAAATGTTCAACTCTCTCTCATAATAAATTATGATATTGTTATTAATATTATATTGTTTCCAGAGTTGTTTTGCTATCTTCTTTTCTTTTTTATGTGATTAATTGAATAAGTTTTTCAAATCTACAGGTAGATCAATTGGTATCAGAGCATATCTTGGAAGCCATCCACCTTACCAGAGCATATCTTGGATGCCATCCACCTTTTCGAAGGATTTTTTTTAGGCTCATAGATTTCAATCCATTTGCTGGATGAAAATCATGCCTCCCTATCAAGAGCCCTCAAATGCAGACTCACCATTCCATGAAATAGCCATGGATATTCAAGAGCTAATTACATTGCAACAAGAAGGCGCCCTCCAAGGAAATTGCAGCTTGATACAGTATTTCAACTGCGAAATTTCTCAAGCCAAATGAATGGTGAGGTTGTTGATTCTTGGCTCCAAAGTCTCTCCAAGCCTTTCAAAACATGTCCAACAATAAAACAGGAAATGAAACTTCAAATCTCTAGTCTACAATTGGAAGGCCTGGCACAAACATTGTGGGATACTCATCTTCAGAATATTTCCTTGGTTGTCAAACTTGGAGAACCAACAGAGACTAGATCGACGACTATCACATATTGGGATAACTTTTGGGAGGCCTTAAGAGAACGCTTCAATCCCGTGATATATCCAAAATCTCCTTGCCAAATGGCTACAGATTGATGTCATCTACAGGTTGCGCATTCAACTCCATATCTCTGATCCAGAAGAGGTACTAATTATCAAATTTAATTATGGTTTGCTAATGATTTTTCACTTAGAAGTTGACTTGTTTGATAATATTTCATTGGAAAAGGCATTTATTTAGGTCTGTGCTATGGAACGCAAAGTGGGTCCTCAAATCCAATCTCATCAATCCATAAATCATCCATCTCCCTTCAGTTCTCCTAATGTAGCCTCTATCTCATCCCCCACACCTCACAATATGCCCTCGTGTACATTTCATTAGAAAAACTCGCATGCTTGTGTAGATTGTAAACTACTAAAAAATCTACACCCAACCAAAACTCTTATTACAAAATTCAAGAAACCAAATGCCACTACCCCTCTTGTAGTTGTTTCTCTTGACAACCCTACTGAAGTGGACCTCTCTCTCATCCTCATGAGTACTTTAATGCCACAAACACCTTTGTTGCAACTTTTTTTACCCATATTACTCAAATCAAACATGAGTTTTCCACTCTTATTCTCGACAATGGGAGTCAAAAGAATCTTGTGGCACAGGACTTGGTTCAACGCCTTTTCCTTCCCACCACTCCACATCCATACCCTTATCAACTCGGTTGGATCCAAAATGATGGTCCCTGTCTTACCATCTCCCAACGATGTGTTGTAACCTTTGGTATTGGTCCTTTCCGCAATACTGGGGTATGTGATGTTTCTCCTCTCGATTGTGTTGATTTGTTACTGGGCATTCCATAACAAGAAGCTTAACATGTTGTTTATCATGTTTAAGATCACTAGTATCATTTGCATCACGATGGTCGCACCTATGTGCTCACATCCTTAGCTAGCACATCAACCCAACCTTCTACTAGCAAAGCTCCCATTAAGAGATTCAATTTAAACCCTTTGTTCTTGGTTCACCCTATCAAGCTAGACAACCTAACCAATCTAGTCCCTCCTGCAATGGCTCTTCTACTCCAAGAATTTACAAATGGCTTCACCCAACCCACAAGGTTGCCTCCATCATGCTCTGTTGATCACAAAATCGAATTATTCCTGGTGCTTCCCTACCCAATACCCCATCTTATCTCCTTGCTCCTTGAGAGGTTGTTGAGAGAGAACACCAAACTGAACAATTGTTGGCATCGGGTCATATTCAACCCTCATCCTCGCCATGTGCATCTCCAGCTTTTAGTATTCCCTAAAAGGATACTTCCGAATTTCGCCTCATGATAGAATACCAAGCCATTAATAAAGTCGCTATTAAAAACAACTACCCCCTACCTCGCATTGAGGATTTGTTGGAACACTTACGTGTGGTTTTTTTCTTCAAAAAGATGGATTTGAATATAGGCTACCATCAGTTTCACATGCATGCAACTGACACATGGAAAAATGCTTTCAAAATGAGTTTTGGGCTATTTGAATAGTTGTTCATGCCATTTGGACTCATGAATGCACCCACCACCTTTATGAGATTCATTAATGATGTTTTCAGGGCACACTTGGGTAAGTTTGTGGTCATTTATCTTGATGATATTTTGGTATTCAATAAATATTAGGAAGAGCATATTCCACATGTTCACAGCATACTTGAGTTATTGCGAACACATCAAATTTAGATCAAAGAGAAGAAATCATATTTTGGACAAACATCAGTTCAATGTTTGGGGTGGGTTCGCTCAGATACCTCTCGAATACAAGATTTGTCACAATTCCCAACACCTTCCAATGCACAAGACCTCAAGATCTTCATGGGAGGTATTAATTTCTACAGAAAATTTGTCTCATTTCTCACAGTTGGCTAGCCCTTTGCACCAGCTTTCAAATCAAGCAAAGTTTATTTGAGATGTCGAATCTGAGAGACAATTTCCTCAACTCAATAATGCATTATGGTCGGCCCCTGTTCTTCGTAGCCAGATATGAATCAACCATTTGAGCTATAAATGGATGCCTCTCAATTCGCCATTTGGGTTTTTCTTGAACAGGGAGGCCACCCTATGGGCTACCATTCTGAGGTGCTTGTGGATTCTAAGCTCATGTACATCACATATGGCAAATAATTCTATAGTTTATTGCAAGATTTGAAGAAGTGGCACCATTACATTCTTGGAAAAGACCTCCATACATATTATCATCAAATAATATTCATCAACTCACAATTCAAGATTCAAGAGAAACAACTTCTAAAGTGGGCTACTTGCATTCAAAAATTGCATCTGGTAATTAAATTTAAGAAAGGGAAAATATATAAAATGGCTAATTTGTTAAGTCAACAACCTACTGAGGTCCTACACATTCTAGAGGTGTGTTGTGTTGAATATGATTCCTGGAAAGATATGTATGAAACTAATTCGGTGTTTGGGAGATATGGAAAGCTCTCCAGCAACCTATAGTCATCAACCAAACTCCTTCTCTTGATTATACCATTTTTGATGGTTGGTTGTATAAAGTTAACCAACTCTGTGTGCCACAATCTGATGACCATCTCCTTCTCATCTATGAAGCACATGCCACTTCATGCAGAGGGAATTTTGGCATAGCGAAGACCATTATCAATCTTCAATGCCAATTCTATTTGCCTACTTTAACCAAACAAGTGGAAAAATTCATTTGTGCGTGTTCTCTCTGTTCACAAAGCAAGTTATCAAACCTTAAGCCTAGTATATATCAGCCAATACCAATTCCCTCTTGTCCTTGGGAATCCATTTCCATGGAATTTTTAAGTGGTCTTCCTACTACTTTTGCAAATATGATGCTATTTGGGTAGTGGTTTGTCATTTATCCAAGATGGATATCTTTCTTCCTTGTCATAAGACTACATCTCTTACTCAGACCGCAGATCTCCTCTTCCAACATGTTTGGCCACACTTTGGTTTGCCAAGTAGCATTATTTTGGATCGTGAGTGTCATTTTCTCAGTACATTTTGGAGAACCATTTGGTATTTTTTGGGTTGCCAACTTTGTTTCTCCACGTCCTTTCACCCACAAATAGATAGACAAACTGAAGTTTTCAATCGTTCTTTGGTTCACTCCCTTCATAGTTATTTTTCTAGAAACAAATAGTGTCATACATATTTGGACATCATTCAGTGTAGTTACAGGAGGTCCACACACTCCTCAACTTGTTTCTTGCCTTTTGAGGTTTTCTTTGGGTTTCATCCAAGTGCACCCTCGGATATGCCATTGACTATCACTCCTTTTGGGTCTGCACATCAACAACACAAACAAAAATCATCTCAACATTTCTTACACTTTATATCTCAATGCCAGACTCAAGTTAATTTTGCTTTGCAGATAGCCCCAGATCGTGCCAAATGGAGGCATGGCAAGCAGCGAACACCTTTATTTTTTCAACTTGGTGGTCGTGTTTGGCTCTTGTTGGAAAAACAATGCTTCGAGGGCCACCACCAATAGAAGATGCACCCTCTGCGATATGGCCCATATACTATTCTCGAATGCACTGGTAACAATGCATATCGCTTTTACATGCCTTCTGAACTTGGCATCCACGATGTGCTTAATGTTAATAATCTGAAGCTCTTTGAACCACCTCTCCTTGAGGAATCCGTTACACTTCATCATTTGGTAGATAATATTATATATTTTCAGCCTCCTTTGCTTAAATATACAATTCTTGACTCCACGAAAAGGAATACACTCCAACAAATTTACTTCTCATATCTGGTTGGTAGGAAGGGACACACACGAACACAGGAAAAATGGATCACTGCAGAAACATTGCCACACACTTTCCCTCATTTGGTGGAGGAATTATGGATTCTCTAAAGAGGGAGGAATTGGGAAACCAAGACATCCACAGAAATCAGACACCTCTAACTGAATGGGAAACCAAGAAAAAGAGAACTCCTTTCCTTGGAAACATCTAAGAGTAGAAAAGACGGAAACACCTTGAAAAGTAGGAAAGAAAGAAACATCTCAATGTAGTTTTTTGATCTAGTAATGTATTTGATTTTTATGCAATATCTTTTGTAATTACAAATTAAAAATAAGGAAACTGTTCATGTTCATCTCTCCGTCATAATAAATGATGATATTTTTTTTAGAGAGCTACTATGTTATCCTCTTCTTTCTTATGTGATTCTTTAAATCAGTTTTCAAGTCTACATGTAAATCAAATATAATTTTGGTTTGGAAACAAAATCAACAATTTCTAAATATCAGTTGTCACGGTATGTAATTACCAATTTCCAAAAATAAGTTGTCGCTGTATCATTAATATAACTATTTTATAAACCACAAGAATTAGCAAATTATAACATGCCTCCCAATACTTGAACTCACATAGCCCAGGAAATAAATGATTCCCCTAACACAAAAAAATTCACAATACATATCTCCCAAGACTTCAACTCACATAAGTGAGTCACATAGCTGAAAAAACAAATTATCCACTAACGCATTTTGAATAAGAAAAAGGACCCGATTTCACCAAAACCATTATTTTAAAATAAAAGCACATTTTCACCAAAACCATTATTGAGCCCACTGTCAAAAAGCAATTTAGTCCATCAACGACTTATAATAAGCTGCTGGACCCTGATGCGATTCGTCTACTTCCAGTTCACTTTCTAGGTGTCTTGCTGCAAGTTATTGTTGTATATATTTACTTCCAATTTCGGCACGGCCAGGGAAATCCATTGCGAAAAATCGGGACGTCCAGATAATTGAAGCGAGAAGAAATAGCCACCGGAACTAGAAGGTTGAATTTGGAAAGCCGACGAAGCCCTTGTGGAGCGTGCAAGTTTTTGGGGAGAAAGTGGGTGAAAGGCTGTGTATTCGCCTCTTATTTCTGCAAGGACAAAACTGGGGCACCTCATTTTGGTGCGATACATAAGGTCTTCGAAGCTTCTCTAAGATGTTGCTGCAACTTCCCGAGCAAAAAGAATACGACGCTATGGTTAGCGTATTGTGTGAGGCACAGCGTCGACTCGAAGAGCCTGTTTATGGATGTGTTTCTAATATCTATGCTTTGCAGAAGCAGGTAGCTTTATCAACCCGCCATGCATCCTCAAGTTTACATCGTTTTTCCCACAACAATTTGCTTAAACTCCACTCAATTTGAAGGTTTGAAGGAAAAGAGTTTCAGGAATCTGTGAAATTATTTTTCACATTTAAACCCTATCTGGCAATGTAACTGAGATGCCAAATCGAAATAGCAAATCATTTTGAGCGAAGTTAAAGCAGCCTGTAACTGATATGCCAAAGCGAAATAGCAAATCATTTTGAGAGAAGTTAAAATGCTGGTTTAGGCTGCCTGTACAGATAAGAAGGAAAAAGTAATTGCTAAAATATAATCAGAAGATTTGCTTCTACGGAAGGTGTCTGTTTTGTTTTACAGAGATAAGAAGAAATAATTGCTAAAATAAAATTAGAGGAATGTTCGCCATGGTAGTATCATATTGGCGTTTAGGTTAGTTAATGTAGTATCATATTGTCGGTTAATGTTAAATGGAAGAATGATTTATTTACGAATATAATATTGTTATTAATTTTATTTCAATTTAAACATTTTAAATTTTTCAAAATTAATTTTTATTCTCAATAACTTTCTTTAAGTTAAATATTTTTATTTTTATTTTTAAAAAAATAATATTTATTAAAATAAAAAATATAAATTAACAAATTAATGTATTTAATATACAGTTCATTAACATCTTTTAACTAAGTTTAGAAGTTTCAATTTATTTTGTTTGTGAAACTAAAATTGGATAACGATAATTTTTTCACGCTTGCCGTTAAAGTTGAGAGTGTGAATGTATTTTTCTGTCTCTCTTCTTTTTAGTGATTCCACCTTTTTCACTCTTGCCCATTTTATAGGTTTGCTTATCACCATGTATGATGTCGTGTATAAGGAAAAAAAATTTAATGTATTTTATTTTATTTATTTGTTTTTTTCTTAGGGATTTTATGATTTTTTAAAACTTGTACTTTTTATTACATTTATATATAAATGTATTTGTTTTCTAATAGAGTTTTGAGGATTTTAATTCAATTATCAATAAATATTAGATGAATAGTAAGGATTTAATTTTATCATATCCATAAAATGTTTTTAATACTAGTTAGAATAAATGATTAAGATTTATGTCCAAGAGAGTTATGCACTTTTTTTAAATTTAATTTTAAAATGTCATTAAAATAAAATAAAATAAAATAATATATATACTTTGACTATGAAATAGGTTATAGTGTTTTGGGCATCTAGTATTGAGAAGCCATGGTATTGGCTCATGATGTTGTAACAAATCCTATTTAAAAGTTAAGAATCTCCATGTTAAAGTGGAGATGATTCTCCATGATTAATAATCTTGTTACAGGTTTTTTAAAATTTATATATCTCTCAATCATACATTAATATTTTTTATTATTTTTAATAAAAAAAAATAGAAGATAAAGCTATAATACAGTTAATTTTATGGCTTTTTTTAATCTAGCTAATGTGAGAGGTATCTTCTGAAATGCATTATGATGTATTTTGATCCCTATAATGGATGGATGTTTATAGACATTTACTAGCCATATAATTTATACTAGCACAACCACATTTACCAATGTCAATGTGGGTGATATAAGCGGGTAGGCATATATGAAACACATGTACAACCACATTAATTAATGTGATTGATATAGGTCGATAATCTTATATAAACCACAATAATAACTATTAAGGACATCTCGTTAAAAAATAACTATCTCTAATTATGAATAACTATACTAATAACAAAAATAATCTTGCTGTATATATGTGTGTGTGTGTGTGGTTATTGTATTATATATTAAAATAAAAGTATGTTCTTATATAATATTATGGTAAGAGTTAAACTCAAACTATAATGTAATTAATATATAGAATAATAATAACATTTAACTATTATCCCCCAGATGCGGGTGAAATCTCCAAAACGAGCACGAACAACTCCTCCCATGATTACTCTGACGCCTTGCAACTCCAGCACCTACATGATGCAGAAACTCAAATCGTTGATTAATTTTACCGGTGCTCTGCCACACATGGACTATTGACACACCACACATCACATGCAGGCACACTTGGATTGTCCCTCCCTTCTTGTACGCTTGAATTTGGCACCTCGTGCCTTCAAAAGGCACAGAGGCTCCTCAATCAGCCATTTCATTGCTGCTCCAACTAGTCCTACGAGCTCTCTCTGCCTTCGCTGATACTATTTCCTCTCGTTCGCTACTGCTCAAGCCTGCCTCATGCGCCTCCACTGCCTTTTCTCCCCCTACTGCGTGCTCACTCTGTTGCGCACCCCACATGCTGCGTGATCACTCTACTGCACACCCCCCTACTACGAGCCCCCTGATACATGCCCCCCTGTTGCACACCCCTCCCTTTGTGCACCTCCTTGCAGCAAGCCCCCTGTTGTATGCCCCCTACTTTGTGATCCCTTGCTGTGAGTTCCCCTGCTGCGTGCCCCCTTGTTGTGCGCCTCCATGCTCTTTGCCTTGTCTCATAGCCATCTCCCCATCCTCTTCTTGATAGGATCTCCATGGCCCCGTGCCAATGTCAAAAGACCATCAAGGGAAACTACAGAGGGGCGCTCTCTGGCACTCTCACCATGGCGAGGACTAGCATCTGGAATCTAACGAAGGATCCTCATTAGGATGCCATGACATGTTAGCTACCCAAACGCCTGATAGCACTTAGGAGGAGATGTTTCAGCCCCCAGAGAAGCCAAAGGGTAGAAGAGGCCATAAAGAATCCACCATTGCGCAATCTGAGCCGCTAACACCCCAGAAAATTGAACCACTTTGATTCCATGAGCCTACAGAGGAGGAGACAGATGTTTGCATTATGGACTCGAATGGCATGTGGACCATAGTTCCCGATGCTAAGTATCATGTCTCTCTCATCGTCCATGTGGCCCCTCTAAAGCCTCCTCGTGCACCCACAGCTGAGGAGGAATCCATTGCAAAAGAATATAGATGCCTAATTGAGGAGGAGGACCACACGACAGAGGAGGATGAAGGAAATCCAGGACTGCTCAGTAGCAAGGTTCATCTCTGATTTTTTTTCTTCTCACGACATACTTCAACGATTTTGTTTCCATATGTGTCACTGAATATTTTGTAAATCAAGAAGATTTGACTCTCTTAAGGGGTTGGTTTCCTCCCATGAGGTAACCCCAATCATGGTTTATTTTCAAAACTTCCAAGGCACGGATTGACTAAGTATTGCTTGCCATCGCTGCCCATAGGCTATGTAAATTTTCTTTTATGATTTCAATATAGTTTAGCCTAACTTATAAAAAAAAAAAATTTATTATAAATAATACTTTTTTATGTCACACAATGATGTAGTGAATAATATATATATTAATTATTTATTTATAATTACTATAAAATATATTTTTATAATTGTATATTAATGATGATGATGATGGTGGCAGTTAACGTCCACTGAGACCAAATTTGGTCTATCAAACCTAAAGAAACATTTTTTTTAGTGTGTTTTAAAATTTTACTCCTATGCTCAAAGAGCTTGGAGAGAAGCGTCCCAAGATCACTATAATTTTGACATGCTAAAAGGTTAGGAGGATAGATAAACTAAATGGAATAATATTATAAACCTAACACATCAATGAAATTAATGGAAAAATATTATAAACCTAAGATATTATTAATATTATATACTCAAGGCATTATTATAAATCCAAGTCATAAATATTATGGATCAATATTATAAACCCAAGAGTTTATTGATATTATAAACCCAATGGAATACTATTAAACACTAGGATTTATATTATAAACCATAATAATTATAAACCCTAGGATTAATACTATAAACCCAAGGGATTAATACCTTACAATTATAAATCTTATCATTTTAAACTCCTTAACCATTGCTAAAAATGGTTTATCATGGTTAACCATGGTTTACCACACTCAACCATGGTTGACCAAATTCAACAAGAGAAACCTTGATCATGGTTGATCATGGTTAACGAATTTAAATCGTGATTAATCTTGATTCACTATGGCTAACAATGGTTGATCATAGTTGATGTTGGTTAATTGTGGTTGATTATAGTTGACAATAGAGACATTTTCCATGCTTGACCATATTCAACCATGATAAACCACGGTTGATCATGGTTTAATGTACACACAATTGTTGACCATTAAAAGAGAATCATGTTTTACCAAACTTGAATATTATTGAATACCAAAGATACCCCAAAATTGTCAAACACATTAGTTAATGTGATTGACTAATATTAAACCCTTGTGATTAATATTATACACTCAAGGGATAAATAAACCCAAGGGATGAATATTATAAACCCAAATTATTAATGAACCCCAGGGATGAATATTCTTAACTAGGGGGTTTAATATTATATATCAAACATATTAATATCATAAAGCCTTTAGATTAATATTATAAACCTAATATATTAAAACACCAAAGGGAATATTAATATTATAAATCCAAGGGATTAATATTATAAACCAAAGAGATTAATAAACCCATGGTTTTAATAAACTCAAGGGTTTAATATTATAAAACCACAGAGTTTATATTACAAACCCTTGGGATTAATATTATAAGCCCAAGAGATTAATAAACCTAAGTGATTTATAATATAAACCGTTGGGATTAAAAATTCCGAGGGATTAATATTATAAACCAAAGGGTGTTAATAAACCTAAGGGATTATAAACCTATAAGTTTAATGTTTAAGCTTAGGATTAATATTATAAGCCCAAGGGATTATAAACCTTAAGTTTAATATTATAAACCCAAGGGATTATTGATATTATAAACCCAAGGGATAATTATTGATGTTATAAAATTTACATATTAAAATTATTATTTTTCAAGCCGAGAGATACCTTGATCATGGTTGATCATGGTTGACAAAATTAAAGCATGATTAATCATGGATGACCATCATTGATCATGGTTGACAATGGTTGACCATGAGCGACCTTCGTTCATTGTGGTGTATCGTAGTTGACAATAGAGACATTGTCTATGGTTGACCATATTCAACATGATTAACCATGGTTGATCATGTTTGACGATAGATACATTGGTTGACCATTAATAGGGAATTGTGTTTGACTAAATTTGAAGAGAGTTGACTACCAATAATAACCCAACATAGTCATATACATTAGTAAATGTGGGTGACTAATGAGTGAAAATGTGAAGTTGGGTTACACTTTTTGCCCTTTTTTGAGAAAAAAATTTCATTTTTTTATGTTCTTCAACTTTCTACAAGCTAAAGCAATTTTTCTATTTAGAATTTCATTTTGCGATAAATATAAAAGTCGTTATAAATTTTGTTAGCTTTCTATTACTTATTTTTTGGAATTTTTTTATACACATTTGTTATGTCAACTTATCGTTTCTTTGAGTGTGTGTTTTATAACAATCAACAGATTCATAAGAAGTCATGTTAATACACAATGTTGTATTCTTTGAAAATTTATGTTTTTGAGAAATAAAATATGTTACAACAGTCTAGACAGAGTCTACCTCGGTTTCGTGATATTTACAAAGCCAATGGATGCATATCATAATTACTAGAATTTTTTGAACTGGTCCAATATGAAAAACTGCATATTTTGAATATGTTTTGCGGCACAAGAAATTTCTTAACATATAAGTTATAAACTAAAAATCTAAAAGCCACCCATTAGAGACAACGGACCAATGTAATGTACGATAATTTTTTCAATTTTTTTACAATGTATTTTGGAAGATACAGAATTTTGATTTCACTGAATCACAATGACCTTCAAAAATTGTTTGCATCTGTTTTATTACAAAATTAATTAAAATTATTAAATATTTATGAAATTCCATGAAACTTATATTTCCTGAAAGTAGATTCAATTCTGAAAATGCTTATCTTGGTTCTGACAGTTAATTCAGAATCTTTCATGTAGTTTAGTCAGTCCAAAGTCTAGAAACGTATTCAGGGCTTGGCTCTACGTAACTCGTGACGCGTTAGTTCGACCGAACTCTTAAACAAAGTTCGACTGAACTATTTTTTGTGTCGACGACACCTTAAATCAAATGACAAAGTAGTTCGGCTGAACTATTTATTAAAATTTCGGCTGAACTTTTATTGAACTTTCCGTAGGCCGGAAAGTACCGCTGAGCCCCTCCAAAAAAACATTTCGCAGCAATATAAATTGCCGCGAAACCATTCATTATTTTTGCATATTTTTGCACTTTTGGTCCGATTTTACAAAAGCCTTGATCTAATTTTGCAAAGAATTGTTTTGGGTTTAAGGACTTTTCTTGGAGGTACATTCAAAGGACTTCAAAGGACTTTTCTTTGAGACACATTATTTTCGTACATTTGATCTGATTTTGAAAGGAATTTTTTTGGGTTTAAAGAATTTTCTTGGAGGTACATTCAAAAGACATTTCTTGGAGGTATGTGATACAATTTTTTGGGCTTTTTTTTTTCTAAGTATGGATTTGAGCTTAATTTCAAAAGTGCATTTTTTGGTTTTGGGTTGAAATAAATCTGTTATAATGATTTTTTAAAATGAGTTTTTGTGTAACTTTTTAAATTAATTTTTTTTGTAGGACTTGGAAGGAAATATTTTGAACTTCGTTTCATTTTTATAAGACATTTTTTTCTTGAATTTTTTAAAGTAAGTGTTTTGGATTGGAGTATGTATTTTTTGAAAAAAAATTAAAATGATTTTTTTTTTTTTTAAATTAAATCTTTGGTGATTTTTTTTTAATTGAGTTTTTGTCTAAATTTTTGAAGGAATTTTTTTGAACTTCATACTCTATTATCATGGGAAATCGAATAAATTGTACGAAAAAATATGATAAAAAAAGAGACCCTGAGGAATATAGAGAAGAGAGGAGACAATCTCACAAAAGAAAGATAGAAGCACTCTCAAATATTGAAGGGGAAAATCAAATATATTTAAAATTTTCCTATTGTAAAATGTGAAGCTTAATTTTTATTTGATGAACTAATTTGAAAAATATTTTTCAATGTAAACAGAGAGAGATATTCCTCAAAACATTGATGATGAGATACAAAATTTTGAAAGAGAAAGTTAAAGAGATATTGAACCAATGATTGAAGATGGAAATGATGAAAGAAACGAATAGAAGAAATTGAATCACAAGGTATATATATATATATATATATATATATATATATATATATATATATATATATATATATATATATATATATATATATATGTTGAACACATGCACGTATTATTGAAATTATAAATATATTTATTAATTTAGTTATTTATTGAATATGTAAACTTATTATGTACTATTCATTCGAATATGTACAAATGAAATCAATATCGATGACGAGATGTTAGAAAATGTTGACACTCACACATATGGAGATAAAAAAAGCTGACCATTATATATGATATCGTGTTAACCTCATTTTTGAGAAGTATTTCATAAAGGAAAATGTGACAGTTCAAGCCCAAATGTTGAAAGGTCTCCTATCATTAAGGAAATTAAAAGAAGCTACGACTTTATTGGGTATTCGAAAATCAACCAAAGATAAAAAAAAAATGAAGGAAAATGTGATACAAAATATAAATAGTGCTATAAATTCAATTAAAAGATCTAGACAGAAAAATGTTTCAGTTGTACATAGAGAAATACATATGGTAGTGGTTTCATCAAGTACTAAAGAGAATCGCTTGGTAAAATCTATGGCACGAGCATTAGGAACCTTGCAAAAAACTTTGCACAAACATCGGAAATTTTGGTTGCAAATAGAGGTAAATGATGAACTTGCTTGTTGGAGAGCTATTTGTAGGCAACCATATAAAGATAGACATGGAGAAAATGTTAAAAAAAATATATATGAATATTGGAAGAACAATTTGTGTGTTTTTCCAACTGTAAGGCATGTGATGCGAAGAAGAATAGTATGAAATCAGTACGAAGAACATGAAAAACATTTCTTGGAAACTACTTAGATAGAGTTTTTCAACAAGTTCAAAGAAGAGAATCATGAAATTCATGTTTCAATCAATGATTTTGTTTAACAAAAACCATGGTATGTAAAACCTATCACTATACACGACACTTGTTGTTGCCGTTATCATGTGGAATTTGAGTTATATTATGACACATTCCTTGATTTTGGTAGAAAATTTTGGAAGGATTCACCTCCTCTTTCCACTATCCGTGATTTCATATCTCAAATTCTATGTGAAAGAGAAAGCAATGAACTATTTTACGAAAAGAAATGTGTTGGTGGTAAAAAATGCAATGATTGTGGAAATTTGACTAAATTTCAAAAAAAATATCGTACTGATATAAATGATCAATAATTTTCCAACATGAAAGTGAAATGGAAGAGATATGAATATATCCATACATCGATTCAGGGTGCAAGTAGTGTTGAAAGAATTGAATTACGAGAAGAAGAAATTTTTGTGATAGACTTTTTGAGAAAGTTTTAGGCAGAAATTTACAAATACACCAAGAATTCCCATAGACCTCGATGGCAAGACTTGCAATTCGAAAAATCCTGTGAATTTATTCCAGCAGGGACCATTTTTTCAGTAATTGATTTTGTAGAAAACTACACATTTTTTCCACAAAAATAAATTCAGAGTGAATACTATCATTTTGACCAAGTCTCCATGCTCGTCCATATTATATATAGACATGCTGAAAAAAATGTCGATCATATAGAAAGCACTAGTGAAAATTGATATATTATTAAAGAATATCACTTTTATATCAGTGACGATCGTACACATGATACATATTTTGTATATCATTGTTTTGTAAAAATTTATGATTCCTTGAAAAATCGTGGAATAACATTCAATGAACATTGGATATCGTTAGACGGATGCACAGGAAAATTCAAATATGCATGACCATTCTTTTGGTTGTGTTGTCTTCATAAGGAAACCTGCATTAGACATTGTTGGAATTTATTTGAGATTGACCATGGAAAAGGAGAACATGACGGTGCAGGGGCATGCATAAAACAAGCACTTTGAAGATATCAAATGAACCCCTCCACAAGCCGACTTGTGGATGTGAAAGAAGTTGTTCAATGGTGCATCACTGCTCTAATCCATGATACTAACCGATCAAGGAAAGTGCGAAGGTACATTGAATTTAATTTTTATTGAATATCTAATTAAATAAATAGTGTACATTTATCACAATGATTATCTTTGATTGTATTTTGATATAATATTTACATTCTTCTTTAAATTTTCCATATAAAGGGTTTTTTGGCATATTGGGATTGAAGACGTAGATAGATCAATTGGAAATGACGTTGAAACAATAAAAGGGACTCGAAAATTACATTCAATTAAAACAAAGTCATACAAAAATGTGTTTTAATTGGATAAAAGAAAATATTCTTCTTTTTCACCTGTTTGCATAGAAAACACAAAATCCAATGATGTTTGTGAAAAAAAAATGTATGTAAAAGATTGGAAACATACAGAGCTAAATACAAAGGGCAAAAAGTTTGTTGCAATGTTTGAAGAAATGCAATCAGAGGAGACTACAATATCATCCGATGGTGATCAAGTTTTTGATCTTGTTAGAGAAGGTAACATTTGAATTGCTTTCTAATGATAAAGATTTAGAAATAAATTTGAATATGTATAATTTTGTCAAGTTTTTTTTATTGTGCAGAACATGTTTTTGCTGTAATTGCACCTACTGACAATGATGAGAATGTGAAGCATTATTTGATGTGTTGCACTGAACAAAAAATGAAATTATTAGAAGACTATAATGATCACCGATTTCCATATGAAACATGATCTATTATAATGAAAGATTATTGTTTTAGACAAACTAATCAAAGTGGGAATTTTGTTTACTTTGAAGACTATGAACCTGATTTCATAAGTTGTCAATAAATTCAGTTGGTGTGTGCAGCACGCATAAATTTGATCGAGGTTCAATCAAAGAAAAAAATGAATATTAAGAAATGGAAAATGTCAAAATCCGATCATGAATAGATTATTGAAAATGACATTCCATTGGGATTTTTTTGATTGAATTGCCCAACAATTTATTCCCTTTGGATTATATGTTCTAGAAATTCCAGTACTCAATTAAAAATTGAGCTGCCTTGTTATGTTATCTGTGCAAGTATTTGCACATGTACAATTTTTTTTGGTACATGAACACTCTAGTATCAACTGAAAGTAGCTTTTTTATACATGCATTGATGAAAAATTTTGCATACATATTGGATATATATATGTGTGTGTGTGTGTGTGTGTGTGTGTGTGTGTGTGTTCTAGAATGCAATTAACTTTTCAAGTAGTTTTACTAGGTGCATTGATGAAAAATTTACATACTACATACTATTGTTTGAGTGATTTTTTTTTTTAAAACTTACCAAATGTACTTCAACCATGTCTAAAACTTGAATTTTAAAAACTTTTTTATTATATCAAAACAAATTACTTCACATGTCTTTCCAATTGTAGTTCAACTATCCAATAAAAACATTAACCATTTAACATTATATATCACATGCCAAATATCGATTAAAATGGTATCCAAAAGTTAGTTTTAAAAACTATTTGATTATATCACAACATTACTTCACGTGACTTCAACCATCCAAAACTTGGGTTTTAATTTTTTTATTATTATATCATAACATTACTTGAAATTCCATCTAGTTGTAGTTCAACTATCCAATATAAATATTTAACATTATATCACGTGTGCCAAATGTAGATTGAAACCATCCAAAACTTAAGTTTTAAAAACTTTTTGATTATATATCGTGCAACATTACTTCACATGCCATGCCAATTATAGTTCAATTATCCAATAAAAACATTTAACATAATATCACATGTGCCAAATGTAGATTGAAATCATCCAAAACTTAAGTTTTAAAAACTTTTTAATTATATATCGTGCAACATTACTTCACATTCCATGCCAATTATAGTTCAACTATCCAATAAAAACATTTAACATTATATCACATGCCAAATGTAGATTGAAACCATCCAAAATTATAGATCACAACATTACTTCACATGCACATATTACTTCACATGCCATGCCAATTGTAGTTCTTGACTATCCAAAAAAAACATTAAACATTTAACATTAAATATCACATGCCAAATGTAGATTGAAACCATCCAAAACTTGAAACTTTTTTATATATATCATGTAACATTACTTCACATGCCATGCCAATTATGGTTCAACAATCCAATAAAAACATTAAACATTTAACATTAAATATCACATGCCAAATGTTTATTGAAACCATCCAAAACATGAGTTTTAAAACTTTTTGATTATATCATGTAACATTACTTCACATGCCATGCCAATTATAGTTCAACTATCCAATAAAAACATTAAACATTTAACATTAAATATCACATGCCAAATGTAGATTGAAACCATCCAAAACTTGACTTTTAAAAACTTTTTGATTATATCATGTAACATTACATCACATGCCATGCCAATTATAGTTCAATTATCCAATAAAAACATTTAACATTATATCACATTCCAAATGTAGATTGAAACCATCCAAAACTTAACTTTTAATTTAACAAAAAATTATAGATCACAACATTACTTCACATGCCAAATGTACTTCAAGCATCCAAAACTTATATTTTAAAAACAAAACAAATTATAACACATCATTACATAACATGCCAAATGTAGTTTATAAGCAAAACATTAATTTATAGATGACAACATTACTAGTAGCTCAATTATTCAAAACATAAAAGTTTTAAAAACCAAACAAATTATATAACAACATTACTTCACATTCACATGCCAAAAGTACTAAAACCATCCAAAACTTAATCAAAAAATCACAACATCGTAATGAAATATAACTAAAATTGTAGATCTCATTGGAGTCAAGGATATATATATATATATATATATATATATATATATATATATATATATATATATATATATATATATATATATGACAGTGCATGTCTAGATAATATATAAAAAGTAAATTTAAGAATATCAAAATATTGAAATCAAATCTACAAATCATGTCCATCAAATAGAGATGGATGTAGTGTCTTTCCTATCAGAGTCTCAATCCACGCACTATCATGCGAAGCATGGGAAACCTGTACACAATGCACATGTACAAACATTAAAATTTGATGTTTTAAAATGAGTGAAAATATATATATAACTTCATGTAAAAAACAAAAATATATAAAAAAAAGTCATGCAATACCTCATGAGGTTCCCTCTCCATTTGTTCACCTACTACAAGTTCCCCCATAGGAACATCTATAATAAATAAACTGTACAATATACATGTACACACACACATATATATATATATATATATATATATATATATATATATATATGTTAGTCCCTCTCCATTTGTTCACCTACTACAGTTCCCCCATAGGAACATCTATAATAAAACCCATAAATATACATATATATATATATATATATATATATATATATATCCCTATATGTAACTGTGTATGAAATGCACGTGTACATATATAAACTTATTTTCAATAATATTAAAAAAAAGTTAGACAACTTTTTCAAATGGTTGAAATGGTGTGGATGTTCCTATCTCCGTCGCTAGAGTCCGTGGATTAAAGAAATCTTCTATAAGAAGCTAAATTCAAAAATTCTATCATGCGAAGCATGGGAAACCCAGATAATCAATGCACATGTACAAACATTAAAATGATGTTTTAAAAACTATGAGAATATATGAACTTCATGTAAAATCAGAAATTATTGACAATGAAGATTTATCCACTGAAATTATCCTGATCATACACTAATTCGAATTCATGCATAACACATAACCTCTTCTACAATGGATCATCAATATGAAATATATAAATACATACATGTCAAAATATAGTTTGTAAAAGTTATAGCCAAAACCCCTTAGATATTTTGTATATTATAATAGAAGAGAAAACAACAATAATAGGCACACACTTAATGCTATCTGATACTTTCAAAAGTTACACACAACTAGCCTACTTTGAACAAGTCACAGGTTCAAAACTCATCCACTATTTTCCTGCCTCTATTGCGCAATCCAAGTTGGTGTAATGAGAGATCCAAGTTCGAATCTCCTTGGCTTCAACTGCGCAATCCTCATGGGCAATCTCCTCCAATGCTTGTGCAAATATCATGCACAACTAATGTCACAACTAATAGAAAACTCGCCCTTTCATCTACCTCTTCCACTGGTCTTCACTGAACTGTTCATGCACTGCAGTCAACTGATGTGTTCTTAGTTGAATAATGAGTTAATAATTAGTGAATTAAATAATATTTAATTCACTCCACTCATCTCTAGTGTATTAGCCAGTTAAACTAAATACAACTAGTTCAACTAAGTTAACCAGAACACAACTCCACCAACTGTCTCATCAACTCCACCAAACCCGCCACCAGTTCTAACCGAAGTCAACCATGCATGAGCTCACCAAACCCCTAGGAATAGCGTAATTCCTTCGTCGGATGCATGGGGCCACATCCGTAGCTCCAACTGAAGTGCTGCAAGAGGATAAACTGAAGTTTATAGTCCAAATATTATTAAGGGTTAATAATATTTGACTGGCCTATTTTTAGACAGGCAGTCTAAAAATAGACTTCGACCTGTATGTCTAAAAATAGTTGTCCATCTATTTTTACCAACTTTACCAATCATCCAAGAATAGCATACTGCAACTCCTAGACCATGCTCCATATGTCTAAAAATAGACATAGTCTAAAAATAGACTTTGCGCCAAAAATAGCCTGCGGGCCCACTTAGTGAAGGCGACGTCATTTCACTAAGCTCCATCATCTTGTTGCATTTTCAACACTCCCTCTCAACAAGATATGGATTATCTGCAACCCCTATCCTGCCTCTGTGGAATTCGAATTTGCTCCTGGTGAGCGCCTTCGTCAAGATGTCAGCATCCTAATCCTCCGTGGGAATATATGAAAGTAACATGATTCTCCGCTGCACACAATCTCTGATATGATGGTACCTGATGTCGATGTGTTTGGATCTATCATGAAATACTGGATTAGCCGAGAGTTTAATGCAACTCTGGTTATCACAATAAATCACAGTAGGCTCCAAGTGTGACCCGAACAACCCGACCAGAATCTTCCTCATCCATATGGCCTCGCATGCAACCAAGCTTGCTGCCATATACTGTACTCTCTCATTAACCGAGTGCCATGGACACCGTCTCGCTATACCGCAAACGGTCGTCGAGCCGATGTCGAAGACTTCTCCATATGCTCTTTCTATCCGTCGTCTCTCGCCCAATCCGCATCGCGAAGCCGGAAAGCTTCGGCCCATCCTCCTGCTCCCGTACCTACGCACTACAATCCATGTGCTACCAAGATAACGCAATACATGCTTTCCCTGCCTTCCGTAAGAGCTTCGTAGCTTAACCATAGGCTTGCGAAAGCTGGTTAACAAGATAGCATATATCGGCCGTGTATCGACTGCATACATACGACCCCAATTAACCTGCCGATATTACAGCATCCACTACCTCCGTCGAAGTAGCATCCTCCTTCCTCCCAACCACCAGGAAGAAGGCATTGCAACAGTTGGGTGCCATGCATGTTGAACCCTCTCCAAGATCTCCCGGCATACTTACCTGAGAAACAAATACCCACCATCAAGCAATGCCATAAATAACCAATCCCAGGAAATAATGAAGGAGGCCCAAGTCCTTCATCTCGAACTCTCTAGCAAGGTCCTCCTTGCATGAAAGTATCAATAGCTCATCACCCGTCAAAATCAGATCATCTACATACAGAACAATGATCAGCAGCTTCCCCTCCACCACAATCTGGTACAGGTTAGGATCCGCCTCACTCTTGGAAAATCCAAGCCCGGTGAAATAACTGTCAATCCGTGTGTACCAAGCACGAGGTGCTTGCTTCAGCTCCTACAGTGCTTTCTTGAGTCGGCACACACGCGACTCACTGCTGAAGATCTCGAAACCTTCAGGCTGCTCTATGTACACCTCCTCCTCAATGACTCCATTGAGGAACGCAATCTTCACATCCATCTGATGGATGTGCCATCCCATCTGCGCTCGAGAGAGCTAGACTGCCCGTATGGAAGAGTACCTTGCGAACAGCAAAGGTCTCCCCATAACTCATCTCCTCATCCTTGGAGTAGCCACGGGCGACAAATCTTGCCTTGTACTTCTCCACACTCCCGTCAGCCGCTTGCTTCACTTTGTAGATCCATCGCGAACCCACCACTGATTTCCCCTCTGGTCTTGGGACAATCTCCCATGCACTGTTTTTGACAATCGAATCATATTCTTCGATCATGGCATCTACCCATGCGGGTTCCTCCACAGCTTCCTCAAAAGAGGATGGCTCCGTCACGACACATTGACTCACAAGAGCCATGTATCCAGTGTACCGATCCGGTGACTGCCTCTGTCTGCGCTGTGTTGTAGGTGGTCCTACAACCTTCTCCGCATCTCGAGCCAATCGCTCAGCTTCTGTAGTGCGCTTGCGTTCCCTCCGATGGTTGGCGCTGCATGACCGGTCTCTTCCACTCCATGATCTTCCTCTCGTACCGATCCACATCCCAAGCTCCTCCTTAGGAACCACTCCTCTTCTCCATGCAAGTGTGGCTCCCTCTCAAGCGAACACTTCATGGCTTTCTCCTCCTGAAATTTGATATCCCGTCGCACAACAGTCTTGCGACTGTCTGGTAAATACACACGATATTTGTGGGGCGTATCAGTGTATCCCACAAATATCCCAACCTCTGCAGTCGGATCCAGCTTCTTTCTGGCGTCCTTCGTCACATGCATGTAGACAGGTGAGCCAAAAATCCTCAAATGAGAAATGTCAGGCCTCTTGCTAGAAAACGCCTCCTCCGGTGTACTCATGCCAAGTCTCTTGTGAGGACAACGGCTCTGCACATACACTGCAGTATTGCATGCCTCAGCCCACAAGTGAAAGGGTAGGCCCTGATCATGCAACATCACCCGTGCAGCACCCACGATCGTTCTGTTCTTCCGCTCAACCACCCCGTTCTGCTGTGGGTTATGGGGTGCGATGAGCTCTCTCCGAATCCCTTCTGCGCTGCAAAAGTCCTTGAATTCAATAGAGATGAATTCACCACCATTTTCGCTCCTAAGAGCCTTCAAATGATTCCCCAATTCCTTCTCAACCAGCGCCTTGAATTCACAGAACTTTGAATATGTCTCGCTCTTCTTCTGCATGAAGAAGATCCAGCACTTCTGAGAGAAATCATCAACAAAGATCACATAGTACTTGTGCTTTGGTCGTCGAAGTTACCGCAGGACCACACACGTCGGAGGTCCGATCTAAGGATTGTCGTGGCGCGACTATCCTTCTCGTGAAAGGTGGCTTTCACATATTTTCCCAAGGTACACCCCTTGCACTGATCTGACTGCGCAAGAGTGCCCTTAGGAAGCCTAGTAGAAATCTGCTGCAGTATCTTCAAGGCTCCATGGTGAAGGTGGCCCAATCTCCGGTGCCACAGCTCGCCATCATCCCGGCTCACCACTGCTTCTGCCTTGCATGCCATTGCTGCGCTGCCATCTACTTGCAACTGATAAAGGTTCTTGACTCGAACCCCTATCTTCCGGGTCTCTCCAGTTGTCTTACTCCGCAGGAATGCCTTTCCCTCGCTGAAGACCACATCGTACCCCTTATCTTCCAACATCGCCACAGAGATCAGATTCTTCATCAATCCTAGAACATGCAATACTTCCTTCAATACAAAGGGTTTACCAGACTCCCTCTCAAAGGAAGTACCGATACCGGTCGCACTGTATCTACCATCATCGCCCATCTCGATGTGCACTCCAAGATATTTTTCCTCCAGATCTGAAAATAGATCCCAATCTCTTGTCATGTGAAATGACGCACCACTGTCCAAGAACCATACTGATCCCATCACACTTGAGACCAAGCATGCGATCAGTGAAAAATCCAGTTCAAACTGGGAGGCCAATTCCTCTCCCACTGCAGATCCAGCAGCCTTCTTATTTTTCTTCTTCTGCGAACAATTTGTGGCATAGTGTCCATGCTGGTGACAATGAAAACACTTCACCTTGGACATGTCTTGCTTCTTGCCTTTCGCACCAGAATGAGAAGCTTTCTTGCTCTTCCCCTTCTTTGCTTTGGCAGCCAAAGCGTAATTTTCTTCATCAGATGCCTTTGATGAAGATCTGTCCCTGGTAGTCCGCCTTATCTCCTCTTGCATGAGATCCAACCAAAGTCGCTCCCATCCCGACAACTTCTCCCAACCATTGACAGAGTCCTGATAGGAATGCCAACTCTTCGGAAGACCAAGGAGAGCCAGGTCCACCAAGTCCTCATCATCGACAGTCACCCCCACACTTCCCAACTCATCTCTGCATTGAGTGAACTTCGTGAGGTACTTGGCGATACATTCGCCTTTCTCCATCTTAATGTTTCTGAGTTTATCCTTGAGCACCAGCTTCCTTTGGTCGCTCTTGCTCTGTAATAGATCTGTCAACGATTTCCATATCAAATATGGAGAAGCTTTTCCATGTAGGCTGGATACAATGTGATCCTTCACGCCCTCCAATAGAATCCTTCGACATTTCGCCATCTTCTTTTGCCAAGCCTCAACTTCGGCAGGATCAGTAGGCTTTTGGACATCCATATCTACGAAATCCTTCAGCCCGTTATCATCTAACACCGCCTCCATCCAGTCTTTCCATGCAACATAATTCAAACTGCCTTCAAGGGCATATTCGAGTCGCAAACCGTTGAAAGACATTTTAACTTCGGCACCAAGAAAAAAATCTGCTGCAAAATTCGAATTCCAAGCTCAAAACTCAACTGCTTCTAGATCTGTGAGAAAAACTTATTTCTAGCACATAGATCGACTATAAGGGAATTTACTGGATATATCACCTTTCAGAGAAAGGATGGATCCAGAGGCTACCTGGCCCGTTACAGACTCTGTCTACCGAAATAAAATTGTAATCACTATAATAGATCCCGATGATCAATTCGCTCTGATACCATGTAGAAATTTGCTGAATAATGAAGATTTATCCACTGAGATTATCCTGGTCACACACTAATTCGAATTCATGCATAACACATAACCTCTTCTACAATTGATCATCAATTTGCGGAAATAGAAACAGTCGCATGCGCACATAAACACAATATGTAATGGGGAAAGATTATAGCTGAAAACCCCCAGCTATTTTGTATATTATAATAGAAGATAACATGTAACATTACATAGCACAATACTCCTCACAAGTACTCAGTACTATCTCCAAAAGTTACACACAAACTAGCTCAGTTTTGAACATGTCACGGGTTCAAAACTCATCCACTATTTGCCTGCCTCTACTGCACAATCCAAGTTGGTGTAATGAGAGCTACAAGTTCGAATCTCCTTGGCTTGATCTGCGCAATCCTCATTGGAAATCTCCTCCAATTCTTGTGCAAATCTCATGCACAACTAATGTCGCAACTAATAGCAAACTCACCCTTTCATCTACCTCTTCCACTGGTCTTCACTGAACTGTCCATGCACTGCAGTCAACTGATGTGTTCTTTAGTTGAATAATGAGTTAATACTTAGTGAATTAAATAATATTTAATTCACCCCACTCATCTCTAGTGTATTATCCAGTTAAACTAAATACAACTAGTTCAACTAAGTTAACCTGAACACAACTCCACCAAACTCCGCCACTTGAGTTCTAACTGAAGTCAACCATGCATGAGCTCACCAAACCCCTAGGAATAGCGTAATTCCTTTTTCAGATGAATGGGCCACATCCGTAGCTCCAACTGGAGTGCTGCAAGAGGATAAAATGAATTTTATAGTACAAATATTATTAAGGGTAAATAATATTTGACTTTTCTATTTTTAGCCTGGCAGTCTAAAAATAGACTCCGCCCAAATGTCTAAAAATAGAGGTCCATCTATTTTTACCAACTCGACCAATCATCCAAGAATAGCATACTGCACCTCCTAGACCATGCTCCATATGTCTAAAAATAGACATAGTCTAAAAATAGACTTTGCGCCAAAAATAGCTCGCGGCCCACTTAGAAAAGGCTGACTTCATTTCACTAAGCTCCATCATCTTGTTGCATTTTCAACAAAAAAAAATATAAAAAAAAATCATGCAATACCTCATGAGATTCTCCCTCCACTTGGTCACCTCGCTACAATACCTCCCCATGTGGGAACATCTCGCAACAGTAAATTGTACAATATACATATACACATATACAAAGTATATATATATATATATACATGTATATATATATATATAATTCAGATGAAAATGCACATGTACATATATAAACTTATTTTCAATAATATTAAAAAAAAATGCTACACAACTTGTTCAAATGGTTGAAATGGTGTGGATGTTCCTATCTCCATCGCTAGAGTCTATGGATTAAAGAAATCTTCTATAGAAACCTACAATTCAAAATTTTAAAAGTATAAAATAACCCAAGATCAAAATCTCAATTTATAATAAAACTTAAATAAACAACAATTTGGGTCATCTCCTAAGAGAGGCTCGAAATGAAAATCTCCAACAACCTAAAATTCAAAAAATTTAAAATAACTCAAGATATAGATATAAATATCTCAATTTTTAATGGAAATTTTTGAGGTGGAATATATATATATATATATATATATATATATATATATATATGTTACAAATTTAAAAGTGAAAAATTTTCCATACTTGTTGTGGATGTGGCACATCTCTTAAGGAAGTAGAAGGTACATCTTCCAAGGAAGAAGAAGCTACCACCATCCCAAAAAAATTGGCCAGAATTGGAATCTGTTAAAACATCTTATCATTATATATACATACATGTACATGTGCACAATTATTCATTTTAAAAATATCACTTAAAAACACTAACATTTTCCAACATATCTTGATGGTGAGACCCATCTGCATTGTTTGAACTAGAGGTCCCGAACGTGATATTAACATTTTCGTCATTCATCATGCGTGACAACTGCAAATGGTGCTTTAACATATAATGATACATTTTTTTTAGATTAATGTACATACAAATAAATTTATACATGTACATATACATGTATTTATTACAAATTGTAGACTGTTAAAATAATTGAACCCTAAGGTCATTAACACATACTGTTCCCATGCCCTCTTCCTCATGAAGAATTAAGTCTTTCCAACCATTGCAACAATTCTTTGCATATATTCGGGGATCTTCAACATTCATGTTGTAAATCCCTTCATTTGTACAATACAAAAAATTAGAAGGTGCATTCTCACGTGCTCTTTTTCAATTTAGACAAACATCGACTCCACTCAATCCACTGTAAACATTATCGATCATGACATCCCTTTCTTCTCGACTTATTTTAGAAGTCGCATCCATCTCTGACCGCAGTTTTTCGACCCGAAAAGGTCGACTCACCAATGGCGGCTCAGGGCGAGGCAACTCCACATCTGGCTTAGCGCCCTTATGGTCATACAGTCGATCTTTCCCTAGACCAAAAAATTTTGACGAAAGGTTATTGTAATTGGGTTTCTTTTTCAAAATTTTTTTGCATAAAACAATTATGAAAAATAAACAGGAACCTTTTCATTCCATGGGAGCCTTCCATAGGCCGCAAGGTGTCTATCATACAAATAGTGAGCTATATCGTGGTGCTTGAAATATTTCACCTTCAGCATTTTTATTTTTGGCCCTTTCTTGAAATTAAACATTGACTTAGCCATATCTTTTGTAACTCTTTGTTTTACATCCTCCCATTTATCGGGACCCATTACTGTTTCCTTTCTCTTTCTCATGAGTTCTACAAATGTATCAGTCGTTGGCCCAAGGTTTTTGTACACATTTACTATTTCGCCCAATGAATGTGTAAGTATTTCGAGGCTTTGTCGACTCTCAAAACGTAGATTCAAAGCCACGAGATCTCTCCAAAATTTTGCATGAAGTTGTTGACATCTTTGTAAGGTGCATTGCACCATGTTTCTTTCCCATGGTATATCATAAGTGTCGGTCAGATAAGTTGTGGTGGGTAGATAACCTTCTTCTTGAATGTAGCATTCTACCCTGTGTCTATTTTGACCAATATTTGGAACATTTTCAGCCTCTACATCAATATATATAAAATTTTGTATATTAGAAAAAACACATGTAAACAAATTTGTAGAAATTTAATGAAAAAAATATTGCAATTGATGGCAACCTCGACGTGGTTGGTTAACATCTTCTCCACCCTGAAACTGTATAGACCCAGAACGACCCTACTGAGAACCAGACCCATAATGACCCTGCTGAGAACCAGCACCACTAGCCATTGATTGGCCTCCAGGAGAATAAATATCACCCCCTTAACGCAACCTGCTACCACTTATTAATGGCCCTTGTTTAGTCAATTTAGTGTCTTAAATTGATAGCATAAATTATCGACCAGGGGTAGTAAACTGATGAAGTGTAATGCACTATATGTGCCTAAGTATCCCTTTTTCTTACTTCGTTGTTATTATTGTTTTATTTATGTTTTGGGGTTTTTATGTTTAATTCTTAGTATGCTACTCTATGCTAAAAATATGAAGTTAAATATATGTCAAGAGGGAGAAAAGGAAATGTTAATAAATGAATTAAAATAGAGTTTATTTGCAAGTTTTGTTCCTAACTAGAAAATGATGAAAACAGAGAGTCATAATCCATGGATATTATAGCTTCTAAATGAACATTCATGAAATGAAAAGTAACTCAAAACACTACAACTTACTCTAATTCATTTAGTTAGAGATTTTTTGGAAGAGCTTGTGAAAAAGATTAATTTTAATGCAATGAGGATCTCCTATAACATAAAAGGAAATTTTGAAACAAACAGTAACTTAGAACATTACAGTGAAATCTCATTCATTTGATAGAGGTTTATTTGAAGAGCTTGAGAAAAATATTACTATAATTTAGTAAGGATATTTTATGGAAAAAAACAATCAATAACTCACAATATTACAACTAAGTCTTATTCGTTAATTATAATTTTATTGGAAAATATTTTGAAAGAGACTAACTGTAGTATAATGAGGATCATCTTTTTAACTAAATAACAGAAAATGAAATGCTAATAACTCAGAATATTACAATTGAATCCCATTCATCTAATAGATATGTAATGGAAGAGCTTGAGAAAGAGACTAACTACAATACCATGAGGATCCTTTATCTAAGCAAATGATATGAAACATAATGCTAAAAGATATGATTTCAGAAAGCAGTCTAAGTAAGGAAATATGCAAAAAAGAATTGAAAATGAATAATCTAGAAAACATGTAAAACCTCCTCGAATAGCAGGGGCCCTCTGCTATCAATTTTGCATTAATCTTTTAACTCCTCAAGATTTTATTCAGAACAACATCAAGGCTAAAAATCCTTTTTATTAACACTATACTTGAAAACATAGTATCACCGTAATGATAAAATATGTATCAATTGTCCCTCTCGGTATTACAGAGCTTAATTTATATGCAAATTCATAACTAACATTGAAAAAAAATAGGTACATGTGTATATTTGAAGTTAAAATCAAATTAAAACTCTTTTGGGACTTGTGATTTCCTTTAAAGCAAATCAGGAGTCCTAATTCCTGTAGAAAACAACTTCTTTGACCTTTTCTTTGACCACGTGCTTAGACACCTCCAACTATCGATTTAGTCCTCATGGATGGGAAGGAATGATGTAGGGAATATTTGGAATCCACCCATGTGTGCCTTTTCTCCATATAACACCTGTAACATACTTGAACACCAAAACAACTACCGAACGCTTGACTTGCTCCAGAATGACTCTATTATGTAGCTAAACTGTTCAAAAATCATTAAGACAACAAAAATCACAAAAGTAAAATACGTTAATCATTGTATGTAACCTTTAAGCAATCTTAGTCATTCGCATTTATTTTTAGGTTTATGAAATGATAAAGGAATGATGAAATGAAGTGAAGGTTGGAAAAAGAGAAGATAATTTCAGGGCTCAACATACCCCCACTGCAAAACTCTTGCATGTCCTCATGCAATTTCATCAAAACTTTATTCCATGTGCTCTAAAACTTCTGTAAAAACATCCAGCCTCTTTTTTCTACTTCTTTTGGTAGTCAATACCACTCTGGGTTTCCTCATGAAGAATTTGAACCTAAGATGAATGAGTTCCCTGTTCAGTTTCTTATTTCTCTTCTTTAGCTTCCTGTTTGCTTTATACTATGTTTTCATTTGCTGAGAGAGAGTGTTGTTCATGCCATTCTTCAATTTGACTTGCTCTCTTAAGATTTCATTTTAATTCTTGATATGTTTATTCAGTATCTCCAATTCATAATTGTCTCTTCTCAAAATTTCTATTGGAGGTTATTGTGGACTGAGAGATCTTTCTTGATTTTCTGAGGCCCTTTTTTCAAGTGATTCCACATAGTCATAAATATGTTGTTGGGTTGGATCTATATCTGGGGTTCCTTTGTTAGGGTATTCTTCATACTGGTGTAAAGGAGATCTATCAACTGGTGTTTGTATTAGAGTTTCTTCCTCTTCAATGTTTATTACTCTCGTTTCCTTAATCCATGTATTTTTCATCAAGCCTTTAAGCCTAGAGCTTCTCCTTAACTTCGTCGGATTTTCATTTTTCTCCTTAGCACATTCACTTGACAATTTCTCTTTTCTTTTAACCCTGATTTGTCTCTTGATCTTTGTCAATTTTTCAGAGATTACTTCTTCACTATCTTCCTGTGTTGATATATAAGGTTTGATTTCAACAGATTTATCAAATTTTCCCCTCCTACTTCTTCTTATAGTTTCTTTTCTAGATAGTGTTTTCTCTGGTTCTTCAAAATGGTTTCTTTGAAGAAATTCTTCCTAGATATCTCCTACTTTCTTCAAATGAAACTCAATCAGTATTTTAATTAAGCCATGATGGTGGAAAGTAGTTTCTAGGAATTGGAGTCTTTTCTAAACATTAGAGGCCATCATTTTCAAACTATTAAGCAGGAAGAAAGGTATATTTATTTCATCGTCTAAGAAATTCATCATCAGTATAATATGATAGACATACAAGGTGTCGAATATACCCTCACATGTTATGAATTTTTGTAAAATTAACAACATATTCCTCCATTTATTTTTCAGAGCTATACTAGGAATACCCTTTATAATTACTGAAATGTCCATACCTGGGTTCTTTAGCATTTGTTTCCAAGTTTCATTATGGAACTCCTTGTTTTTAAACCAACATTCTCCCTGTCTTGGAAATTATGTGGCTTCAGGTATGAATGAATCTGTGATGGTGAACTTAATATCCCCAATTTCTACCTATAATTCATCGAATGACCTAGCAAATGATTTCATGATTTCTTTGTCGAATCCATTGAAATTCGCCACAAAGTTCAGCCACCCATCCTGCTATAATAGCCCCTTAACCTGAGGGTATCCTTCTAAATATTTAATCCCAATTGGCTCTGTTCTCACAATTAGCCCCATTTCTCCTTGGTACCTAGGCTTAGGTCTACTGCTCTATCTCTGATCCCGTGCCTGAAGAAAGAGTAGCTGTGGAAGGTTGTTTTTCCCTTAAAATGACTTCTTTGTTTCTACATATGAAACTGGCTACAGAATGTAATGGCAGTGAGTGGATACCGATGAATGAACAAGGTAATGGTAAATGATGAAAATGACCGAGTTAAGATTTTGATATGAAATGAAATACCGCGAAGAGATTTTATGATGATTTTCAAAAATCATCAATAAATGATACGATCTACGGATGTGACATAATAGGTCACATCTAAGTTTTTGACCATTTAATCATTCAATTAATGATAAACCATTATGGAGCAGAAGGTAAGGGATTTGGTCGAAGAGTTTTTTTATGATAGGAAAGGATCAATTAAAATGATAGATTAACTTTAGGAAACATGTGATTTAACCATATTATATCTTTCATGTTTTGCTATCAAAATAATTTCACACAGTTTACCTCAGCTCTTTTGATTTTGCTGCTTGTTGTTTTTGTCCTTCATTTTGTAAAATGTTTATCTTCTAAGCTCCATAATATCCTTTGACTATCATCCTTTGTGTATTGAAGTAGGCTTGCAGGGTCAAATTGGTTGCAAAACAGGATTGGCTACAGAACAGACAGCTGTAGAATGTACCCGTTAAAAATTATGAAATATGGATATGGAATGAAATGAAGTACGGAGTAAAAATGAATCTGAAATTTGTCATTTTATGATATTTAGTTACAGAACAAGAACAATTTTAAAGTATAAAGTGTCAGAAGAATTCTGATTTTCACCCTACACTTTTTGTATAAACATGCCAATCAATGATTGGTTTTCATATTTATACTTTTATTATTATTATTATTATTTCTTTTATTTTTTTTATTTTTTTTAAATTATTGAAGAAAAGTACAACTAAGTTAGTGAAGAAGAAGAGTTATTCTTCACTAACTTCATATCAATGTTATCTTAGAATTTCTTGACAAATTCTTCTCTTGAAAGTGGCTTATGATACAATTTCAGTCTGTGTCCATTTACAAGAAATGCTACCTTTCCTTCATCTATTGTCCTGATTTTTATTGCTCCATTTTCAAAGATTTTCACAATTTCATATGGCCCAAGCCAATGAGTTTGAAATTGAAGTTGAAAATCCTTGAAATTTGAATCAAACAAGAGTGCCCAGTGACCTTCTTTGAATTTCTTTTCTTTGATACACTTTTCATGCCATCTAGTCCTTTTCTATTGGACTATGCTTGTTCTGTGGACTGCATCTGTCTGATCTCATCCAATTCATTAATCTGTTCCAGTCTGTGCTTTTGTGCTTCTGTCAAATCAAGTCCTAACTGGACTGCCATTTTGAAATTTTGGATCTAAAACTCTGTGGGAAATAGGACTTGTTTTCATAAACAAGTTCATAAGGGGTGTGTCATGTTGTGTTTCTACATGTAGTTCTGTAGGCCCATAAGGCTTCAGGAAGCCTTTCTTCCCAATATCTTCTATGTAAATGAACAGTCTTTGTTAGGATCCCTTCAATCACCTTATTGGTAGATTCCACTTGGCCATTTTCTTGTGGATGGTAGGGAGTGGATTTCCTGTGTCTAATTTTATACTTCTCTACCATTTTCTCCACAATTTTTGATGTTAATTGAGCTCCTTGATCTATAAGAATTTCTCTTGGGACACCAAAACGAATAAAAATATCCTCAAAAAGAAAATTAACTACGGATGCTTCAGTAGCAGAAAGTAATGGCTTGGCCTCTACCCATTTGGTAACATAATCAGTGCAAACTAATATATATTTCTTTTGTTTTGATGGAGTATTAGTAGGTCCTACAAAATCGAAAGCCCATTTCTCAAAAGGTTCAATATGTACCTGAAGTTGCAATGGAATCTCACTTGAAGGGGAAGGTTTCCCTACCCTTTTGCAACTGTCACAAATTTTGAAATACTCTTTAGCATCTCTAAAGGGGGATGGCCAATAATATCCTAGGTGAAGGATCTTATAAGCTATCCTCTTATCAGCAAAACGTTCACCACAAGGTTCATCATGACATGCCTTGAGAATCTCAGGCATATCGTCTTCTCGAACACATCTTCTGATATTTACATCTAGACCTATTTTGTATAACTCATTAGAAATCCATGAATATTTTGCACTGTCATAAATGATTTTTCTTTTGTCTCTTGCATTCATAATTGAGGAAATTTTCCTGAAACTAGATAATTGGCAACATCAGAAAACCAGGGAGTTTGAGTAGTAATTGCAAAGAGATATTTATCAGGGAATTTATCTTCAACTGGAGTATTGTCTTTAATTTTTTGGAGTCTAGATAGGAAATCAACGACTGTATTTTTTTTTCCAGGCCTATCTAGAATGGTGATGTTAAATTCTTGTAAAATCAATAACCATCTTATGACTCTGCCATTAGTAATTGATTTATTCATTAAATACCTAATTGCAGAGTGATCTGTGTGAACAAAGGTTTCATAGCTTGTTATATAGTGTATGAATTTATTTATGGCATGAACAATAACTAAGAACTCTTTTTCAGTTACAGTATAATTCAACTCTGAAGGAGTTAATTTTTTACTTATATAGTAGATGGCATAAGGAATCGGGTCTTTTTGTCCTAGCGCGACTCCTAAAGTTGTATCTGAGGCATCTGTCGAGATGTGAAAAGGTAATTTCCAGTTAGGTCCCCCTTAAAATAGGTTCTTCAGAGATTTTTGTTTTCAGGGTTTCAAATGCTAACTAGCAGTCAGGATTCCAATTGAATTCACAGTCCTTGGTGAGTAGTTTGAAAAGTGGAGATGCTATCTTGGTGAAGTTTTCTATAAATCTTCTGTAATATCCTATAAATCCTAGAAAAATCCTAACATCTTTCTGACAACTTGGAACTAATAATATAGAGATGACTTCAACTTTTGACTCATCAACTCTAATCCCATGTCCTGAAATATGATGTTCTAAGACAATCCCTTCAATGAATATCATGAAACATTTTTCATGACTTAATGAAAGGTTTGCTTCTTTACATCTTTTTAGAACTTTTTCCAAGTTTTCTAAGGCTTCCTCAAATGTGCTTCCATAGACTGTGAATTCATCCATGTATACTTCTACACAGTCATGTATTAGATCTGAAAAGATTCCCAATACTGCCCTTTCGAATGTTACAGGTGCATTGCACAATCCAAAAGGCAATACTCGGTAGGCATAGGTACCCCAAGGATAGGTAAATGTGGTTTTATCCTGATCCTCAAGTGTAACTTGAATTTGATTGTAATCATTGAAACCATCCAAAAATGAAAAGTACTTTTTTCCTGCTAATGTATCTAACACCTGATCTATGAAGGGCAAAGGAAAATGATCTTTAAGAGTAGCTTTGTTTAATTCTTGGTATTCAATGCATACCCTCCATTTACCATTTTTATTGGGTAAAATCACCAAAGGAGAAACCCATTGACTATCTGAAATGGGATAAATATGGTTGAAATTTAATAATTTCTGCAACTCTTCTTTAACAATCTCCCTAAGGTTTGGATTCATCCTTCTCTAACGCTGTCTGATTAGCTTACAATTTTCCTCTATATAGATATGATGAGTGAAAGTCTTAGGGTTGATCCCTTCCATATCAGTGTACTCCCATGCATAAGCAAAAGAATGTCTCTATAATATTTTGACTAGCTTTTCTTGTTGAAATTTTTCTAGCTTTTTGTTTATGTTTAAGGTTTTTCCTGGAAATATCTCAATTGTAGAGCTGCCAAATTCTTCCATGGAGTAAAGAGACATTTGTCTTGATAACAAAAACTCAATATTGGATTCTTCTTGGAATTTTTCACGTCTGTATTTTGAAGAAGATTCATTATTTTCTAAGGTATTCTGAATCTAACTATCTTCACTAATTTCTGAAATAGTGAAGAGAGGTTGTATATATTCTTCATCATCAATCCATTAAGTATCATCTAATTCTGTGATTGTTCTTTCTGGAGGATACAAGGTGAATTTCTTGGTTGAACTACCATAAGAGATGTAAATATCACTGGATCTACAGCTAATGAGAGCATCAACTGTAGCTAACCAAGGTCTTTCTAATATAATAGGATGTCCTCCTAGATCATTTTTAGGAGTTAGGATCATGAAATCCACAGGAAAATTCCAAGAATATAAGGACACTGGAATTTCTTATAATACCCCATCTGGTTTTATTATAGATCTATCTGCTAATTGTAGTAGTGTAGGTGCAAAAAGAAGGTTAGGAAGTTTTAGTTTTTCCATGATTTTCCTACTCATGATATTGATTGCTGCTCCTAGATAAATAATTGTGTTTGGAATTTAAATTCCATTGATAGGTATCTTAACAACTGGATTTCCGAGATCTAGATATTTTCGAATGGCAATCTTTCCCATCATTATGTCTACTATTTTTCCTACCAGTTGTATTTTCTTTATCTCTTTTATTCTTCTTCCTGGTTTTTTCATACTCAACTCTGTTATTGTCTTTGCTAAAATTCAGATTTCCTTCGTGGCTTGTAATAATAGAATCTTAATACAAACATTTCTTAACTCATATAGGAAATCATAGTTAGGCATAATAATTTGTTTCTCCACACCTCTATCAATTTGTAATCTTTCAGGAAAAGGAGGTGTAGTAGTAGATGTCGATGGCTACTCTAACATAGGAGTTGAAATTATTGGTTCTTTCTGTTTTTCTTTTTCAATGTTTTGGTCTTGAAGAGATGTGTTTTCTTCAAAACTTTTATTTACCCATAGAGAATCTTCCTCTGAATTGTTTTGTTCTTGTATAACTACAGAAGGTTTCTTTCTTTCAAGTATTCTTCCATACCTAAGTTGAACATCATGAAGGTCTAAAGGAGTAATCAAATAGGTTGGAAATTGTTGACCTTTTATCATATATGTATTCTGAGGGTTTTTATTGTTGGGGTTTTGGTATTGGCTGGGCAGGTAACCGATTTGATTTTTTGAGGAAATGGTAATGGAAGTGGTGGATTTTGATTTTCATTTTTATGTTGTGGATTTTGCTGAGGATTTGTTTGAGGAGGAAAGTTTGGATATGATGGATATGATGGATAAGATGGTGGATATTGATAATACTGGGAGAACCTTCCATAAGGATTTTGTGCTCCTTGAGCCCAAGGTTGGGATTGATTTTGAAATTGGGGCCAAGGTTGCTGCCAAGAGTTCCAATTAGGTGGGGGTTGATTATACATTTGATTACTAAACCGTTGTGTTTGAGGTCCCTGCGAAGGTCTTCTAGAGACAAAATTAAGAGATTCTGTGGAATTTGTGGTTTTTTCTTCTTGAAAGAAATATTTAAGGCCAGGGATTGATGAACAATTATTGGTCTCATGTTTTTCTGAACAAATTGCACAAGTCTCTGTTACTTTTGCATCCAAAGGACACTCTCTTAAGGCATGCTTCTTCCTACATTTGGGACAAAAGATTGCTAAGGCATCAGTTTCAACTTTTTTCTTGTTTTGTAACTTAAGGGTGTCTATTTTCTCACTAAGACTCTCTAGAATGTCAGTTTTGAATTCATCAAGAATATTCCCTATTTCTGCCCTACTTACTATTCCAGTTGCAGATTTGCTTGCCCTTGCAAGAGCAGGGTCTCTTGGTCCTTTTAGAATTTTAGATTTTCCTCTTGAGAGATTAATACATAGTTCTGCTATATCAGGTAATGAAAGTTGAGATATATCTCCTTTCCCCATCATGTTCAGGATATCTATCCATTCGTCCCTATTTATTTTCAAGAAAAGAGATTTCAAGGTGTCTTGATCTAAATTTTTCATTTTTTCCCTTTTAATGTTATAATTAAATCTCTCAAGTAAATCTTACATATTTTCATCCTCTTTTTGCATCATTTTGAACACTTCTTCCTTATGGTTGACTGGTATACAACATCCAAATATCTTTCTAGAAATGCTCTTTGCATATTATCCGATGTCCTAATAGACCTAGTGATTAAACTCATAAACCATTTTAATGCTGCTCCTTTCAATGTTGAAGGGAACCGTTTAAGTTTTTGAGCATCTTGTAGATAATCATACGTTCTACATAGAACTTCAAATTCAAATAAGAATGTCTCAGGGTCTTCACTTTTCAGTCCATGAAAGTTTGGAAGAATAAAGGGTGAGATATTTTTCATAGTTGCATTGGTCTCTTCATCTATTATAGGGAATCCAAAAGAGATTTCATTTTCCCTTCTACCTCTACCTCCTTCTGCATTTCCTCTACCTTCACCTCCTTTTGTACCTCTACCTCTTCCTCTTTCTCCTCCTCTACCTCTACCTCCTCCAAAGAGCATGTTTTCTACGTTAAAGACTTCTCCTTCCCCTTCTCCTCCTTCTATACCTCTTCCTGCCATGATAGATTCTTCCGAACTGATATAGCGTTTAGTTTGGAGAGCTAGTTTTTCTACTGGTTCTTCTATCAAGGGTATATTGAATAAATAGTTCTCTTCTTCTTCTTCACTAGGGATTTGTAATTATTTTGCTGGAATATATTCTCCCGTGGAAGTGAAAAAGTTTATCCCTTCTGTAGGAGTCCTTGGATCTTGTTCCTCTAGAATTGCTTCAGTGGATGAAGTGGGAGATATTCCTGATTGGATATCTGATCTTGAAACTTCTGGAAGCCTATGATCAGTATAGTATGGAATATGGGTTTGAGTTGAAGGTTTTCTACATCTTGGTCTTGGTGGAGTGAGTGGAGTTGTGGGAATTAAGCTTCTGCCTCTTATAAATCTACCCCTAGAATCTCTTTCTCTATGCATGTCATTGTTTTTGAGATGCAAGAAATAAGGCTACCTAGTTACACTTCCCCGAAAACGGCGCCAAAATGTTTAGTCGATTTAGTGTCCTAAATTTATAGCATAAATTATCGACGAGGGCTAGTAAACTGATGAAGTGTAATGCACTATATGTGCCTAAGTATCCCTTTTTCTTACTTCGTTGTTTTTAGTGTTTTATTCATGTTTTGGGGTTTTTATGTTTGATTCTTAGTATGCTATTCTATGCTAAAAATATGAAGTTAAATCTATGTTAAGAGGGAGAAACAGAAATGTTAATAAATAAATTAAAACAGAGTTTATTTGCAAGTTTTGTTCCTAACTAGAAAATGATGAAAACAGAGAGTCCTAATCCATGGATATTAAAGCTTCTAAATGAACATTCATGAAATGAAAAGTAACGAAAAACACTACAACTTAATCTGATTCATTTAGTTAGATATTTGTTGGAAGAGCTTGTGAAAAAGATTAATTTTAACGCAATGAGGATCTCCTAAAACATAAAAGGAAATGCTGAAGCAAATAGTAACTTGGAACATTACAGTGAAATCTCATTCATTTGATAGAGGTTTATTGGAAGAGCTTGAGAAAAATATTACTACAATGTAGTAAGGATCTTCTATGAAACAAAACAATTAATAACTCACAATATTACAACTAAGTCTCATTTGTGAATTAGAGGTTTATTGGAAAAGCTTTTGAAAGGGACTAACTGTAGTATAATGAGGATCTTTTTTTTAACTAAATAATAGAAAATGAAATGCTAATAACTCATAATATTACAATTAAATCCCATTCATTTAATATAGATGTATTGGAAGAGCTTGAGAAAGAGACTAACTGCAATATCATGAGGTTACTTTATCTAAGCAAATGACATGAAACATAATTCTAAAAGTTATGATTTCAGAGACCAGTCTAAGTAAGGAAATATGACAAAGTAGAATTGAAAATGAATTATCTAGAAAAAATGTAAAACCTCCTCGAATAGCAGGGGCCCTCTGCTATCAATTCGACATTAATCCGTTAACTCCTCAAGATTGTATTCAGAACAACATCAAGGCTAAAAATACTTTTTATTAACACAAGAGTTGAAAGCAGAGTATCACCGTAATGATAAAATATGTATCAACTGTCCTCTCGGTATTACAGAGCTTAATTTATATGCAAATTCATAACTAACATTGAAAAAAAATAGTTATAGGTGTATATTTGAAGTTAAAATCAAATTAAAACTCTTTTGGGACTTGTGATTTGTTGTAAAGAAAATCAGGAGTCCTAATTTCTTTATAAAACAACTTCTTTGACCTTTGCTTTGACCACGTGATTAGACACCTCCAGCTATCGATTCGGTCCTCATGGATGGGAAGGAATGATTTAGGGAAGATTTGGAATCCACCCATGTGTGCATTTTCTCCAGATGACACATGTAACATACTTAAACACCAAAACAGCTATGGAACGCTTGACTGGCTACAAAATGACTGTATTTTGTAGCTAAACTGTTAAAAAATCCTTAAGACAGCAAAAATCACAAAATTACAATAAGTAGTCATTGTATGCAACGTTTAAGCAATCTTAATCATTCTCATTGATTTTTAGGTTTATGAAATGAAGTGAAGTTTGGAAAAAGAGAAGACAATTTCAGGGCTCAACAGCCTTCTAAGGTGATTTGAACTACCACCAACCTCTCGAGAGGAGAGAGAAGCTTCATAAACAAATACAAATTTATAATCAATTGAAAAATACGTTCATGTACATATAAATGCACACGTACATATTCATTGATTAAATTGTGTTCAAACCATGCCATTACTGGGTGAACCTTGGGAATCTATGGCTGGAGTAGAGACCCATGTCTTCTTATTAGCTCCTAAAAAATAAAAAATGAAACTTATTAACAACTAATTTAACTCACAAAGTTGATAAAAAATCAATTCCATATGTACACACATGTATGGAGATTTAAGATTATATTTAAATTTACCATGAACATCTCTCGATCCTGATCCCTGATCCTCCCCTCTCGTAGAGATATGGGATTATGTTGATCTTCGTCGTTCATCCTCTATGATATATATATCTACGGTGGACATTTACAATTAATTTTTAAATAACTGATTTAAATTAAATTCAAGATAATATTTAGAAAATTAATGTATATTTAAAGTGTAAACAAATTATGTCGATGAATAAATTTTGAAGGAGAGTGTCTCAACACTAATTCATCTTTAAGAGATGAATCTTGAATTTTTGAAGAAGAGCATCTTAAAACTAATTCATCTTTGAGAGATGAATCTTGCAATGGCATTTGCATTGTCCCGTATAATTCTAATTCATCTATTAATTCATCTTTGATAGATGAATCCTGAATTTGCATTTCCCCATACAATAAATCAACAAACATCTTATTCACATTTGTACAATGCCTTATACTAAAAAATTGAAATTGGCTAACAATATTGTTTGTTATTCCATGCAGTTCTTTTAGACTCACTACATTCCTTGGATTGGGATATGGCAGAACCCCTATGCATAATTTCCATTTTCAACTATATTTAATGGTTTTCTTATCCCTAAAAAAAAAAAAAAAATCAATAAAAATATATATATTAAATTGACATTTATTGAAAATGCATGGGAGAAATGAAAAACTTATATTTAGATCTATTCCAGAGATTTACTGTAGGGGCATTTACTAGATATGTCGCCTTTCATAAAAGATGAGATCCAAAGGCTACCTAGCCCTTTACAGACTATGCCTATAGAACTACCATGGATATGAAAATGAAAAACTTCTAACTAGATCTAGTCTAAAGATCTAATAGTATTTACTAGATTAGGTTTTAAGACCTATATGTTTTGTATCAAATCAGTTTTGCGTAATACCTTTATGGCTAATTTTTGTTTTACATGTTGAATATAAAAGGTTTTTTCTCTCTCATTGTTTGAGACCATGGATATGAAAATGAAAAACTATATACTTGGTTAAAACCTATGTTTTGTATCAAATTAATTTTTGTTTCTAAATACTATATACATGTTGACTATAGGGGCATTTATTGTAGGTGCATTTAGATCTATTCCAGAGATTGACTGTAGGGGCATTTACTAGATATTTCACCTTTCAGAAAAGATGAGATCCAAAGGCTACCTGGCCCTTTACAGACTTTGCCTATAGAACTACCATGGATATGAAAATGAAAAACTTCTAATTCTAGATCTATTATAAAGATTGAATGTAGGGGCATTTACTAGATTAGGTTAAAACCTATATGTTTTGTATCAAATCACTTTTGGTTTCAATGGAGAAATTTTATGGCTAATTTGTGTTTTACATATTGAATATAAAAGGTTTTTTCTCTTTCATTGTTTGAGACCATGGATATGAAAATGAAAAACTATATACTTGGTTAAAAACTATGTTTTGTATCAAATTACTTTTTGTTTCTAAATACTATATACATGTTGATTGTAGGGGCATTTAGATCTATTCCGGAGATTGACTGTAGGGGTATTTACTAGATATGTCACCTTTCATAAAAGATGAGATCCAGAGGCTACCTGGCCCTTTACAGACTCTGCCTATAGAACTACTATGGATATAAAAATGAAAAACTTCTAATTAGATATATTCTAAAGATTGAATGTAGGGGCATTTACTAGATTAGGTTTCAAAACCTATATGTTTTGTATCAAATCACTTTTGGTTTCAATGGGAAACTTTTATGGCTAATTTTTTTTTACATGTTGAATATAAAAGGTTTTTTCTCTCTCATTGTTTGAGACCATGGATATGAAAATGAAAAACTATATAATTGGTTAAAACCTATGTTTTGTATTAAATTACTTTTTGTTTCTAAATAAGCTATATACATGTTGAATATAAAAGGTTTTTTTCTCTCTCATTGTTTGAGACCATAGATATGAAAATGAAAAACTTCTATTTAGATCTATTCTCTAGAGCTATGGCTAATTTGTGTTTTACATACATTGACTCTTAGGTTAAAACCTATGTTTTGTATCAAATCACTTATGGTTTCAATGGGAAACTTCTATGGCTAATTCAAGTGTTTTACATGTTGAATATAAAAGGTTTTTTTCTCTCTCATTGTTTGAGACCATGGATATGAGAATGAAAAACTTCTATTTAGATCTATTCTAGAGATATGGCTAATTTGAGTTTTACATGTACATTGAATATAAAATGTTTTTTCTCTCATTGTTTGAGTCCATGGCTATGAAAATGAAAAACTTCTATTTAAAACTATTCAAGAGATTGATTGACTTGTAGGAGCATTTACTCTTAGGCTATTTAAACGTATGTTTTGTATCAAATCACTTATGGTTTCAATGGGAAACTTTTATGGCTAATTCAAGTGTTTTACATGTTCGATATAAAAGGTTTTTTTCTCTCTCATTCTTTGAGACCATGGATATGAAAATGAAAAACTTCTATTTAGATCTATTCTAGAAGTATGGCTAATTTCTGTTTTACATACATTGAATATAAAAGGATTTTTCTCTCATCGTTTCAGACCATGGATATGAAAATGAAAAACTTCTGGATATTTAAAACTATTCAAGAGATTGATTGACTTGTAGGGGCATTTACTCTTAGGTTAAAACCTATGTTTCTTATCAAATCACTTATGGTTTCAATGGGAAACTTTGATGGCTAATTCAAGTGTTTTAAATGTTGAATATAAAAGGTTTGTTTCTCTCTCATTGTTTGAGACCATGGATATGAAAATGAAAACTTCTATATAGATCTATTCTGGAGACATGGCTAATTTTTGTTTTACATACATTGAATATAAAAGGTTTTTTCTCTCATTATTTGAGACCATGGATATGAAAATGAAAAGCTTCTAGATATTTAAAACTATTTGAGAGATTGATTGACTTGTAGGGGCATTTACTCTTAGGTTAAAACCTATGTTTTGTATCAAATCACTTTTGGTTTCAATGGGAAACTTTTATGGCTAATTGTGTTTTACATGTCGAATATAAAAGGTTTTTTTTCTCTCTCATTGTTTGAGACCATGGATATGAAAATGAAAAAATTCTCTTTAGATCTATTCTAGAGATATGGCTAATTTGTGTTTTATATACATTGAATATAAAAGGTTTTTTCTCTCATTGTTTGATACCATGGATATGAAAATGAAAAACTTCTAGATATTTAAAACTATTATAGAGATTGATTGACTTGTAGGGGCATTTACTCTTAGGTTAAAACCTATGTTTTGTATCAAATCACTTATGGTTTCAATGGGAAAATTTTATGGCTAATTCATGTGTTTTAAATGTTGAATATAAAAGGTTTTTTTCTCTTTCATTTTTTGAGACCATGGATATGAAAATGAAAAAATTATATTTAGATCTATTCTAGAGGTATGGCTAATTTGTGTTTTACATGCATTGAATATAAAAGGTTTTTTCTCTCATTCTTTGAGACCATGGATATGAAAATGAAAAACGTCTAGATATTTAAAACTATTCGAGAGATTGATTGACTTGTAGGGGCATCTACTCTTAGGTTAAAACCTATGTTTTGTATCAAGTCACTTGTGGTTTCAATGGGATTTGTTTATCGCTAATTTGTGTTTTACATGTTGAATATAAATGGATTTTTTCTCTCTCATTGTTTGAGACCATGTATATGAAAATGAAAAACTTCTATTTAGATCTATTCTAGAGATATGGATAATTTGTGTTTTAAATAAATTGAATATGAAAGGTTTTTTCTCTCATTGTTTGAGACCACAGATATGAAAATGAAAAACTTCTAGATATTTAAAACTATTCGAGAGATTGATTGACTTTTAGGGGGCATTTACTCTTAGGTTAAAACCTATGTTTTGTATCAAATCCCTTATGGTTCCAATGGGAAACCTTTATGGCTAATTCAAGTGTTTTACATGTTGAATATAAAAGTTTTTTTTCTCTCTAATTATTTGAGAACATGGATATGAAAATGAAAAACTTCTATTTAGATCTATTCTACAGATATGGCTAATTGTTTTTTTACATACATTTAATATAAAAGGTTTTTTCTCTCATTGTTTGAGACCATGGATATGAAAATGAAAAATTTCTTGATATTTAAAACTATTTGAGAGATTGATTGACTTGTAGGGGCATTTAGTCTTAGGTTAAAACCTATGTGTTGTATCAAATCACTTGTGGTTTCAATGTGAAACTTTTATGGCTAATTTTTGTTTTACATGTTGAATATAAAAGGTTTTTTTCTCTCTCATTGTATGAGGCCATGGATATGAAAATGAAAAACTTATATTTAGATATATTCTAGAAATATGGCTAATATGTGTTTTACATAAATTGAATATAAAAGGTTTTTTCCCTCATTGTTTGAGACCATGGATAGGAAAATGAAAAACTTCTAGATATTTAAAACTATTCGAGAGATTGATTGACTTGTAGGGAAATTTACTCTTAGGTTAAAACCTATGTTTTTTATCAAATCACTTGTGGTTTCAATGGGAAACTTTTATGGCTAATTCAAGTGTTTTACATGTTGAATATAAAAGGTTTTTTCTCTGTCATTGTTTGAGACCATGGATATGAAAATAAAAAAATTCTATTTATATCTATTCTAGAGATATGGATAATTTTTGTTTTACATACATTGAATATAAAAGGTTTTTTCTCTCATTGTTTCAGACCATGGATATGAAAATGAAAAACTTAGATATTTAAAACTATTAGAGAGATTGATTGACTTGTATGGGCATTTTCTCTTAGGTTATTTAAACCTATGTTTTGTATCAAATCCCTTATGGTTTCAATGGGAAAATTTTATGGCTAATTCAAGTGTTTTACATGTTGAATATAAAAGGTTTTTTTCTCTCTCATTGTTTGAGACCATGGATATGAAAATGAAAAACTTCTATTTAGATATATTCTAGAGATATGCCTAATTTGTGTTTTACATACATTTAATATAAAAGGTTTTTTCTCTCATTGTTTGAGACCATGGATATGAAAATGAAAAAATCCTAGATATTTAAAACTATTCGAGAGATTGATTGACTTGTAGGGGCATTTACTCTTAGGTTAAAACCTATGTTTTGTGACAAATCACTTGTGGTTTCAATGGGAAACTTTTATGGCTAATTTTTGTTTTACATGTTGAATATAAAAGGTTTTTCTCTCTCTCATTGTTTGAGACCATGGATATGAAAATGAAAAAGTTCTATTTAGATCTATTCTAGAAATATGGCTAATTTGTGTTTTACATGTACATTGAATATAAAAGGTTTTTTATCTCATTGTTTGAGACCATGGATATGAAAATGAAAAACTCCTAGATATTTAAAACTATTCGAGATATTGATTGACTTGTAGGGGCATTTACTCTTCTAGGTTATTTAAACCTATGTTTTGTATCAAATCACTTGTGGTTTCAATGGGAAACTTTTATGGCTAATTCAAGTGTTTTACATGTTGAATATAAAAGGTTTTTTCTCTGTCATTGTTTGAGACCATGGATATGAAAATAAAAAAATTCTATTTATATCTATTCTAGAGATATGGATAATTTTTGTTTTACATACATTGAATATAAAAGGTTTTTTCTCTCATTGTTTCAGACCATGGATATGAAAATGAAAAACTTCTAGATATTTATCACTATTCGAGAGATTGATTGACTTGTAGGAGCATTTACACGTAGGTTAAAACCTATGTTTTGTATCAAATCACTTATGGTTTCAATGGGAAACTTTTATGGCTAATTTGTGTTTTACATGTTGAATATAAAAGGTTTTTTTCTCTCTCATTATTTGAGACCATGGAAATGAAAATGAAAAACTTCGATTTAGATCTATTCTAGAGATATGGCTAATTTGTGTTATACATACATTGAATATAAAAGGTTTTTTCTCTCATTTTTTGAGACCATGGATACGAAAATGAAAAACTTCTATATATTTAAAACTATTCGAGAGATTGATTGACTTGTAGGGGCATTTACTCTTAGGTTAAAACCTATGTTTTGTATCAAATCACTTATGGTTTCAATGGGAAACATTTATGGCTAACTCAAGTGTTTTACATGTTGAATATAAATGGTTTTTTTCTCTCTCATTTTTGGAGACCATGGATATGAAAATGAAAAACTTCTATTTAGATCTATTCTAGAGATATGGCTAATTTGTGTTTTACATAGATTGAATAGAAAAGGTTTTTTCTCTCATTCTTTGAGACCATGGAGATGAAAATGAAAAACTTCTAGATATTTAAAACTATTCGAGAGATTGATTGACTTGTAGGGGCAATTACTCTTAGGTTAAAACCTATGTTTTGTATCAAATCACTTGTGGTTTCAATGGGAAATTTTTATGGCTAATTTGTGTTTTACATGTTGAATATAAAAGGTTTTTTCTCTCTCATTGTTTGAGACCATGGATATGAAAATGAAAAACTTTATAATTGGTTAAAACCTATGTTTTGTATTAAATTACTTTTTGTTTCTAAATAATTTATATGCACATTGAATATAAAAGGTTTTTTCTCTCATTGTTTGAGTCCGTGGATATTAAAATGAAAAACTTCTATATTTAAAACTATTCAAGAGATTGATTGACTTGTAGGGGCATTTACTCTTAGGTTAAAACCATGTTTTGTATCAAATCACTTATGGTTTCAATGGGAAACTTTTATGGCTAATTCAAGTGTTTTACATGTTGAATGACTTGTAGGGACATTTACTCTTAGGTTAAAACCTATGTTTTGTATCAAATCACTTATGGTTTCAATGGGAAACTTTTATGGCTAATTCAAGTGTTTTACATGTTGAACATAAAAGGTTTTTTTCTCTCTCATTGTTTGAGACCATGGATATGAAAATGAAAAAATTCTATTTAGATCTATTCTAGAGATATGGCTAATTTGTGTTTTACATGTACATTGAATATAAAATATTTTTTCTCTCGTTGTTTGAGTCCATGGATATGAAAATGAAAAAATTCTATTTAAAACTAATCAAGAGATTGATTGAATTGTAGGGGCATTTACTCTTAGGTTAAAACCTATGTTTTGTATCAAATCACTTATGGTTTAAATGGGAAACATTTTTGGCTAATTAGCAGAGAGAGAGCCAAAATTAGCAGACAGAGAGTCGAAATTAGCAGACAGAGAGCCGAAATTAGCAAAGAGAGAGCCGAAATTAGCAGACAGAGAGCCGAAATTAGCAGACACAAAGCCAAAATTAGCAGACAGAGCTGAAATTAGAAGACGGAGCCGAAATTATCAGACAGAATTGAAATTAGTAGACAGAGCCGAAATTAGCAGACAAAGAGATGAAATTAACAGACAAAGCCGAAATTAGCAGATAGAGCCAAAATTACAGTAAACATAGCCGAAATTAGTAGACAAAGCTGAAAATATCAGAGACATCCAAAAAAAATACATGTGTATATATAATTTATATAAACATGTTACAAAATATTCTTAAATGTACACAGTAGTATTATAAATTTTCATATCTAATTAATAGAGACAGCCAGAAAAATCAGAGACAGGGCCCAAAAAAGTAGAGACGGGGCTAAGTAAAGTAGAGAAAAAAACTTTGTCATTCATAAATTCCGTACTGAAAACAGTGAATGTTAAACGTAACTGGACATTGAAGATGTTGAAGTCGTTCCAGAGGACGCTGAAGTTGCAGAAAAGGACGCTGAAGACATCACTGAGGACCTCTGCAACAAAAAAATAAAAAAAGATTAAAAAATCAACAAAAATTAAAACCAAATTAAAAAATAAATAGAAATTAAAACCAAATTAAAAAAAACAACAAAAAAAAACTTATAGAAATGAGCTTAATGTGTGCAAGAATGCTGGATAGAAGTGACCACATGCGAATACTGGACAGAAGTGAGCATGCAAATGCTGGATAGATATGCGCGCGTGAGAGAATTCTAGACAAATACGAGTGCGCGGGAGAAATGAGCACGAAAATGTGAACAGAAACTCGGAAAAGTTTGCGGGCGATATATTTATAAAATAATAGTTCTGTCGAACTTCTAGTTCGGCTGAACTTTTATTGCCGGTTTTCCAAACTCAGGCGAAGAATCTTTTTTCCATTGCCGTCAGTACGTCGTCACTGTAAATGGAAAACAAAGTTCGGACAAAGTTCGGCCGAAATAAATTCAATAGTTTGGTCGAGCTATGACAAGAGTTCGGCCGAACTATGGAGGAAAAACATTTTCTGCCCCGAATTGTCACAAAAGTGTTACCCATCTTCACATTGTCACCCTAATGTTAAAGCCTTGAGATTAATATTATACACATAAGGGATAACAAACCTATGTGATTAGTAAACCCTACGTATGAATTTTATTAACCTATGGGTTTCATATTATGAACCCAATGAATTAATATGATAAACCCTTTACATTAATATTATAAACTCAAGAGATTAAAAAAACAAAGGGATTATTAATATTATAAGCCTAAGGGACTAATATTATAGACCAAAGTGATTAATGAACACAAGTGCTTACTATTATAACCCAAGGAATTAATATTACAAACCCTTATAATTAATATTATAAACCCAATAAATTAATATTATAAACCCTTGGGATTAAAGAAACCAAGGTATTAAAATTATAAACTTAAAGGTACTAATAAACTCAAGGGATTATAGCTTGAAAGATTCAGATTTAACCCTAGCATTAATATTATAAGCCCAAGGGATTATAAACCCTAAGATTAATATTATAAACCCTAAAATAGTATTATACATATTAGGGATCAATATTATAAACCAAAGGGGTTGTTGATATTATAAACACAAGGGATAATAAACTCAAGGGAAGAATATTAAACCCTAGGATATATTATAAACCCGAAGGATTATAAACCCTAAGATTAATACTATAAACAAAATAAATTAGTATTTTGAAACCCTAAAATTATAAACCATATTACTTTAAACTTCTCAATCATGAATAACAATGGTTTATCATGGTTAACCATGGTTTCCCACACTCAACCATAGTTGAGCAAATTCAACGAGAAATCCCTTGATCATGTTTTATCATGGTTAACAAATTTCAACCATGATTCCATGAGTGAGAATGGTTGATCATGGTTAACCATGGTTTACCAAAATCAACCAAGGTTGAGAAAATTAAATGATAGAGACCTTGATCATGGTTAACCAATTTCAACCATGATTAATAATGGTTGAATATGGTTTATTATGGTTCACCATGGTTGAACTTGTTTAATCGTGGTTGATCATTGGTTAAAATATAGACGTGGTCCATGGTTGACCATATTCAACCATGATTAACCATGTTTGATCATGGTTCACCATAAACACATTGGTTGACGATTAAAAATGAATTGTGGTTGACTAAACTTAAAGAGTGTTGACTACAAAACATACCCCAAAATAGTCAAATACATTAGTAGACGTGGTTGACTAATGTTAAATACTTGAGATTAATATTATAGATCCAAGGGATCAATAAACCCGAGGGATAAATATTATAAACACAAAGGATTAATAAACCCTAGGGATGAATATTATTAATTCAAGGGTTTAATTTTATAAACCCAATGCATTAATATCATAAACCCTCTCGATTAATTAATTATAAAACCAATAAATTAAAAAAATCAAGGGATTATTAAACTCAAGGGTTTAATATTATAAACCCAATGAATTAATAGTACAAAAACTTGTCCAAGGTGTCTTCTATAGACAGTGATCAAGTGTTTTTTAAAGGCACTCCTTGATGTGAAGTTACAAATTTAATTCCACACCTCGATTGCTATGATATATTGGACATGAATAATATATACTCTTTCCAAGCTTACAAAAAGAAAGATTACAAGCCCTTGGGATTAATATTATAAACATAAGAGATTAATAAATATAAGGGATTAATAATATAAACCCTTAGGATTCAAAAATCTAAGGGGTTAATATTATAAACCCAAGGGTATTAATAAAACTAAGGTATTATAAACCAAAAATGCTAATATTTAACCCTAGGATTAATATTATAAGCCCAAGGGATTATAAACCCTAAGATTATTTTTATATACCCTAAAATAGTATTATACATATTAAGAATCAATATTATAAACCCAATGGATTATTGATATTATGAACCCAAGGGATAATTATTGATATTATAAACCTTACATATTAAAATTATTGGTTTATTATAAGCCTTACATATTTAAATTATTGGCTTTCAAGTAGAGAGAGACCTTGGTCATGGTTGATCATGGTTGAAAAAATTCCCACATGATTAACAATGTCTAACCAGACCTTTGTTAAGTGTGGTTGATCGTAGGTGAAAATAGAGACATTGTGTATGGTTGACTCTATTCAACCATGATTAACCATGCTTCGTAATTGTGTTTTACTTGAAGATTTTTGACAACCAAACATTCCCAAATATATCCAAATAAATTTATAAATATGATTGACTAATGTTAAAACCTTGAGATTAATATTATAAACCCAAGGGAAAAATAAACCCAAGGGATTAATAAACCCTTGGGGTGAACCTTATTCACCCAAGGGTTTAATATTATAAACCCATGACATTAGTGTAATAAATATTTTAGATTAATATTACAAACCCAACATATTAAAAAAACAAAGGGATTGTTAATATTATAAAGCTAAGGAATTAATATTATAAACCAAAGGGGTTAATAAGCCCATGGGTTAATACACACAAGAACTTAATATTATAAACTTAAGTAATTAATATTAAAAAACCTCGGGATTAATATTATAAACCCAAGACATTAATAAACCCAATGGATGGGGTTAAAATAGAAAAGGGATTAATATTATAAACCTAAACCCTAGGATTAATATTACAAGCCCAAGGGATTCTAAACCCTAATATTGATATTAAAAATCCTAAGATATTATTATATATATTAGGGATAAATATTATAAACCCAAGGGATTAATATTTTTAGCCCTACAATTACAACCTTATTATTTTAAACTCATCAACCATGGATAACAATGGTTAACCATGGTTAATCATAGTTGACCACACTTTACCATGGTTGACAAAATCAATCATAGAGACCTTGAGAATGGTTGATTATTGTTAACAAATTTAAACCATTATTCCATGACTCATAATGGTTTACCGTGGTTTATGACACTCAACCATGGTAGAACAAATTCAATGAGAGAGATGTTGATTGTGGATGATGATGGTTAATGAATTTCAACCATGATTAATCATGGTTGAAAATGGCTAACTATGGTTGACCATGGTGAAATATGGATGACCATGGTTGAAATTTTTTAAACACCATTGATCATAGTTGACAATAGACACATTATGCATGGTTGACCATATTCAACCATGATTAACCATGGTTGATCATGGTTGAACATAGACACAATGGTTGACCATTAAAAGTGGATAGTATTTGACCAAACTTGAAGAGTTTTGACTACCAAACATATAATATATTTCTTTCCCATGACGATATCATAAAATTCTTAATTTTTAATATTAATCAATAATATTAATAAGAAATTATGTTTTAACAAAATTGAAGGTTGTTAAATGTTAAACCCAACACATTAACCCTAGGAATAATATTATAATACCAAGGGATTATAAACCCTAAGGCCAATATTATAAGCCCTAGAATACTATTATATGTATATTAGCGATCAATATTTTAAAAATAATGGATTATTCATATTATAAACATAAGGGATTATAAGCCCAAGGGAATAATATTAAACCCTAGGATTTATATTATAAACCCTTGGTTTAATACTATAAACCTATTAGATTAATATTTTTAACCCTACAATTATAAACATTATGATTTTAAACTCCTCAACCATGACTAACAATGGTTGATCATGGTTTACTATAATTGACGAAATTGAACGAGAGAGACCTTGACCATGGTTGATCATGGTTAACAAATTTCAACCATGATTCCATGACTCACAATGGTTGATCATGATTAACTATGGTTGACTGAATTCAATGAGAGAGACCTTGATTATGGTTGATCATGGTTAAAGAATGTTAACCATGATTCCATGACTCACAATGGTTGGTCATGGTTAACCATGATTTACCACACCCAAACATGGTTGAACAAATTCAATGAGAGAGACCTTGATGATGGTTGATCGTGGCTAAGAAATTTCAACCATCATTAATAATAGTTGACAATGGTTGACCATTCTTGACTATCATTTACCATGGCTAACCTTGGTTAACCAAGGTTGGTCATAGTTGACAATAGAGACATTGTCCATGGTTCACCATATTCAACCATGATTAACCATGGTTGATCATGGTTGACCATAGAAACATTTATTATCATTAAAATGGAATTGTGTTTGATGAAACTTTAATATTCTTGAGAACAAAACATACTCCAACATAGTAAAATACATTAGTAAATGTGATTGACTAACATTGGACCATTGAGATTAATATTATACACCAAAGGGATCAATAAATACAATGGATGAATATTATAAACCCAAAGGATTAGTAAATCATAGGGATGAATATTATTAACCCAAGGGTTTAATTTTATAAATTGAAGGAATTAATATCATAAACCCTTAGGATTAATATTACAAACCCAATAGAGTAAAACACTCAAGGGATTATTAATATTATAAACCAAATGGATTAATATTATATAACGAAATGATTAATATTATAAACCCATGGGGTACTCAAGGATTTAATATTATAAACCAAAGGAATTAATATTATATACCCAAGGGTAATAAGAAACCCAAGGTATTATAAACCTAACAGATTAATATTTAACCCTGTGATTAGTATTATAAGCCCAAGAGATTATAAATCCTAAGATTAATATTATAAAACCTAAATTAATATTATAGATATTAGGGATACATATTAGAAACCCTAGGGATTATTGATATTATAAATGAAAAGGATAATTATTGATATTATAATCCTTACATATTTAAATTATAAGCCCAAGAGATTATAAACCCTAAGATTAATATTATAAAACCTAAAATAGTATTATATATAGTAGGGATAAATATTAGAAACCCAAGGGATTATTGATATTATAGATGAAAAGGATAATTATTGTTATTATAAACCTTACATATTGAAATTATTGTTTTTCACACCAAGAGAGACCTTGATCATGGTTGAAAAAATTGAACCATGATTAATCATGGATGACCATCATTGAAAATGGTTGACCATGGTTTACCTTCGTTAATTTTGGTTGATCGTAGTTGACAATAGAGATCTTGTATATGGTTAACCAAATTCAACCACGATTAATGAGGGTTGGTCATGGTTGACCTTAGACACATTGGTTTACCATTAACAGGAATTATGTTTCAATAAACTTGAAGAGTGATGACTACCAAACATACCCAACATATTCAAATACATTAATAAATGTGGTTGACAAATGTTAAACCCTTGATATTAATATCATACACCCAAGGGATAAATAAAACTGAGGGGTGAACCTTATTAACGCAAGGGTTTAATATTATAAACCCAAGGAATTAATATCGTAAACCCTTCACATTAAAAAGATAAACTTAACATATTAAAAAACCAAAGGGACTATTAATATTATAACATTGAATCAATATTATAAATGAGAGAGATTCATAAACACATGAGGTTGATAAAAACAAGGGTTTAACATTATAAACCCAAGGCATTAATATTACAAACCCTTGGTATTAATATTATAAACCCAAGAGATTAATATTATAAACCCTTGGGATTAGAAAACCAAGTGGATTAATATTATGAACCTATTGGTATTAGTAAACCCAATGGATTATAAACTTAATAGAAAAATATTTAACCCTAGGATTAATATTATAATCAAAAGGGGTTATAAACCCTAAGATTAATATTATAAACCCTAAATAGTATTATACATATTAGGAATCAATATTATAAACCCAAAGTATTATTGATGTTATAAACCCAGAGGAATAATATTAAATCCAAGAACTTACATTATAAACTTGAAGTATTATAAGCCCTAGGATAAATACAATAAAATCCAAGGGATTAATATTTTGAACCCTACAATTATAATCCCTATGATTTTAAACTCCTAAACCATGACTAACAATGGTTGATCATGATTAACCATGGTTTATCATGCTCAACCATGGTTGGCCAAATTTAACAAGAGAGACCCATATCATGGTTGATAATTGCTAACGAATTTCAACCATGATTCCATGACTCATAATGGTTGATCATGGTTAACACATTTCAACCATGATTAATCATGGTTGACTATGGTTGACCATTAAAAATTAATTTTGTTTGACCAAACATGAAGAAAATTGACTACTAAACATCTAATATACTTCTAACATATTTCCTTACCATTATTGTATCATATCATGTTTAATTTTTAATATTAACTAATAGTGTTAATATAAAATTATGTTTGAATGAATTTTAATATAGTTTATTATTAAACATAGTCAAACATAGTCACATAATTACTCATATTATGATGTGTGGTTGACCACATTTTGTAATGTAGTAGTGCAACATTAGAAACCTTTGTTTACAATTCCAACATCAAAATATTATTATTAATTTTATTATTAAAGTTAATTATTATTAGTATTATTAATTTTATGATTGTGAACAATCAAGGACCACCATTGTTGATTAAGGATGACAATGAATGAAAATGAATAACCATTGTTGATTAAGGTTGACAATGAATTGATTTGGTTTCATTCATTGTCAACCATGGTGAGCAAGTGTTTGTGTGGTAATGTTTGGCTATGTTTGACTAATGTGGTTGATTATAATAATTATGTGTTAAGTAATTATTTAAAACTATGTATTAATAGTTTTATTAGTATACCAATGTATTGAAGTTAATTTTTATTTGTATTTTGTCAATCAAAAACCATCGGGAACTAAACATTATATCTCTTTCTTTACAATTATTTCGGAACAAGGTGATTACCAATTGATGTGGGCATGTATTAATGTTAAGTAATTAATTAATTAATATCAATTTCAATTAATATATTGTCAAATTTTTTAATTAATTAAAGTTTTAATATTTTAATTGGAAAAATTTTAATGGTCAAGGTTAACTAAAATATCACAAAAATAGGATTGACCAAGCTTGGATGTGGTCATATTTTCCTATGTTTGACTAATTTTTTGGTTCAATCATTATGTATCTGACTTTTCTAATTATTTATTAATGATGTAATTAATATAATAATGTATTAATGTTAATAAATTAAATTAATTATTTAATATGATGACTAATAAATATTAATATTTTTATATAAAGAAATTCTTGAATTAATTATTTAATGTTAATTTTAATTAATGTTTTAATGTTTTAATTAATAAATGTTACACTAAGTGTGGACTATTTAGAGCAAATAAGGTAAACATAGAGTTATAATGTGGTTATATTTGTTTATGTTTATTTATGTGGTTGACTTTAATAAGGTTGATATAAGTCGAATAGATCGAGCGCCCACCACATTAATAATTGTTAAATGTATTTTGTTAAATGATAGGTATTTGCGATCATTAATAACTATATCAATAAAAATAACTATATTATTTTATGTTTATATAATTATAATTATTAGATTATTATATTGATAGTATTTTGTATATTTATATAATAGTAGTTATTACATAGAATTTTACTACTATATTACTTGTTATATTTCAAGATATATTATTTTTCCTTAAGGGTTGAGAGAAATGGACGAAGGCAGAGTTGATAAACCTCTCAACCATGTTTGAAGAGATCTACAATCCCAGGTGTGTATCTCAATCAAAAATCTTTCCTGCACATTAGGGAATGAAGATATTGGCCACGAGGCAGTTGCACTCCACACCCTCTAATGGCAGCGTCACGAAAATGGACACCGCATTTTGGAAGCTGAAAATCACGATGTTCCGTTTCTCAGAATGTAGCTCCATACCGAAATGATCTGAAGAAGACATTGAATAGCTATAGGGTGTGGACAGTGTTCAGATGATGAGAAGGTTCAGTGATTGTATTGAAACTGGTGCAGTAAACAATTGGATTCTATTCAGTCTTGATTCTGGTAGGATCAGGGAGCAAGGAGGAGAGTTTATCAGGGTTTGTGTGGTCTAGAGAGGCCATGCAGGTTGTTGTTTCGGTATTATAGGTTTTTTTTTCCTTTTTTTGTTGTTGTTGTTGTTGATTTCTTACTCATGTTCTGGTGGCTTCAGGGGACTTTGCAATTTTTTCTCCCTGGGGAGCTTTCCATTCTAGTAACTTCAAACCAGGTGTCAAGTGGATGGTTTGAATCATGGACCATCTATAGGCCTTGTCGTAGTTTGAAGATTCAACTTTGCGCAAGGTGGTGGAACATTGGTCGTTGTCTATGTTGTTGTTGTGCAAAAGCTTAGGGGGAGTTTTGGCTCTCAACTCTTATTGTTCGTGCTCTAGATGTATTTACTGATTTTCCCAGGCGAAGCATCACAGTTTTTAGGGATCGGTTTTTTCAAATTTTCTGGGGGGTGGGGGGAACTGATCAGGGGAGAGGGGTGTTGTGTCTATGGACGTTTCGTAGTTATGGCATCGATGTAATTTAGATATTGAGCCGATTTTCTCTGATCTATTTGATTTATTGTCAGGATATGTGATCGTTACACTTAGTCGTTTAACCTGACTTTGTGGTCGAGTCATATATCCTTCAGGTACCATACCCAGATGTGGAATGTTGTGCCTCAGAACTTTCCATTTATAACAGTGGGCAAAGGTGGGTGATTTACTTATTTCCTCATTAGGTGTTACAATATTGCATTTAGTTATGGTGACAGGTAGCTCCATGTCAGATCCCGAGATAGAGACCTTCGACAATGACTTCTTGCATGCATTAGAGCTGGAGTTATTGCTTCCACCCACTCCATTCCTCATGACATTCAAAACCCTTTTTATTTTATTGATTCTTCGACATGCGTAGTCCTTAAGGTTGATTCGCATGTTCCTGGGACTGTGAGGAGAGTTTTTCATGCTCTAGGGTCTGGGGATGGGGATAATGCTATTCGACTGAATCCATCTACCAAACTGCGTCAGGTGAAAACTTTTAAGCCTACTCCTGAACAAAGACTTTTGAGTTTCAGGAGCGATGTGATTTGGGAAAGGGCTGACATTTTTTTTTCAAGGGTGATTGTGGGAAAGTGGAAATTCGCTAATTTCAGCTCGACTGATTTACAGTAGTGGCTAATGGCAGCTTCGGTGAAGTTATTAGGGTATGAGGCTAGGATTAATAGGTTACCAAATGGGTGGTCCTGTTATCATTTAATGAATGATGAGGATGTGCCAGTGATCCTCCAGCAAACATGGGTTCATGGGCAGTCATTCCTACCTTTGTTTCGTTAGTCTTTAGACTTTCACCCAATTGAAAACACCCCTCATTCTCAAATGTTGTGGGTTAAAATTCCCAGTTTACCCATACAATTTTGGTCGATGCTAGTGCTACAGACTATTGGCAATAACATTGACTCATGTTGATATGTTGATCCAAAATGCACTGGCATCTTCGATAAGTGCGTGGCATGGATACTGGTGGAGGTGTCATATGTGCGCAGATTACTGATGGATATGGATCTTGAATGGGAAGGATTGACACATAGACAATCCTGGATTACAGGAGCACGCCATTTCGATGCCACCTTTTTCATGACACTGGAAATTTGATGTGGTAATGCTCACGGTGGAGAGCGGACTATTGAAATGGTGCTCCTAGTTTTTCTGGCAACTAGCAGGCGTTATATCAGGGCAACCAAAAGGAAGTACCTCCTACTTCAGGCTCCTCTCTCTCTGGTAAGTCTTTTGAACTTTCTCATCTGTGTTCGGGTCATGCACTTAAAGGGGTGGCGAAGAACTGTAATTTGGGTCTTATTGGTAATGATGTCTATTTATGGAAGGTTGATTATCTAGTGTCAGTAGGGGTATATTTACCTATGGATGGGGGGGGGGGGTATTGACTTGGGGCTTGCCGAGGCTTCTGTCAGGCCACCAATTATTATTCCTCAAATTACGTCTTTTTCAGACCATTGTGTGGGTTCCCCTGATGCATCTCCGGGTCACAAGGATTTTTTATCTAATGTATCATCGACCCATTCCTCTCCTGGTTTGGTAGAGGCACCTTCTCCTGGTCTCCCAGATCCTAGACCCTTGATCACTGTGTCACCATCTATGTCGCCCATAAATTCTGTGGGAGCAACATTGAGTTGTTTCTTCTTGACCCAGACGCAAGCCTGATCCATCTGACTATGGACACAGGCAAGCCTTCTTCACTTACTCTGATTATCATCCCCTCCTCTATCTCAAATGTAATGATTAGAAGAGAGAAGGGTTGCCCATGGGTAGAAAAGAAATCTCTCTCCTCGACTGTCTCGACTGGGGATTTGGGTGTAGTGAATTTTTGAGACATTCCGGTCACATTGGCTTTAGACAGGGTACTTAGAGCATTGAACCCTTCTGTGGTTACGCCGTGATCCGTCTGGTCTCTTTGAATATTAGGGGGTTGGGGGGGAGAGCTAATTTTCTTTCTCTGCATGAGTTTTTTCTAAAGAATAACCCTGCCATTATTTTTGTACAAAATTCTTGCAATCTGCTAATAGTTCTATCTCCTATTTCCACGCCATGTTCCCAGTTTGGCATCTCATGGCTTGGGACATGTTGGGGCGCTCTGACGGGGAGATTGTAATGTGGGATCCTGGTTATTCTTCCTTGAATGCCTTTGGGTTTTTTGGAGGGATTATACACTCTGGTCATCTCCATGGTTTCAAGCATTGAATTCATATTACTAATATTTATGCACCCTATCAGGACAGGGTTTCCTTTTGGAGAAGGATGGAGAGCAGTGGCATCTTCCTACTAGATAACCTAATCATTTCCAGAGATTTCAATTCCTCTCCGCATGAGGAAGATTCCTGTGGGGTAAATGGTAGAAATGACCTATTGGAATATTGTCTATTGAAGGGCTTCAACACTTATCATCTCCGTGATCTACAGATGAAGGTTCATGGCCCTACATGGTATAATGGAAGGTATGGAAGGGAGTCGATTTGCAAGCGGATAAATCTATTTTTGGTCAAGTCTAATTTTTTGGCTCAGATGGGTGATCGGTCGGCTTATATCGGTGATATGTTTATTTCATATCATAGACCCATCATTCTAGAATGGATTTTTGACAAGGTTAGTGGTAAGTATCCCTTTAAGTTCAACAGGGTATGGTTGGAGGACCCGATGTTTATTTCACTGGTGGATAAGTTTATGGGATCGCATCCAAGGAGGGAAGGCACTTCGGCGATGGATTACCTGGAGGTTACCCTTAGGGGTCTAAAGAATGTTGTCAAAACTTGGGAAAGTGAAAAGAAGAGACTTCTTAAGGCTAGAATAAATAATTTTGATGTGCAGACTTCTTGTTTTCTGTAGTAGTTGGAAGTTCACAAACCAGCTGGAATACGGGATAGAGTGAAGGAGGTGGAAAGGGAAAAAAATAAAAAATCTTCTTATTAAGGAGCAGTCGTGGCGACTCAAAAGTAGGGAAACTTGGTTAATTGAAGGTGATAAAAACACTAATTTTTTTCATGCTTATGCGACGGGGAGAAAAAATCACAATGCTATATGGCAGATTAATGCAAATGGATATTATTTTATTTCCTTGGAGGACATTTAGGAGGAGTCCGTAAATCACTTCCAACATATTTTTGAAGCCCGAGAGATGGAGGTTCATGAGGAGCAATTATGGGCGCCAGAGGATATTCCTGCCATGTTTGATGACAGGGAGCTCATGGATTTCAAAAATCCGATAAGTAAGGAGGAGATCATGTTTGTTTTAAAATCATTTGCGGCGGGTAAGAGCCCGGGGCCAGATGGCTGGACCCTGGACTTCTTCATCCATTTTTTTGATCACTTTGTTGAGATCATAACGGAGATGGTTGAATATTCTAAAAGAACAGGGAAGGTGAAAGGGAATTTAAAATTAATTTTTTTGGTACTGATCCCTAAGGAGAAAGGTGCAAACACTTTTGATGATTTCTGAACGGTTTCGCTATGCAATACCTTGTATAAAATTGTCTCTAATAATATTGCTGAAAGGTTTAAGAAATTTCTATCTAGATTCATATCCTCAGAACAATCTGGTTTAAAAAAAAATAGGAGTAGTCATGATGTGGTGGCATCCACGCAGGAAGTCATCCATTCTATTCATACCAAGAAGATGTAGGCGATGGTCATGAAGATCGACCTCAGCAAGTCATATGATAGGATTGATTGGGGGTTCTTGAGGATGATGTTATATAAGATTGGACTTGACAGGGATGTAGTAAATTGGATTATGGGGTGTGTTTGTAAAACATCCTTGGTAGTTATAATTAATGGAGTTGCCATGAGATTTTTCAAGCATGGGCATGGGTTGAGGCAAGGTTGTGTGCTCTCTCGACTTCTCTATATTCTGGTAATGGACTATTTTAGCACCAAGAGTCGAGCAGTGAGATCGGGCAGCATAAGGGGTATCAGGCTATCTCATAGAAGGGAGATTAGTCATAATTGTCTTATTGATGATGTCTTGCTGTTTGGCATGCTCATCGAGATTGTCTCGCAAGCTTTTCATGATATTTTTTCTAGGTTCTACATGGCATCGGGCATGATGGCCAACAATGGAAAATCTTGTATCTACCACGAGGTGGATGGGATGGAATTGGCAACCTCTATTGGATCCATGTTTAAATTTAGAACTGCGCCTTTGAATATGGGATTTAAAAATTTGGGTTTTCATTGAAAGCCTAATAACCATGGTATAAAGGACTGGAAATGGATGGTTGATAAATTTGAGAAGAGAATTCGAGGTTGGACAAGTAAATGGTTGTCAAAAGGTGGTAGACTCATTCTGGTCTAGGCAGTTTTACAACAATTCATGGTATACTAGGCTCACATATATGTAATTCCAAGTAAGATTTTAAATAGCATCATAAGTTTCATCATACACTTTCTATGGAATGGTTTCAAGGAAAAGGGAAAATTCCATTTGGCGCATTGGGATTTGATCATGAAACCCAAGGAAAGTGGAGGATGAGGTTTAAAATAATTGCACACTTTTGGGCAGGCTCTTATCATGAAATCTCTGTGGCAGGGTTTAATTTCGGATGGAATTTGGAGCGATATTATAAAGTATAAATATTCGGGGGAAGCGAGAGTGGAGGATCTATTTTTTTGGGATGGAGGAACATTAAAGGGGGGTCGACTATCTGAAATGGGTTCAAACTTTCCTGGACAAGGTTCTTAGAAAAATTAAGTGGATGTTTTTGGACGGGGGAAAATTCTAATAGGTCATCCTGGTCTCTACGAGTTATCGGTTCCTTTCCTTATTAGTTGTCATCTTATTAGAAATTTAAATTTAAATGATATTTTTATCTGATTCGAATTCTAAAGGAGAAAATCAAGGGTATTCCATTCTGGATGTCATCATATTATCTGAAGCTGCTAGATCACTTGAAGGATGAGTGGTCAGATTATACTAAAGACTTAAGAAGCCAGGGTTTACTCAAGGTCATAGTGGGTGATACGGTGATGTGGAATGGCCCGACTAAGGACGGAATGCTGGTGGTGTATGATATATATAACAAGATGTCTATACAGTCTAATCAGCATTCAGATTACAGAGTCTTTAAGAGCTAATGGAATAATAATTCTCAATTAAAGATGAATATTTTTCTGTGGCTCGGTCTGATGGATAAATTATCACCTGGGAAAATTTAAAAAGGAAAGAGAATATTGGACTAGGCTACTGTAGGCTTTGCATGATCGTGGGTGAATGCAATTATCACCTCTTCTATAATTGTACTTTTTCCAGGAAATTATTGCAATTTCTATGTGATTTTTTTATGTTGAAGGTACCTACTTTGGAGAATACTAATGTTTTTATTCTATGGTGGAAAAATAAAAACCTTACACTCATAAACATCTCGGCTTTATTCCACTGGTTCATCTGGTGTTTTCGGAATAAATGGATCTTTGAGGAGGTGAGCAGTAGTCCAGAGAGGACTACTATATTAGTTATAAAAAATTGGGAAAGGATGAAAACTAATCAGAAGCCTCTGGTGGACCTCTCCAAGCTCATGAGACATGTTGAAATACATTACCCAGCGGGCTTCTTTGATGGAGCATCACAACATTCTAGATGCAGGTGTGGTGCATGGTTAATGATTTCGCCAAGTTTTCATTTTAATATTTATTGGTATGGAGGCATAGCGACAAATATGAGAGAATAATTTTTGGTGTTGTGGGGTTTATTATGGTTTTCCTCACAAATTTACATTGAAAACATCTGGGTCTTTGGTGATTCGAAGGTTCTTCTAGATCACTTTAATAAGCGTACCATGCTTATCCTAGGACATCTTATGACATGGTTGGAGCACACTAAGATATTAAGGAATTCATTCACAACTATTTTTTTTAAGCACATCTATCGTGAAAAGAATTCTCAGGTAGACAGGTTATCAAAAAAAGGCTTGGATGGAGTTTTTGGTGTCATGCATTATGAGTTGATGAACACAGAAGGAGAAGGAGCAACATGTATGGTGAAATTCTCTTGAGCAATATTTTAAAGGTAACAATTGTGTTTTTGTCTATTTTTTTGGGTCACATGCTTTCGCCTCATATCAGATCCATTATTTCTCTCAAGATGGAGGGGCTTCAGTTCCTTTCTAGACTTCGAAAATGTAAACACATTGTTGCGGGATCTTTTGGGTTGCTAGGAAATAAATTTTGTTCGCTTCTATCACCCTCGGCACTAATATATATTCCTACCTATCTGTGACGTCCGATATGTTCTGTAGATAATTTTTTGGGTTATCTTCGGTATTTAATTAGAGGTTTTAATGACCAAAGGGACTGAAGGTAATATATGAAAATGTAATATTCTCAAAGCTTTCAAATGGATTCATGTAATGATTCACCAAGTCTCAAAATTATCCGGCACATAATATAAACCAGAGTTTTTTCTTCTGAAAAAATATTTCAAGATATAATATAATTCACATATTCATATAAAGTTTTTATTTCTCACTATTACATTATCATCAATAAATATCATATATTTATTAATAAAATTGTCAATATAATTTATATATTTACTTGGATTATATCAACAATATTTTATAAATAGACTATATATTAAAATAAAATATATTATAATATTAGTCACAAATTATTATTATTATCCAATTTTAAAGTTACTCACAAGGAAGACACCAAATTGGTGTATTATACCCTTTTATTTGTGAGACAAGGGACCCACCTCCACACATAGATGTTAAGTATACACAGAATTTTGAACCTATAATTTTTTGGGAGGAAATATATGCTCTTTACCATTAGACCCACTCAAAATGTTAAAATAAGTTAATATATATAATATTTTATAAATAGACTATATACTAAAAATAAAATATATTATACTATTTATTACAAATTATATTTATTACAAATTATATATTATGAAATAAGTTAATATATATATTATAATAATATTAAGTTAGTATATACAATTTTGTTAATATATTAATATTTATATTTCAAACTATAATATAATTTGCATATAATATAATATAGTATTTTGTTATTACTTAAAATACAAACAATATAATGAATTACTTAAAATACAAACTATATCTCATTATAATTATTATATATTTATTAATAATTAACAATCTCAATAATATATAGATTATATACCCAACTAAAAAAATATTATATTATTATTTACAAATAGTATTAATTATATATGTATAACCAAAAGATAAATAAACACAAGAAATTTATATATTTAACATAAGGGAGTAAAAACTCAAAATTTCTGCCATAAAATTTAAGACAGAAACAACCACTTGTTTTATGTATTGGCAAGCTAACCTAATTACAAGTTTCAATTTATATTTACAAAGTGAATAATTAATTCAATATATAGTAAATAAAATGAAATAACCCTTTTTAATCTATATTAGATATCTTATTTTTTATGTATAATTTATTTTATTTTATGTTATTCTATATGATTCAAAATTATATCAAAATTATGTTATTTTTTCCTCATTTTTGAAAAGCAATAAAATAAAACATTTAATATATTTTATAAGAAAAATAAAAATAAAATCATTAAAATAAAATGAATAAGAATTGAAAATGTAACCCACATGCAATCAACTTCATGACCAAATTAGTTTTTAATATAAAAAATGACAATATAATATATTAAATGATATAATTTTGTTTTAAAGAAAAGCACAACCCTACAAATTTGATGTTTACTAAATGATATAATTTTGTTTTAAAGAAAAATACACCCCTACACATTTGATGTTTACTTTGATGTTTAATTAGGAATTTTATAATTTTATAATAGTAAAAAAATATTTAACAGCGTTACTAATTAACATCATATTATATTTATTGAAGAAAACTATCTTACATTACATCACATCTTCTTTGTTAATGTTTCAACTAATATTTAACAGGTTCACGTGCATATCAAAACATGTCAACGTCAACGTAATTAAATAGAAAATATGTATATTCCAAAGAAATATATGGCTATTTATAGGAGTTAAACAGGACACCTTGCAATGTTACTGAAACAATTGTAACAAATGCCACTTTAAGATATAGATCATCTCAACGTTATTGCTTGCTCTTTCCATATTGATACGACAAAACCGCATTTCATAAATCTTACTCTCTAGTTTCAAATGATAGTAGGGTTAGCGGAATTAATCCCACTCTGATATTCCATATTAGCATTATGGATTATAATGCTTCCTCCATACACACCTAGCAAAATAAAACGTTAATATTTTAAGCATTAACATTTTGTTCATATATGCACGCGGAAGCTTAATAAAATTGCAACTTTACAAAATACATGCATGGACCTATGGGTTATGGCCCACTTAAATCTCCTTTTCTCACGGTGGATCACAATGTTGCAGGTTCATAAAATTCACAGATTCCAGATCATACAAACATTGCAGATTTAGACATACATCGCAACTGTGCAAGATATACCATTTCTCACATCGCTCGAAACCTTTATCGCAGCGTCACAACTTATAAAAACCAACTTTAAACATAAACAATAATAACGTTGATGCAAAGTTGTGAAGATGATGTCGCATCGCAAGATCACAACTGCCACTTCTAATTGCGATTTCACGGATTTAACGATCTCTACATCGCAACTTAAATCATTTACGTTGTGATCACAAATTCCCAATTAATCTTGCGATGTGATCTTAGTCGTTGGTCCTCGCTCTGATCCTTGTGGTTTAATCCTCGCCACCAATTCTCTTCCTTTGAAAATCTTCTAAGGGTTCACTTCCTTAATCTTTTCTCCAGTATGTTCAATTGACACCACTTTGCAACTCTGTTTACTCCACTCGCTACTTCTCCTGAGATTTCCCACTCAGATTTACAGCCTCCGTGCTGCTGCATGGTTATGAGCCGGTCTACAATCCAGAATATCATTGCATATTCAATCTCTGAATCTGGAATTCAAATTTGTTTCTCTTTCACAGCCTGCACAGAAGTTCTATCTACACTAATTTGTTCTCATAAGCTTCACACATAGTTGTTTAATTCCCAGACTGGAATCCTACACATTCTACCTAGACATTAACTCTTCTATCACACAGTAGGACTTATTCATTCGTTATAATTCATGCAATAAATAAATTACTTCATTGATATCGAATTTGTTCAGTTACAGATCACGCATCACGTAAAAGAAACAAAACACAGTCGCCATGAATTCAATTTCTCATTAATCAATAAATGTTTAGATACAATAAAAACCTGCTTGCAATATGACTTTGGCCTGATGTGTCTTTACACGACCCTTTTCTCTTCCACTCTCTCTATGCCCGTAGGCTTACAATCAAATCTCCTATTTAAGAATCTGTATTTTTTTTCCTTTGAGGCTTTACAAATATATAAAAAAGGTTATGTAACCAATTTTGGTTCAGTTCCATAGTTAACTCAACAAAATCTTAAAAATCCTCTAAGACCTCAATTAATCCCTAAAATATCTTCTTTACCCCTTCAGGATCTCAACATTCAACTAAATCCTAAGGATCCTCTCAAATCCACAAAATAATCAACTAATTTCTAAGTCTAGGATTCACAATCCCTTTGAAATCTCAACTAGCCTAAATCTCTCATGTTCTCCTACATTCGATAACATTTAAAAATATGTCTTACAATATTTAATTAAATCATATTCTAAATGTCTCACATAAAATCACTCAAAATATTGAAAATTACATTAATTAAATAATTAGGGAACCAACTCCCTTGAAAATATAATACCCCCTACCTTCTATTAAATGTCCAAATTTTTGGAACCATGATGTTCCTGCATCAGACTCCCAAGGTTGAAATTAATCATGATCTCCAGATTATGTGTCTTTAATTCTGATGGAATTCCTCCTGGATCCCAGACTTTAGTTTGTAATTTGTCTTTGGTCGCCTCTCTTCCTTTCTGTTGTTTGGTTGTTGTTGTTGTTTGCTATTGTTCTCCAGGTTTCCATACTTTATGCTGCATTGCCCCACTAGCTATGCTCTCACAATCTGCTACTGTCTTTCTCTTGCTCCTGCTGATTTGCTTTTTTATGCTTGTCTTCTTTTGAGACACCTTCATCATCAACCTTCTTATTCTTTAAATCTCCATGTCCAGTTTATCTTCTGACTAGTACTCACTCTGCCAATTGTTGTTACACTTTGTCCATTCATCTTCAAACTGTTGTTTTTTACCTTCTCTTTGAAGTTGTTGGATTCTTACTACCACCCTTACATCCTTACCTTCTTTTTGCTTCTGAATTTTTATCTCATTTCCAAACAACCTCTGTTCAATATCTTTGATAAAAACATTATACTCAGATCCTTCCAGGAAATAGTTCAAAAATTCACTTTCTACTTGATTCCTTTCAAGCACATCATCAATATTTTGTTCATCAATTCCGTCATACCTTTCTTCCTCTTCCTTGACAACCCTCAGTGATTTTCCTTCACCTCCTTGACTAATCCTCGTAGTCACGGTTCAGTCTCCTTCAGTTTTAGGACTGGTCCTTTTTTAGAATAATACATGTTTGCCTCACCTTTGCCTAATTTCAATTGTACTTTCAGAATATTCATTCTCTGACTTGTGAGTCTATCCTCCAAAAGACTTAGCTCATGCCACAAATTTTCCATCTCACTTGGAACTTCTTCCAAAAACTCTATACAATCCTCACTATCTCCTTCTTTGTCATAAGTCCAATTTCTTGGTGACTCTACTTCTTCATTCTTCATTAGAATAAAATTCTCATCCTCTATGTCTGTGAAATATTTAGATGTCTACCCAATAGTCTTCTCTTGGTCAATAAGATAACCCAATTCCTCCATATCCTCAATAATAACAGATTCCTTCATATGAGACATCACTGTCTCATCTTCCTTGGAGATACTTCCTTCACTAAGAAAGGAATTTATGAACTTCTTCTGCTGCAATAACTCAACTTGATCTTCATTTGAAAGACAATCATCATCATACTTTTCTTGAAAATTCTCAACTTCATTCAAGACAACTCCAAGAAATGGATTGCCTTCTGCAACACCTAAAAACACAGTCAAATTATCAATCTCAAAATCACAGGACCCAATGGTCGCATTTGATGATTCAATCACCAAATCTTCCTCTTTTTGTTCTAAGTCCTCTACATGGCTCAGAAAATCTTCAATGGTATCCTGATCAGCCTCCTCAGGTACTTCATTTGGTTGCTTGATATCCTTCTCCACTTCTTGATTTTGGTCATCATCATGAGCCAAACTTCCTTTGTTTTCAACTTTAGCATGTCGAAAAACAATATTTCTCTCCAATTGTGTGAACTTCCTCATGAGATCTAGATGTCTCAAAACTCAAATTCTGTCTCTTTTCTTTGAAATTACCTACAAACATACACAAATTATTAATTTCAAAATCATAAGGCTCAATTTCCTCAACTGATGTTTCAGACATCACTGCTCCATCTTCAAGTTCAAAAGAAACTTGTTCATCTCCAACAACTTTGTCTTGATGTAGCTCAGCTCCTTCGAGCTTCTCTGCCCTTAATTGAACATCTATAATCTGATCAAGCTTCCTCAACTCCTCTATTATTGTTCTCTCTTCTCTTGTAGCTTATGCCACTTCATTTTATTTCTCATTCGGTAACCAAATCTCTGGTCTTCTTTACTCCTCTATAAAAACTTCATCAAAAAATTAAATTACATTCTTATCTCAACCTTTTATCTCTCATACTCTTCATCTATGCCATCTAATTTGACATCTTTCTTGAGTATTCTTCTACTGTAGTCTCTCTCAAAACCTCTGCTATGATTATCAGTATTCATATTCTCCTCTATCTCTATGAGTTCCTCACTCACTATGAGATGTACTAAGCCTCTGGAATAGCAAGTCCTCCCTTCTACAACTTATCTTACCAAGATCTTCTCTATACTTGGCCACTAATCCCCTCTCTAGAGATTTATTTGAGAATTCCTCTGCTCCTTCTAGGCTTCAACTCATCTTCTCTTTCGAGAACACAATTTTCCTCTTGTATTTCAATCACAGATGAAATACTAGGTTTTGGCCACACTCTTCTTTCACTCAGAAATCCTTATCATATTCCTTCATCACTGCTTCTTAAGGTCGTGATCTTATTTTGTTGAGATATTTAATTAGATGCAAATATCAGTCTTCAATCTTTATTTAACCTTCAAAAATCAAATTAGAGTTAAATATAACAATACCTGCATGATTTCACAAGTAGTCTCCATCCACTCTTCACATTCGAGTGAATATCCATTCTTCACAAGAAAACAACCATCGTTGTGCTTTCTTGATGCTTCTGCAATATCTTCTTAAGAGTATCACTTACTCCCATCTTTTGCCATCCCTTGTGTTTATCAAATTCAAATAACCTGATCTCCTTTTTGAAATATCTTTGTAAATTTTCTACCAAGCACATTTTCTTTACTGATCTCCTCTTTCTTCCACAATCACACTTGCGTTCTGCACAATTATGCTTTAATTAAAAATAACTTTCACCAACCTCTGGATTTAATCTTCAAAAAAGATTTAACCTGCTCTGATACCAAAAATGATGCAGCAAAATTGCATCTTCATAAATCTCACCTTATGATTTCAAATGATAGTAGGGTTAGCGGAATTAACCCCACTCTGATATTCCATATTAGCATTATGGATTACAATGCTCTTCCAGAATAACCTGGCAGAATAAAACTTTAATATTTTAAGCATTAACTTTTTGTTCATATATGCATGCGAAAGCTTAATAAAACTGCATCTTTACAAAGTACATGTGTGGACTTGTGAGTTATGGCCCTCTTAAATCTGCTTTTCTCGAAGCGGATCACAATATTGTAGGTTCATAAACTTCGCAGATTCCAGATCATGCAAACATCACAATTTTAGAAATACATCGCAACTTCACAAGATATACCATTTCTCAGATCGCTTGAAACCTTTATAGCAGCGTCACAACTTATAACAAACAAATTTAAACAAAAAAAATAATAATGCCGATGCGAAGTTGCGATGACGATGTCGCATTGCAACATCGCAACTGCCACTTCTTATCACGATTTTGCAGATTTAACAATCTCTTCATCACAACTTAAATCATTTACTTTGTGATCACACATTCCCAGTTAATCTTGTGATGTGATCTTAGTTGTCGATCCTCGCTCTGATCCTTGCGGTTTAATCCTCGCCGTTAGTTCTCGTCCTTTGAAAATCTTCTAATGGTTCATTGCCTTAATCTTTTCTCCTGTTTCTTCGACTACTGCTGCTCTGCAACTCCGTTTACTCCACTCATTATTTCTCCTGAGCTTTCGCTTCTAATTTTCACTCATATTTACGACCTCCACGCTGGTGCATGGTTATCAACCTCTCTACAATCCAAAATATCATTCCGTATTCGTTCTTTGAATCTGGAATTCAGATTTGTTTCTCTTTCACGGCCTGCATAGAATTTTTATCTGCACTTATTTGTTCTCGTCAGCTTCACACACAACTGTTTAATTCACAGACTAGAATCATTCAGATTCTACCCAGCCATTAAGTCTTCTATCACACTGTAATACTTATTCATTTGTCAAAATTCATGCAATCAATTAATTGCTTCATCGATATTGAATTTTCTTAGTTATGGATCACTCAGAATGTAAAATAAACAAAACAAATTTGCTATGAATTTAATTTATCATTAATCAATAAATTTACAGAAACAATAAAATCCTGCTTACAATCTGACTTTTGCCTGATGTGCCTTTACATGGCCCTTTTCTCTTCCACTCTCTCTATGCCCGTAGGCTTACAATCGAATCTCCTATCTAAGAATCTGTGTTTTTTTTATGCCTTGGAGGCTTTACAAATATGTACAAAAGGTTTTGTAACCAATTCTGGTTTAGTTCCATAGTTTACTCAACAAAATCCTAAAAATCTTCTAATCCCGAAAATCTCTTCTTTATCCCTTGAGGATATCAACATTCAACTAAATCCTAAGTATCCTCTCAAATCCACAAAATCATCAACTAATTTCTAAGTTTAGGATTCACAATCCCTTTGAAATATCAACTAGCTTAAATCTCTCATGTTCTCCTATATTTGAGAACATATACAAATATGCCTCACAATATTTAATTAAATCCTATTCTAAATGTCTCACATAAAATCACTCAAAATATTGAAAATTAAATTAATTAAATATTTAAAGAACTAACTCCCTTAAAAATATAAGACACCCTATCTTCTACTAAATATACAAATTTTTGGAATCATAATGCTCCTACATCACATATTAATTTGAACTTATTTTTGCATTTGAAATGAAATATATATAAAACACTTATATATATTAAAATGATTATTATTTTACTTGTAATATAAATAAAACATTCATTTCTATTAAAGTAATCACTATTTTATTTTGTAATTGATATTATAGGAATAAAAATTAGCTATTATCTTATAATGAAAAAAAATACTTAGACTAAAATCCATAAATTTCACTCATTCCTTAGATTTAAAATTCCTCACCAACATGGTAAGGGTATACTCATCAAGAGCCATGGCTAGAATTCACCACGAATGTCACCTAAATAACCAAAAATGAAAATATAGCATGACAAAGAAGGAATATTTTCTCTTTCAATGAAAATCTAGCTAAGGAAGGGAAGAAACAATCACGATGCAACACATAATATGCAACAAACACAATGTAAGATATGATTTCCCTTTAGATGCAACTGTTCCTAATCTGATGTATATGAAAACCCTAAATTCCAAATGAATTTTTTTTCTTTTCACCACACTTAATTTTCGAAATGAATAAAACTAAGATAAAAATGTTCAATTACGGATTCAATTACACTTTTCAGAACAAGGACTCAAACAACAATTCCTGCAAGCAATCAACAATCAAACGAAACTAGTTTGAAAGTGACCGAACGATAAGAAAAAATTAAAAATTGAAACCAATTCTTATAATAGGTATCATGAGCCCGCGTATTGCACCAAGAATGCTGCAACTCCCAAATGTTTCCCTACTTTATTTTTCCAACCCGGGGTTCGTACAAACTTGGAGGCGACAATGTTATATACACAAAAAATGCATTCTACTCATGTCATCCTCTCTTGAGCTTCAGGAAAGGGTGCTACTTCTAGGGTCTTTGGAGGAAGTCTGTCACACTTCTAAATTTAGGCCTGGGGATACAAATGATTCAAAGTCATGGTGCTATTAGCAAGTACAAAACTACACTATAGAAATCAAGTACATCTAACTACTCCGCAATGAAATAAATCTACACATTAAGCTGTGATAAGAAATGAAAGAAAACTAGGAATCTTGCATGAAGTAAATTGTTGAATTGAAATTACTGGGCCAAATGGATAAACACACTCTACTCACTATATTTTATATCTATCATGTTTTTAATCATGCAGCTAATCATGACCCAACTATGCTTGTAAATGTTTTGTTTTGCAGCTAGGAGAAGAAAGCACTAAGGTGGCTTATGGAAGGCATGAACACATGGGTTCCAGGATCAAGGTGTATGGGTGATAAAAGTTTAAGGAAGGTGGAGTGAAGGTGGTTTTAGATGAGTGGAAGGTGGTTGCCCCTTATCCAATATCATAAACTCTTGAGAGGATTTTCTTGCACCTCTAGGGTTTGCTGGTCAATTTCTCCTTGGTTGTGCTACCTGAACCTGCAAGAAAACTACCTGTTCATGCAATAAATATGGAAAAATTCATGATAAAGACAATGGAAAACATGAATTGAAATTGGGAATAAAATCTACTACTTTAACCTACAAACAGATATCTAACACAACATTCTAAACATATCCATGGAACTACAACAACCTACTTATTCATTCCAAGAAATCATAAACTAAAAAGTAATTTTGGCCTATGTGGAAGGTCTACCCTCCTCAAGCTCCAATGAAAGATATGAGAGGGAGATGCTTTCCACACAAATTTCTGATTTTATAACCTAATTCTACCAACATGCAAGCAAGCTAAATCTGTAGAAAAATACAAATAGAAGAAAATTAAAAATAATGAATTTAAATGCAAGAAAATTAGCTAAATACTCATAAGGAAAACTAGCTAAAATGACATAAATTTAAAGAATGAATATATAAGAGAGACTAAGGTGCATGGATTGGGCCCTAAACCACAATCCTAGACTTCTCAAACTAGATCAACGAAGCAAAATCTGAATACTCATTTTATTGCAAAAGATAGTCTCATTACATCAACATGGAAGTCTCAAAAACCTATTACAAGAGCTAAGATCCTAATGGCTCTCTCCAAAGTTTGAATCCTAATGAGCTCTTTCTTAGCCCTATTTAACCTAAATGGTAGCTACCAACAGTTCCCTAAAAATTAGGTGATGAGTCCACTTTGACTGCAAGTGAAGTGTAGCTTTCGTGCACTTGATCTTGTGTTTGCTTGGATGCCTTTGATTTCAAATTGTTGGAGGGAATATTGAGGATTCCTTGGCTACATTTGGGAGATGAGGATGTGTAAAATCCCCCTAGAATGTCTTGTAGTTGTCTACTCCTAGCCTTAATCTAAAAAATCTACACAAAAAATGAAATATCTTCATGATTTTCCCACATTTAACTGATGTTAGGCATTTGAAGTATGATAAGCATCAATCACCATCTAAATTAGCATCATAAGACCATAGTGTAATTAAAATGCAAGAAAAGGAGACTTAATAAGGAAAAAATGTGACCATTAACCCCTCCAAATGTACCTAATCATGGAGCTCATCATCACCCCCTACTAAATGGTTGCTCATCCTCTGCGAAACTACTCATCCTACTACATTTATTTCAAAGCTTTGATGTAGCCTATGACTTCTTAAGGAAGAAGTGTGGGAGTCCCTTTAGGAGGGTCAAAACCATTATTATTTTCTGCTTCTTTCTATTCTTTGTTCTCCTCATCTCGGTCCTTTCCATCGCTCAGTGTAATATTCCTAATCAATTTTTAGCTAGTTTAAATATTAAATTTTGTTTTTCTTAATAAGATAGATGAATAAGAGGGTAGAGGGACCCATACATCTCTTTAGTAGGAATAAATCCACTTCTAATGTGAATGTGGATCTGTGCATCTAGATAGAATCAAGTTGAATAAACCACTCCTTGGTGTGAATGGGGGTTAATGTATGTGCATGGAGTCAAGTTGACCAAATCAACAGCGCAGTCATGGAGGTAGTGGAGACAGTGGATGATAGCGCAGTCATAATGGGTGGAAGTCTCCATGACAGTAGGACCATTATTGAGTGGGTCCAAGGGGGAGAAGGCTCACAAAGCATACAAGGAAGGGGATGGTAGCCGTAGAGGGTGTTATCACAAAATTTTACTTGATTGGTTGTTGATCAGACAACTCAGTGTAATTGTTTCAAGAAAGCTTTTGACTGAAGCTTAGCCTCTTTAGTCTGAGAGGGCTCTCTCAAATGGATTTTATGATATTGGTTAATGATAGTGCTAGATGGCTAACTCTATAGAATTTGTATCTTGTTTTTTATGATTGTAGGTTGAAAGAATCCAGGTTTTCTACCGTTGGGCTTATGGAGTCAAAAATAAGTATTTTCACTGGCAACGTTTCTTGACATGGAAGCTAAGGCAGATAGGGGTATTTAACAAAGGTAATTCACTCATAAAACATAGGAAAACACAATAATTTCATTATTAAAGGAAGTCAGAGCATAGAGTTATGAATTCTGAGTAATAGAAATGAAATTTACTGCAATTAGTAAAACATAATATGTAGATAAATAAGACATTAAAAACCCCATGAGAATCTTAGGTCTGTCAAGAAGAAAGTCACTATGTATCACTGATATAAGCCAAAATACATAAAGCAGCAGTTTGGTGAAAAAAATCTCCAACCCTTCACTACTTCAATGCTTTGTCTTTAAATAGACATTATTACAACAAGGATGATCTTCCTGGTGGCTAGATTCATCAAATTCTCCTATGAGACATCACATAACTGAAAAACATGACTTCTAACAAGAAAATGAAAGCTACACCTTAAATAAGACATCTCCTAATAGGAGTCTAAATCCTATTTATTACATACTCTACCTTATCTTATGAAACAGTTACATAACAGTTACAATATAAGCATCACATGCTCGAAAGATACATGATAGGTTAATTTCCACTTTACATGTTAAAAAATCTCCTAGACATGTGGAACAAAACCCTATTTTTCAGCAATGCAAAATCCTTATCTTCAACAAGATCTTTGGTTGATCAGCTGTCTCCACAAGACTTCCTTCGAGTCATAAAAATTTGATGTTAAGGTCCCTTGACATGTTGGAGGAGCCCAATTGTCCAAAACTGCCATTAAGATGCTCCAAAACCTTCAAAAATAGTTCGCTAAAAGAACATGACAGTGTCATAGTGAGGTTTAGTAGCATTGAAAAAGTAGTTTTTGCACCTAATCACTTTTCTCCTTTGCTATTCCACAGTGTCAACCTAGTCATGACACATCACCACCATCATTCTGCCTCCTTGAAAACTACTAAAAGTGACTTTAGAGGCAAAAAGGCTGCTACAGATTTTTTCGTAGCATTTTCCTGGCTTTAAGCCTAGGAAACGCTACGAAACTGTGTAGAAGTGCAGAAATTCTAGATTTCAAAAATGTCTCCAAAAAGTGACTTCGAGTTGTAAAAACTTGATATTCTACATGTAATGAACCTCTCTAAAGCATATTTAACCTCAACTTATGGTCCCTGTGGTGTTTCCTCCTTATTTATGATCAGTTGAGCTATGGGTTCCTCAACCACAGTCATCTTTAAACCTTTCTTCTCCAGCTCTTCATGAATCAGTTCCAATTGTTCTTGAAGGTCTTTGACTTAGTCCTTCAGTGTCCTATTCTTAGATTACAAATGAAGGTTCATTTTTTTGGTGTGTTTGACCTCTCCTCTCAATGGCTAAGTCCATTTGATCAATTTCTTTGTATTGTCTAAGGTCTTTGACACACTGATGACCTGTTCTTCCCAAATCTCTTTCATTTTTTCAAATTGTACCTTCTGAACCTTGTTCTTCCTTGCCTCTTTCTTCAAGATTGATATTTCATCGTTTTCTAGCTTCAACTTCTCCTTAAGGATTTCAATATCTATTTTTTCAATGATTTTATCTTTACCTTTCCTTTTTTTGATGACTAATTCTTCTTTTGCAGGTGAGGAGAGGTCTATTATGCTTGGTGGTGGTTGAACAGTTTTAGTGACCTTATGAGCTTCTTTGCTTCTTTCTAAGACCTTTCTTGCATATCTTGTCATTGGTTTCTAGCTTAAAACATAAATCCAACATCATCACCTCCAAATTCTAACTTCTTAGCTGTTTTTCCTTTCTTAAGCTTCCTTCCTCCCTCATCTATGTCTTCAGCTTTGACTATGGGAGTTTCTTCAATATTAATGGCATGCAATATGTCCTCTAAATTACCTTTAGCCACTGTTTGGCTCCTTGTAACCCTCTTACTGCCATGCTTGCTAACTATTGGCTTTTTTTTTGTAGGTGTAACTTTGGGTGTATCAGCATTCTGCAAAGGCTCTGTCTCCATGCTCACTAGTTCTAACTGCTCTGCCACTGAAGGTGATGGGATATATCTAGGTTTGGGAGTTCTATTAGGAGTGATACCATCTACTTCAAAACCACTTATGAACAAAAAATATGACCAATCTCTACCTTATCTTTTTAACTCCTCTAACACCAGCAACTTGATCAAACCATGATGAAAAAAAGAGGTTTCATTTCCTTCTACTTTAACTTGAACCTTTGAAGCTGATCCAGTAAAACTCTTAGAAAACTCCTTCGAAACCTGCAAATGACACCCTTGCATCCTTTGGAAAAATTGTAAACACCCTGTTCTTCTAAACACTTTTAATGTAGTTGGGTCTTCATTCAACAAATTCATATCCATTAGCTCATATCTGAGGTAGTGACCACCTTTGTTGGTCTTCTTCTTTGCATCCATGGTGATTTTATACCTTCTTTGTTTCACTTGATTAGTGACACCTGCAACTTTTGAAAATGTCGGCAACCAGCTTGGATTGGTGAAACAACTCTCCAGAACTCAATAGCATGCAAAGATGAAGCATGGAATGACAAAGACTCAATTGGGTAATGTTTTAAAGTTTCGATGACAACCCATGCTTTAATCATGCCTCATACATGCTAAAACCAGTAATAATGACCTCAAACATCACCTTTGTACCTTGATTTAACCCTAACTTACTCGAATGACATCCACCCTAACAATTCTAATCATGGACTAACACCTTGCACCATTTTTGATGAGAAAGAAAAAAAATACCCTTTTTTGGTAGCGTGGTTAGTTCATTTTTTGGTAGTTTCACTACGAAACTATTAGGCAGTTTCATAGTGAAAACTACCTTTTTATAGTGTAATCGCTATGAAAAGAAGAAAAATTGGCTAAAGTGACATTTTTGAATTCAAAATCTTGGGAAATGAAATATTTCAAAAAATAATGACTGATGGGACATGATATGACTTGGATGGAGGTGGGTTTGAACCTTATTGTAGATTAATATGAAAAAAAATAAAATTTTCCTATACCAACCTTTGACAAATGACAACTCTATGACCACATCAAATAGTGTTTCACATTATACTGAGTGATAATAGAGGGAATTCTAAATATTTTTTATGCATTTTCTTTTATGACTTTCTTCACACTTCAGTTGTTTAGCGGAGTCCGTTGTACTGTTTAGCACAAGGGTGTTTTCGAGCAGAAATCCAACCCTCATCCTCAAGCGACTTCAAGTGCCCAATAAGGAGAGCTTCTTTGAGTTACATTCCATCATCTGGAATCAGGCCAATATTTAGCCACCTTCAGCAGCTCAGTCTCCTTCAGGAATCACACAATTTAGGAGGGAAGATTTAGTGGAGGGTTAATAACCCACGTTTTTGAGCTTATCATCCAGTGAGGGGAGCAACCGTCCATCCAAAAAGTCAGTGGGGAGGAGTATCAACTAATTTCTCGTCAAATCAACCACCTCCTAGTAGTTACTAAGATGTAGAGCATAATTCAACCTAGGGCTGCATTTTTCATCCTTGGTATTTCTGGAAACCCTTTATGGGTTATCTTGGAATTGTGCTAGAAATCCCAGATCTTTGATCCCGACAATTTCTGAGAACCCTATCAGTAGATATATGCATTCCTAGCTTCTAGCATGAATTATTTCTAGAAGGATTGTGCAATTATAGCCTCCCATAGGTTTATGCAGCAACAATGTTTCATGTCTTGCTGTTTTGGGTTATTTTAGGCTTGTTTTTCCTAGCTTGAGTGTCTTTTCCTGAAGATCTTGTATTCATTTCTGCTATCATATATAATAAAATATCTTAGTGATCTGCTTATGTTTTTTATGTGTTGATGTTAACTTCATTCTCAAGTTATATGTTCAAAATTCATGTTTTTCCTATTTTGGAATATTACAGTGGTATCAGAGCATAATCTTGGCTCAGCCTGTGGGGCACTACATCTATGACATCTAGAGAAATGGATGGAAAGGATTTTCCAAAGCTTCTTCTCCAAACTATGCAAGATATTTCCAAAGAAATCAAGGAGATGAGGGTGGAAAGATAGAAGGAAACCCCAAGAGGGTTTCAACATGGAGAAATTTTCGACACTTCACATCATTGGTGTGAGAAACCGGCATTAATACAGGAAATTTCACAACGCTCCATCATGCCTACACTCCTATTAGTGGGAACTGGGGCTGGAGGACCCTAATAGGAGGAGACTCTTGGTGATTAATTCCTAGAATATGAGTCTCAATCTCAAAGGTTCAAAGAGCATTTAAACTTCCAAGATTTATGTTAGATCAAGGATAATAGAAGACCCCGTAATAACAACAGAAGTGAACGGTACATGAAAAAAAATGATCTGCAACACACTATGGGTAGATTATTTCTACCTGCTTTTGATGGGTCACCCAGGTGCACATCCAAGGCTTGGGTAGAAAAAGAAGACATATATTTCTAGCTGAACCAAGTTTCAGAGTTGAAGCTATTAAGATAGTAGCGCTACACCTTGAAGGTGAAGCACATGAATGGTGGTTTCATGGTCTATATACATTGGGGCTTGCAGGTGTGACTAAATATGCATAATTCACCCCGATATTGGTAGAAATATTTTACCGAAGAAATCCAGAGGCACAATTTTTTGAGCTACTAAGCTCAAGAAATCGAGAAATCAAGAGAAATATATCTATGAATTTCTGAATTTTTCAGTCATGGCGCCAGATCTGTCTACAGTTAGAAGAGTATACATGTTTATTGATGGGATAGTAGAGAATTTGAATGGGTTGGTGAAATCCACTAGACCAACTACGCTCCAAGATGCCATTGAGAGGGATAGATACTTACAAGATTTCTAGCCAAGGGCAAGAGCTCCATTCTAATAAAAGCCATCCTTTCAGTAAAAGGGGAAAGATATGAAGGTTCCTCCCTCAATGGGAACCAAGAAAAAGGATCTATTAGTGATGATATCCAAAGAGATTTGAGGAGGAGGAATCTTTGCTTCACTTTCCAAGAGCCATGGGCACTAGGGCATCGGTGTGCTGCCGAGAAGGCACATTATATTGAGGTATTGTCCAATAGTGAACAGGAGGAAGAAGAATATTTCAAAGGAGATGCCAGCACTATAGCACCAGGAGGAGATCCACCACCACCAGGAGGTAGAAATGGAGCATTTTCTACAGCGGGAGGAGTCCTTGCAACTTTGCAGGGAGTTCCCAAGTATCTTACAGTGAGAGTCTGAGGCACTATTTAGGGGCAGCGGGTGTCAGTATTTTTAGACAGTGGGGCTACCTAAAATTTTATTCATACCAAATTAGTATAGAGGAGAGGAATTCCCACATATGATATTGAATGATTCTCATTTTTGGTTCCAGGAGCTAGGACCATACAGTGTGTGAATTATGTTCTGACATTGACTGTAACTTTGGGGACATACACCTTTACATATCACTTATTTGTGGTCAATATTCTTAACACCAATGTGATATTAGGTGCACAGTGGCTCATCAAATTGGGGAAGGTCACCACAGATTGGGAGACCTTGAAAGTGGAATGGACAGATAAGAAGAGTGGTAAGAACCAAATGATCAGGGGCATGCACACCTATCCACCTCAAATAGTCTTAGCACATAGGATGGAGGCTGGTTTGTGCAAAGGAGACAAAGCATGGGCGGTAAAAATGCATGACTTGGAGGAAGGAGGCATGGAATATGATGTGTAGTCTATTCTAGACCCCTATTCAACATTATTTGTGGACATTCCACCTAGGAGGCAACCGGATCGAAAGTTCATTAAAGGGTTCCCACAAATAGCAACACCACTCAAAAATATGACCAATAGGGGAGCCTTTGGCTGGAAAAAAACTGCGTAGAGGACCTTTGATAGGCTCGAGGAGGTGCTGAGCATTTTTCCATTGTTGGTATTGTCAGATTTCACCCAAATATTTGTGCTAGAATGGGATTCTTCAGGGGAGGGTATTGGCACAGTCTTGATGCAGGGAGGCCATCCCTTAGCCTTCTTGATGCAGGGAGGCAGGGAGGCAGGGAGGCCTCCCTTGATGCAGGGAGGCCATGAGAAGATGTGTTCCATATATAAGAAGTAGATCATGCATATATTAGCCAAATTTAGGAAGTATTTGGTAGGAAACAGTTTCTGAGTGAAGACTGACCATAACAGTCTTTAGTATTTTCTGGAGCAGAAGAAACTACAAGAGAGGCAAAAAAAATGGGTATGTGACTTTGACATTGAATATGTCAAAGGCTAGAGCAATATGGTAGCAGATTCCTTATCACGGAGACCAACAACATTGTCTCTTATGAGTGTGGATTCAGATTGGAAGGCCCATTTGTTGGTGGAGTATTCCAAATACCGCTTCACATGTGAGATATTGGATGGGGAGGTGACCGATGGGAGGTATAGAGTGATGTATGAGGTCATGTATTACCAAGACCGGATATTCTTTACTAGAGGGTCATGTAAGCTCAACGAGAGATTGTTGCATGCAACAGATGATTCACCACTCTCGGCCCACCAAGGTTTCACAAAGACATATCGGACCATTAGAGAGAGATTCTCATGGAAGAGTCTCAAGGAGGATGTGCTTTAGCACAGCACAGAGTGCATAGTTTTCCAGCAGAATAAAGGAGAGAAAAACCACTATGAAGGGTTGTTACAACCACTTCCTATCCTAGAGGGGAAATGGGAAATAATTTCTATGGATTTCAATACCAGTTTGCCAACAGTTCATGACAAGGATTGTATCTTTGTGGTCATTGATTAACTAAGAAAGTATCCAAATTTATTTTCCATATCTTCATGGTACATTTCTTCACAAGTGGTCAAGCTCTTCTTTGGAGATGTTCTCAGACGTCCTGGTCTTCCTAAGACCATAGTCAGTGATAGAGATAGCTGCTTCATGGGTGTCTTATGGCAGGATATTTTCTGTTTGGTGGGTACCAAGTTGATACCAAGTACTAGTTATCACCCCCATATAGATGGGAAAATAGAGATAGTAAACAAGTGGTTGGAAGGTTACTTGGGAAATTATGTTTCAGGGCAGCAGAGAGCATGGTTGTGATGACTCCACTTTGGAGAACATTTCTACGATACAACATTTCATATGTCAATTGGTATGTCTCCATTCTGGGCTATATATGGTTATTATGCCTTATCATTTGTTAATGTGATGTTTGGAGCAAGAAAGGCTCCTAAAGCCAAATATTAGATCCAAGAGAGTCAGGATAGACTCTGTGCTCTTAATAAAAACATTGCTACAAATCAAAATTAGCAGAATTTATATGAATATCATGGTCGGGATGAGAGACATTTGGAGGTGGATGATTTAGTCTCTCCCCATGTTCAACCTTACAAACAATCGACGTTGAAGGATAAGGGATTTGAGAAGATTAAGCCCCATTTTTGTGGGCCCTATAATGTGATCCATCAGATTAGGGAAGTAGCATATGAGTTGGAGCTCCCCATTGGGAGTAATATCCACAACATTTTTCATGTCTCATGCCTCAAGAAGGCTATTGGAAAACATGTAGTTTCCACTATGAATCTCCTACATATTGATGATGAGGATCATTTGGTTTTGCAATCAAAAGCTATCTTCGATACACGGGAGAGGCAGATAAGGAACAAGGTGATTAAAGGATATTTGGTTCAATGGAGGAATCTATTGGATGAGGATGCTACTTGGGAAGGAGAGAAGATTTTGCAGCATCCATCCTTACAATTTCTTCAGGACAAGAAACATTTGATAGGAGAGGATTGTAATATTCCTAATTAGCTTTTAGCTAATTAGAATATTAATTTTTTTTTTTGTCAATAAGATAGATGAATAAAAGGGTAGAGGGACTGATAAATATCATTAGTAGGAATAAAAGAACTTCTAATATGAATGTGGATCAGTGAATATAGATAGGATCAAGTTGAATAAACTACTCCTTGGTGTGAATGGGGGTCAATGCATGTGGATGGGGTCAAGTTGACCAAATCAACAATGGATTCATGGAGGTAGTGGAGACAGTGGAGGACAGTGTAGCCATAATGGGAGGAAGTCTCCATGAGATTAGCATCATTATTCATTGGGGCTAAGGGGGAGAAGGATCCTAAACCATAAAACGAAGGGGATGGAAGACATAGAGGGGATTCTAAATATTGTTTATGTATTGTATTTTATGAGTTTCTGCATGCATCAGTTTTTTAGCGGAGTCTGTTGTGCTATTTAGCACAAGGGTGTTTTCAAGCGGAAATCCCACCCTCATCCTCGGGTGACTTCAAGTGCCCACTTGCGAGAGGTTATTTGAGTTGAGTTCCATCATCCAGCATCAGGCCAATATTAAACCACCTTCAGTAGTGAAGTCGTCTTCAGGAATTAAGCAATCAAGAGGGCAGATTTAGTGGAGGGCTAATAACCCAATTTTTTGAGATTATCATCCGGTGAGGGAAGCATCCCTCCATCCAGAAAGTCAGTGAGGAGAAGTATCATCTATTTTCTCATCATATCAGCCACCTCCTAGAAGTTACCTAGCTACAGAGTGTAATTCATCCCTAGGTATTCATATTACATCCTTGGTATTTCCGGAAACGCTTTCTGGGTTATCTTGGAATTGTGCTAGAAAGCCCAGATCTCTGATCTCAACATTTTCTGAGCACCCAATCGGCATATATATGCATTCCTAGTTTCTAGCAATATTTATTTCTAGCAGGATTGCAGATTCATACCCTCCTAGCAGTTTATGCAACAGTAGTGTTTCATGTCTTGGTGTTTTGGGTTAATTTAGGCTTGTTTTGCCTAGCTTGAGTGTCTTTTACTTAAGATATTGTACTTCATTTCTGCTATCACATATAATAAAATGGCTCAATTATCTGCTCATTTTTTATGTATTTGTTTTTACTCCATTTTCCATTTTTATGTTCAATATTCCTATTTTTCCTTTTGGAATATTACACCCAGCCCCAACAGCAAGGGTGGACTGAGCTTCAAACCAATCCACTAAATATTTTTGGCCTAAATGGCCCTCTTGTATAGTGTTTCTCTCTCCAAGGCACCCCTAAATCTTTCTGGTGTGTGATACTCCATTTTTCTAAGGCTGTGAAGGGGGCTCTTCCATCTCCTTTGGCTAGCCATTATGCACTCATCTCCCAACAACCTAGAAACATCATCAAAGTGAGCCATTGATTGGGCTTGTTTGTGGAGGTATTTTTATACAAGTGCAGGATCCTTTTCAATCTTAATATGGTTATTTATTACTCCCCTAGGGCTAAATAGTTCTTCCCTAATGTGTAAGTATTCTACGTTTTCTCTCCTCATGACCCTTCGCATTTCTTATGCTCTAGTCTCTTAATTAACCATCCATGGTGCCAATGCCATTAATTGCATGTCTCCCATCCTAGAATTGGGGTCCCAAATGTTCAAGTCTTTCAACAAAAGGTTATGCATGTAAAAATATGCCATTTTTTCCTTGTCTGCCATACATGATTGGTTGAAAAAATTAATGAACCGTGTGCATTTTTGGGAAGGTAAGGATCCATGGGAGGCTAAGGTTTTGATTTGAAATAGGAGCCACTGCTCCTTGAGTAAATTTCATATGAATCTGAGATATCTGTGTTTAATGGCCTCCATGCACAAATATTCCATGTTTCCCACTTGTTTATCCTTTTGCTGAAGCTACTCTTGTAATGCTACATTCTCTACTTGTGCCTTCTAAAGCTAGTCTTTCAACATTGACTCTCTGAGCCTAACATTAGATAAATCCTTCCCCATCTCAACTACTTTTCCTTCCATGACCACTATGTCATGCACACCTTTAGATGTGGAAAGATTCATCCAATGATGAGTGCATGCCCTCTCCTCTTCCAACTAATAAAACAAATGATTTGTGAACTTTTGAGGAATTAATTTGCCCCCCTCAATGTATGTGCAGTAGGAGTTGAGATTGGGTCAAAGGTTAGGGTTTGGCACTACTGCTACATCTTTGAGGAGAAGTTTTGGTGAGGTGTCCTCTGACTAATCATATTTTCCTCCCTATTTTTCATCTTTTTTTTTTCATCTTGTGCCTTGTATTCATATTCTTTGACCTCTTGCCCCTCTGTGGCTATCTTTTCCTCCTCAGCCAAGGGTTTTTTCTCAAAATATGGGCTTGCTGTAGTTTCCTGTAGCAAAAATATTTTAGGAAGAAAAATAATTTTTTCTCCTATCTATTGGATGAAATGGATGAAGGGGTGTATGATGGAGTGGATCATGTAGGGTGAAATCATAGGAGAAGAGGAAATGAAGAGAAATTGCTCTAGATCCTCAAAAAATATATTTTATCACTAACCTGCAAAACAGAAAACACGTAAGTGCATAAGTGTTTTTCTTTCCTTTTTCTTTCTTTTCCTTTTCTTTTTTCTTTTTCCATTTTTTTTTTTGAAGGCAAGTGGGATGCCTCCACAGAGTTTTTCAACCCACAGGCATACCTTGGGCATCTCAGAGAGGTTTTCACCTAAGGATCTTTTATTCTCTTTCTTTCTTTTTTCTTGCTCCAAGATTGCCTCATGGAGGTTTTCAACCCTGGAGTTGGCCTAGAGTTCCATAGAGAGGTTTTCACCCATGCCTCTTTATTATTATTTTCTTCTTTTTGTAGGAGGGGTAGGTGCTACAAAAAATGGAGTTTCCCATGACATATGCCTCCCTGTTTATGGAATTTATAAATTCTTCCCTAGAGACGGGCTTCTTTTAAACCTTAAGTCGGTAACCATTGACAAGTAGGGGAATTCCTTCCTCATCTATGGTTTTGATCTGAACTACTCCATTATAATAACACTTGTCCACTTTGTAGGGTCCCATCCATATTCTCATTAGTTTTACTCTGAAATCCTTAAACCTTGAGTCATACAACAATGCCCAATATCCTTCTTGAAAGGTCTTTTCCTTAATGTACTTGTCATGCCAGACCTTCATTCATAGCTGAATTACCTATGTGTGAAGGATTTATTACATCCTAGACTCATCTAATCAATTTAATTGCAACAACCTCTCTTGTTTGTCATTTGATATATTTAGGTCTAATTCAACTGGCATCCTTAAGGTGTTGAACTCAAATTCAATTGAAAGCATAACTTTCTTGTCATAGACCAGGTCATAAGGAGTCAATCATGTTGTTATTTTCCAGGTAGTGTTTTACATGCAAGTACATTCTACCATTCTGTCTTCCCAATATTGTCTATTGCTGCTCACAACCTTGGTGAGGATATTCTCCAAAGATCTATTGGTGATTTCCCCTTGGTAGTTTTCTTTAGGGTGATAAGCAGTGGAAGTCTTATGCTTTACCTTGTGCCTCCTCATAATATTCTCAATAAGATGAGATGTGAATTGTGCCCCCTAATCAGTGGCTAATTCTATGGGGTATTCAAATTTTTAAAACACGTTCTCTCTTAAAAATTCTGCTACTTTTTCCTCGGTTTATAACTTCACATCTTTTGTTTCAGCCCAGTTTGTCAGGTAGTCAGTCTAGACTATGACTTGCTTTTTTCTGTCCAGATGGTGGATCAATATGTCCAATGAAGTCCATGCCCCAATTTTGAAATCACTCAAGAGAAACATGAGGGTGGAAAGGCATATCATCCCTCTGTGTAGGTTTCCCCATCCTTTGGCATTGGCCATACTTGCTAGTGTATCTTCTAGAATCCTGATGAAGGGTAGGCCAATAGTATCCTGCCTGCAAAAATTTGAAGGTAGTCCTTTTTGCAGAAAAATGGCCTCCATAAATGCTATCATTACATGTAGTGAGGATATCAAAAAATTCTTCCTCCATCACACATCTTCTGATAATTTGGTCAGGGCCTAGCTTGAAGAGATTTCCCCCATTCCATGTGAAAGGGGCACTTTTTTTTATGATCTTGCTTTTATCCTTAACTAAGAGATTAGGAGGGAACTTTTCAACAACCAAGTAGTTATCTATGTTAGCAAACGATGGTGAGAGTGTTGAGATAGTGAAAATATGTTCATCTGGAAGCTGGTCATTCACCATTCCTTCTTCAGATATAGATAGATCTAACTTGGATAAAAAATATGCAACAACATTCTATTTTCCAAGTTTATCAACAATGGTTAGGTCAAACTATTGTAATAGTAAAAACCATCTAATTACTCTACCACTAAAATCCATTTTGTTCCTTAAATGTTTGATGGTTCCATGGTTAGTGTGTACAAAGGTCTGATACCTAGTGACATAATGTCTAAATTTATTTCAACCATGGATAATCACTAACATCTCCTTCTCTGTGACAATTTAATTGATTTCGGCTTTAAACAAGTCCTTACTGATGGAATAGATTGCATAAGGTAATTTGTCTTCTAACTTAACTAATGTTGCCCCCACAACTTTTTATGGTCCATCTGTGTGGATGTGGAAAGGCATAATCCAATTTGCACCTCGAAGAATGGGGGAAGTAGTTAAATTTCCCTTAATGAGCTCAAAATCTTCCTGAAAAAGACTCGGCCAAGTAAACTGAGAATATTTGGCCAACAACCAAAATAATGGGGAAGTCAATTTGTTGAAATATTTGATGAACCTTCTATAATAGCCAGCTAAACCCAAGAAACTCCTGACATCTCTCTTGTTTTGAGGCGTAGGTACCCTTTTGATGACGGTGATTTTTTTTGGGTCCACATGTGTTCCTGCTTGGGAGATTGAATGTCCCAATATAGCTCCTGCTCTTTTCAAGAATTCACACTTTTCTAGGCTTAGGGAGAGATGCATCTCAATGCACCTTCTAAGAATTTTTCCAAAATTGGAGAGAGCCTCCTGGAAGTCATCCCCATATGGCGTGAAATCATCCATGCAAATTTCGACTAGGTAATGGACTAGCTCAAAGAAAATGCTCAAGACAACTCTATGGAAGGTAGTTGGGGCATTGCACAACTGAAAGGGTAGGACTCTGTAAGTGAAGGTACCCCAAGGACAAATGAAAGTGGTATTATCTTCATCTTCAGTGTCAATTTGGATCTGGTTATGCCCACTAAACCCATCTATGAATGAAAATAACATCTTTCCTACAAGGCTCTGCATGACTTGGTCTATAAAGGGAAAAGGGAAATTATCCTTCATGGTGGCTTTGTTAAGTTCTCGATAATCAACACATATTTTCCATTTTCCATTATTCTTCAGGACTAGGACAAGAGGAGATACCCACTCATTGTCTGATATAGGATAAATGAAACCTCTATCCAACATTTTGTGTAGTTCTTCCTGGACTATTTCCTTAAGATTTGGTTTCATCCTTCTTTGGCGTTATCACATAGACTTTCATACTTCCTTAATGTAAATATGATGTCTCCATACTGCAGGATGCACCCCTTTCATGTCCTTGTAATACCAAGAAAATTCATCTAGGTTTTCTTTTAGAAGTTGGCATAGATTCTTTTCTACTTCATTTTAGAGGTTTGAGTTGATTTTAAAAGATCTGGATGGGAAAAACTCAATAGCCTTGGTGGTTTCAAAGGTTGAATCGACTTAGTGCAATTCATTCCAAGGTTGGATTTCATATTCTTTGACTAGGTTTTCAAGCATACTCTTAGTGGGGGATTAGTTTTGAATGACATGGTCAGTGATTTCATCTTCATCAGGTTTCCCCCCTCTAATAAAAATATCTATGGTACAAATGGGGGTAGTGTTATATACCTCATATTCTTCATCCTCCAACCATATAGGTAGATCATGATCAATGGAAGGTCAGGTTGGAGGATATAACACCACCTGTTTATACAAGGGCTCATTATTAATAGTCATGTTTCCAACCCAACAGTTGATATAAGCATCATAAGTGGCTAACCAAGGTCTCCCTAAGATGAGAGGATATCCATTGAACTTGGTTTTTGGCTGCAGAACCAGGAAATATGTAAGATATTCCCAAGATTCAATTGAAACCATCACATCCTCAACAATTCCTTCCAGAGTTACTTTAGACCAATCTGCAAGTTGCAGAATTGTTTTGGTTTTCCTCAAAGTCCCTTGACGGTTGAGCTTTAACATACTTTCCTTGGTCGTGAAATTGATAGCAGCCCCGAGATCAATCAAAGTTTTGGGGACTATGATGCCATCTATGTTCACATCTACAACTGGACTACTAGGGTCTAGGTACTTTGGAGAGATCACATCTCCCAACATAAGTGGGACCACTGTCCTACTACATTAATGGTGGGGGTATCATTATTCTTTCTCCCAGGTTTATTAAAGAACTTTTCCTTGATGAGCCTATTGTAAATAGGGACATCCTTAATGGCCTGGAGAATTGGTATATTTACAGACAAATGTTTTAGTTCTCCTAGAAGTTCGGTCTCCTCTAGGGTGTGTTGACTAGAATGGATCAAGCGCTCGAGAAAAGGAGTTTGTTGGATCTGAGTGCTACTTTCTTGCTTTTCCTCCTTAATCTATACAGCTGGAGATGGAGGGTGGTTGTCTAGGAGTACTCTTCCTCACTAGATATTAATCTCCTGTATATCCACAACATAAGGTAGATAGGATGTCTCTCCACTATAAACCTATTGTTCCTATCTGTTGTTCAGGTTTGGATTAGGTTGTGCACACGTATGAGGAAACTCAGGTGGAGCAGCATGAGTAAGATAAGGTTGAGGTTTTGTTGGAGGAATTAGATCAGGTGGTTGATTATGTTGAGGCCTCCACCCTTGATACGTATTGTTCCACTGAGGTTTTTGAGAAAAATACTTCTGAAATGGTTGGTTCACAGGCTAAGGATGATATGTAGAGTTGTAAGGCCATGTAGGTGGTGTAGTCTAGGATGGAGGAGTGGAGGTGGACCAATATTGCATGGGTGCATTCTGATTATTTTGATAGTAAGGGTAAGGTGCACCTTTCATACCTTGTTGATATGACCTAGGTCCTTGAGGCCTTCTCTGGTTGATGAAACAAAGTTTCTCTGGTCCTAATTCCCCACCTTGATATACAACTTTGAGTCCAGGTAAGGAGGGACACTTTTCTATGGCATGATTCTCCTCACATACTAATCAAAACTCTATAACATTTAATGAACATTCATTTCTAGGGTGTTTTCTATTAAATTTAGGAAAAAATATATCCAAGGCCCTTCTGCTTCCTCTTGCTTCCTTTTGACCTGCATTGTGTCAATTTTCAAGGTGTACAACATGTCAGTTTTGAAGTCCTCCAACATATTTCCACTCTCATGTTTGATGGAGGTGGAAGAGGAAGGGGTATTGGTTGTACTTTGGCCAGCTTTGCCTTTCCTCCTAGGTTCCCTATAATTGTTCCTGAAGACATTTTTGATTGTTTCATAAGGCAGCTGGTAGATATCTCCTCCTGATAACATATTAATGGTTTTTATCCCCTCCTCCCTGAACCCTCGGTGAAGTAATAATTTAAGTGATTTGGGATCAAGAGTACAATTGGATCTCCTATAGCTTAACTAAAACCTCTCTTCATAATCTTCTAGGGATTCATTAGGACCTAGAGTCATCTTGAATATATCATCTTTAGTTCCCTTGGACCTACAATAGTCCCTATACTTGTTGTTGAAGGCCTCTTGCATATGTGCATAGGTAGTGATGTTGTTCCTAGTTAGACCAATGAACTAGTGCAATGCTGCATCCTTAAGAGTGGATGGGAATAGCTTCAGCTTTTTATCATATGAGGCATAGTCATAGGTCATACAAACAATAACAAATTCAAACATGAATGTGTTAGGATCTTTAGAGGTAATTCCATGAAAGTGTGGAAGGGCTAAGGGGCTAATGTTTTTCATTTTAGTTTCCCCATATGCCTCTCCAATGGGGAAGGTTCCCTAGGCTTCAGTTTCATCCATTGTTGAAATAAGTGAAGTAGGTTCCTCAAGTGAAACAAAATCCTCTTCTTCTCTAATAGGTTCTTCAAAAATTTTATAAGGCTCACCTATGGTGTGTTCAACCTCACAACCACTGAAGAAGAGTGAAGGGTTACTGTGTGGTGATGTGGGGGTTTTAGGTAAAACTTTTCCTTGAGTATCCCTACTCCTACAAAGCATGAAAATCATATTTATTTTGTATTTTTTCAATATTTTTGAAATTACATGTAAAAGGAAAGTAGAAAAGAATGCTAAAATAAAATGAAAGCATCTACAAGACACCTCCTTGAAAACGACACCAAAAAGTGGTGAGCCCTGGTATTGCACCAAGAATGCTGCAATTCCCATATGCTGCCCTACTTTACTTTATCAACCTGGGATTCATAAAAACTTGGAGGTGAAAGTGCTATATACATTTAAGATGAATTCTACTCATGTCATCTCCATCTGAGCTTTATGAAAGGGTGCTACTTCTAAGGTTTCTGGATGAAGTCTGTCACACTTCTGAATTTTTGCCTAGGGCTACAAATTATTCAAAGCCATAGTGCTATCAACAAGTATAGAACTACAATACAACAAGAAAGTACATCTTACTACTCTTCAATGAAATAAATCTACATATTAAGCTATGATAAGAAATGAAAGCCAACTAGGCATCTTGCATGAAGTAAATTGTTGAATTGAAATTTCATAAAGGAAACTAACCTAATCACACTTTGTTGGGACAAATGGCTAGACACACTCTACTCACTCTATGTTTTATCTATCATTATTTTAATCATGCAACTAATCATGGCCTAACTACGCTTGTAAATGTGTTCTTTTTGCAGCTACAAGAAGAAAGTGCTAAGGTGGCTTATGGAAGGCTTAAACACATGGGTGCAAGATTGAAAGTGCATTTTTTTTGGCAAGTCTAGAGGATGTGGATGGTGTTTTCTGGTCTAAAGGATGGGCACACTGGTGCTAATGCAAGCTATGCTATAGGTTTCCTATAGTGCTACAGGAATGTCCTGAATTGCTACAGGAAACATTCAAAGGGAAATTCAATGCCAAAAATGGGTGAGAGAAGTGTAGGGAAGGTTGAGTGAAGGTGGTTTTAGATGAGTGGATGGTGGCCCACCACTTGGCCAATCTTGGAACCTCTTGAGAGGCTTGTGTTGCACCTCTAGGGTTTTCTCATGGTGTAGGGACAAAAAATCCGAAACCAAGGCTAATGGAAATCTTGATTAACAGAGGGTTGATGAACAGTGAGAAATGGAGCTCAAGGTGGTGGTGAAGTTCTCCTTGGTTGTGCTACCTGAATTTGTAAGAAAACTACCTGTTCATGTAATAAATATGGACAAATTCATGATAAAGTTAATGAAAATATGAATTTAATGTAGAAATAAAATCTACTTTAACCTACAGACAGAGATCTAAGACAAGATTCTAAACATATCCATGGAACTACAACAACCTGCTTATTCATTCCAAGAAATCATAAACTATAAAGTAATGTTGGCCTGTGGGAAGGTCTACCTTCCTCAAGCTCCAATGAAAGAGATGAGAGGGTGAGGCATGCCACACAACTTTATGATTTTATAACCCACTTCTACAAACATGTAAGCAAGCTAAATATACAACAAAATACAAATGGAAGCAAACTAAAAGCAGTGAATTGAAATGTAAGCAAACTAGCTAAATACTCATAAGAAAAACTAGCTAAAATGACGTAAAAGTAAAGAATGAATACATAAGAGAGACTAAGACACATGGATTGGGCCCTAACACACAAGCCTAGCCCTCTAAAACTAGATCAATAAAGCATTATCTAAGTACTCATTTTATTGCAAAAGATAGTCTCATTACATTAACATGGAAGTCTCAAAAATCTATTACAAGAGCTAAGAGCCTAATGGCTTTCTCCAAAGTATGAAACATAATGAGCTCTTGATCAACCATATTTAACGTAAAGGATAGCTACCAACAACTTCCTAAAAAGCAGGTGATGATTCCACTTTGACTGCAAGTGAAGTGTAGCTTTGGTGCACTTGATCTTGAGTTTGTTTGGTTGCCTTTGATTTTGGGCTATTGGAGGGAATCTCAAGGATCCCTTGGCTTCCTTAGGGAGTTAAGGAGGTATAAAATCCCCCTAGAATATCTCCTTGTTGTCTACTCCGAGTCTTAAATAAAAATATTCACCAAAAAAGAAATATCTTCATGATTTCCCTGCATTCAACTCATGTGAGGCACTCGAAGTATGATAAGCCTCAATCACCATCTACACTAGCATCATAAGACCATAATATAATTAAAAAGCAATAAAAAGATACTTAATAAGGAAAAAAGGTGACCATTAACCCCTCCAAATGTACCTAATGATGGAGCTGATCAAGGTAAACAAACACAAATGAAAACTAAATGGGGGTTTTAGATACACCGCAAGAGACTAAAGACTTAAGAAAGCTTAACTCAAGGTAGGCTCATGAAAGGGAGGATAAAAAACTGAGGAAAAACTTGTGAAAAAGTAGCAACCAATGCTGGTGGAGAGAAGGCACTAGTTCTTTTCAACGCTGGGACAGAGTGGGCCATGGTGAGGTGCAACACTTTTTCAAAGGAATTGGGGGAGCATTGGGCTTGGGAAAGAGGTTTCCAATAAAAAAATTTCAAAAAATGTCGAATGAAGCTACTTTCTACGTGTTTTCTTGGCTAGATGATGCAACAAATATTTGTCAACGAGGTAATAAAACTCAAAGGACAAGGCAAACCACCAAGGGAATACTTTTTCCCCCAGTATGTTCTCCAATTTGTTATACGAGATTTACGATTATGGACAAAGGTATCTCCCCTAGGTTTGGTGGCCATCCTAAAACAATAGAGAGACAAGTAACTCAATTATTTTCCTTAAAGAAAATACATGATGTAGTGAGGCCTACCTAGAAATTTTCGCTCTCTTCACACCTTTTTTAGCTTGGAAGCTCCAATTGCAGCTATGATTCCTAAAATTAGATCTTGAACAATTATATGACAGAAGAAAAGAAACTATGATATTTTGTTTGCTTGGTTTGGGCCAACCCAAGTTTGATCTACTCTGCACACCAACAAAATCCTTGATCAATGGCCCTTTCGGAAACAACCTACAAGCAAATCACAGTCTCACCCGAAGTGAATATGGGAGGATGCAGAACCAAGTTTTTGTAGCCTTGAAGGACTAGGGGATGTGGTATTATTATATTTTCTTACACTTACAACTTATAAATCACTTCGCTGCATTAGATTAATCACTTCATCATTCCATATAAAACCATAAACGATTACTGCGCTGAAGAAAAATGAAATTGTAATATTGTTATTCTACAATAGATAATAAAAAAATATAGACATCATTCACATACGAACACCAAATTAACATCCATAACAATTTTTCTTAATATGATGACTCTATGAACAACAAACAATTCTTGAATTGTGCACTAAGCTGCAAGTTGTCTCCACACTCAGCTTCATAGCCTCTCTTTCACTACCAGTTACAGATCACAACCTTCTTATCTATCAAAAAATTACTTGATTTGATGATTATATTCCTATATATACTACTATATTTTTAGGTTACATCATCAAAAATACCTTGGTCCAAATACCATGGATTCCTTAAAAAAGAAACTATGGAAACAAAGCCATTGATCCTTTACAAAATTGTGCGCTTCTTACAAAAGGGAGGGGATTCGGCCCACACTAAATCCCTTACGATACCACATGGTACATTTACTTTCTTAAAATATGCTCCACTGCTCACTCTGCCCCAAAAACTATGAAGTCTTTTCCAAAATCTAGGAAAAGTTGGATTGTGGCCAAGCACCTCAACACTCACATGTGACTCGTACCAAGTCACTCAGCTGATTTGGCTCTAATATTCTCTGCAATTTTGTTGTAGGCATTGTTGAACTGTTGCAATATGTTTGTTATCTGCTTTTCTTCGTTGTGAAATTCCTCTAGCGGTGCTTCCTTCATAGGTCTTATAGGCTTCTGCATCACTACCTCCACTTTCTACCGAAGCTATTGAATCTTCTCATCCACTGCTTGAGATAGTTGTAGCTCCTCATCCTGCCATGGCTGAGTCCTCTCTGTTAAAGTCCGCTCTTCCTTCCTTAGCTCCTCTATATTCTTCTGGAGGTAATTTTCCTCATTGACGTTTGCGAGCTTCTCTAAGTTTGGTAAGGTTCTCAAATTTTCCAAGATCACCTCCAACTACTATTTCTTGTGTTGGATATCCTCTTGTAGCATCCACACATTTGGATATTCCTGTAGCAAAGTCTAAACCTGTAAGCTCTCATCCAAAAACTTCCCACAATCTACCACTATTGCGGATATTCTAGCCATTATAGCCTTTAGGTAGACATCCCTCTATTATTTTACTTCCTGTGGTGTGGTTTTTTGTAGCTTCATTTGTAGCTCGGTGATATTTATCTCATACTAGAATTGTACATCTACGATACTACCCTTGTATCATTTTACTGCAAGTTCGATCTTCACAACCTTGTCCTCCATTGGTTCCTCTTCTTATCCATCAATGTCCAAAACCTTGCGGCATGTTGCTTCTACCATTTCCTTTATCTTATGTTGTTGTTGTACTTCCTTATCACTCTCCTAGATCACCTAGTCAAGTCTCTAGTTCAGAAAATATCCCTCTCTCTTTACCAGAATCTTCAACTTTGAAGTGATTTTTTCATGCTACTTCAGCTCATCTATAATCTCTTGATTAAACTCATGTAATCTCTGAAGTGGAATTGTTGTTATGTTCATGTTCACATACCTCCATTCTTTCACCTGTTGTTGTACCTCAGTGTGGTGAAACAGCAAGGCTCTGACTGGTATCTATGCTATCCACACCCGAAGTGTGGGCTCTACTAGTCTTTCTTGTCAAAGATTTTCCTTTTCCTGTACTCGCTATTTTGTTGTATGTGGAAATACCTTCAGTTTTGCAATGTGATCCTCTAACTTTTTCCATGATTCTGTCATTGCTTCCTCAATTATATCCACAATCTAATCCAATTCCCCATCAGTGAGCGCCAATGGAATTATCTCCTTTGTCTTGTCTTCCATCTGCTTCTTTTTTCTTTTTTTGGAAGTTTCAGTGTGTTATTTCCTATTCTCTATGACATATGGCTATGTATTTATCTTTTTAGACTCTTTATTCTTCTCATCACATCCAAGAGGATCCCCATGACCCTTGTGGTGTTGCTCCTCTTGTTCTACTTCTTTCTTACCTTGTCTTTTCCACTCTCTTCCCCGTGTTGTGTCGTGTCCTTCTCTATCAAATTATCCTTCATCTTTGTCTCCATCAGAATAATACACTCCTCAGGCCAATGTTGTGTCTCTGTTAGGAGATCATGTTGTGTCACTAAATATGGCAGGGGATGTCATGTATTCATTGTGTCCTTACAATTCTATATGTAAATTTTGTGGAATTCAGGCTTAAACTTCGTGATAGAGTTATATTGCTTGTATAATCTTGGTGAAAGGCGATGGTGTTGGGTCACTAACATGTGTAATTCCATATGGTATATAATGAAAAAAATTATGTTATCATGTGCGTGCACCAATTTAGTGGTATACCACATCAAGGCATACTGCACGGGTTCACAAACATCTGAGGCTACTAGAGGAAATGGCGAATATTCCGGTTCATTCCATGCAAGCATCTCAATAATAAAAATTAACCATGTGTAACGAAATGGAGTACCTTTCTCCTAAGCCTCGTAGCAGTCGTCCATAAACTCTTGGCATAGATATGTTCCCACTTGTACTAAACCCCATTAGCACACTACGAAGATAATGAAACCATCAGTGCAGGGACTTTAGTAGCCCAATACTTACTCATAATTTTCCCAGCCAATATATGCACTTTAAAGAGAACTTTGTGGTCATTGATCAAGCTGATATCATAAACTCACTTCAAGTTTTTCTATCCTAACTTGTTCTTCATGTTTTATGCTATGGATTTGTCTTGATATTTCCCAACGAACTCCTCTGTGGGGTTCAACCCTTGATAAGGAAGTCTTGTGATTCTCCATATCCGCATTGGGTCTATAGGGATCCTCTTCCCCATCTACAAGCATCCATTGTGCACCAACATGAGTAGTTGTTACAACAAAATTTGGTCATCTAACCATTTACAATTAGATGGATAGAATTACACCATGTAAGACAAATTTTACCATACTAAAATTTCTTTCACTATAAGAAATAATTTAATAAACCATATTGTATTAAGTCATTTCTAGATAAATAAATAAACCTCGTGAGGAATAATTAAAGAAATCCTTATTTATTTGATTTTCATATAGGAATAATTCATTAAACGACTGTTTAAATAATATTCATGGTCATATTTAACCCAATTATGAGAAATAATTAGATAAATCATTATTTAGTTATTATTCCTTGTTAAATTTGACTAAATCACCTAGAAATGATTAAACAAATCATTATTTGTTAATTATTCCCTAACCACATTCTTGAAATGATAAATAATCATTTATTTTTTTATTATTTCTAAATAAAGGTATCTAACCAATTAAAATACCTTTTCTCTCCAACAAAATATAATAGAATATTCCAATCGGTTAGATCTAGATCTTGGTTAAAAATATTTCATTATTCGCCATTATCGAAGATAACTCAATATTTTGTTATAAATAGGAGGGTTTTCCATTCATTCTTTACTTTGAACATTTTCATCGTCGCGCTTTGATCATTCTCACTGATGCTAATACATTATTTTATTCTTAAGCTCCCATATAGTTCAACACATTTTGGGTTTTCCACACCATTGAGAGAGAGAAACTTCTGGACCTAAAGCGTTGAAGAAAACCAAGAACCTATCCCATTGAGGGGGACTAGTAACATTATTTTTTTTCCCTTCCTAAGTGTTATAATATATTTAAAATTATTTATATATTGTCTTGTCCATTGGATGCATGGAGAAATTCTTATTTATTTTCATTGTTTAACTAATTTTAATGCATAGATTGGGTTTTTTGCAACATTTTTTTTAACTATCGATTGAAGATCTAAAGAATTTAAGCAGCCATCTTTGTTTTTAGGGTTGTTTGTGACACACAGCTAAAATGAGCTCTTTTCGTACACTTGCATTAAGAATTTACGCTAACAATTGGCGACTCCACTATTGTTATTTAGATTCCTGCGTGACCAAAAACTTCTGAAACTAGGGTTTTTTTTTTCAGTTGTTGTGAGTTCGTTGATGTATTTTTCTAAACTTTTATGCCATAAAACATTAAAAATTCTAACTTACAGGTGTTTTGGGTGTTTTCCGTAGGCAACAGGTATTAGTCGCACTAGAGACGAAAATTTTTCGGCAACCTCCCGCATGAGGATCTGGGAACTGGAACTCACACATTTTGCCCCAACACCTGCAATTTCTGCCTGAAATTACACATGTTAGCCCAAAAAATGTGAGTTCCACAACTTACAGTTTAGTACCTGCGAGCTGCAACTTTTTTCTGAGACTTTTCTATGGCAGTCAAGGTTTTCCGCAAGAACTATTTTGGGTTTTCTAACCTCTGTCTCAGCCCATCTTAGGCTTGGATATGCTCAGTTTGTCTCGTTTAACTAGAACCAATACCCTTAGGGTTTCAGTACACTTCCACCTTTCTAGGAGGGGTTTAGTTGAGTAGGCAGTCTGAGATTTTCAATTCTTTTAGCCATTGTTTCAAGGTCTGATCTATATTTCTTTTAGGTCCCTTTTTATTGGTTATTATTCCATCAAAAATTCCCTCTTGAGTTTTTTTTTATCTTTCCCTTAGGGTGCCCTTATTTCCCCTATGGTTTTAACCTTTCGGCTCTTATTTTGCAATAGTTTTCTCCTCCAGTTTCTTGCTATTTTCTGCATATTTTCCAAAAGATATGAGTCATTACATCTGTGTCCCTTAGACCTTAGATCTTTTCATCACCTTGTGTGTTTTGAGTCAATTTCTCCTACCTTTTAGAATAGTTGTTTGGGAAGACTTATTTTGGGTTGGATCTATGCATGTGTAGCTATTTATTTAACTATCATTTCAATTTTATTTACAGTACTTCAACATTTTTTCTTTTTCTTTCAACAACCGTATGGGATTAATTAAAATTAACACACGAATTCCACACAGTCACACCTAAAGCAAAGAGCACTTGGTCTACACTACAAAGCCAAGACATAAACATTGTAATTAATTTATTTGCCTCACTAAGCCTTTGTTTATCACTCTTCAACATTTTCGTGTCATTTGTGACTTGCCATCATTACGCCCCCAAGGCGTTTATCTCAGAGACTCCAAGGCATTCACCCTCAGTTCTCATTAGGAAGACTTACACCACCGTGTAGGGTATGAGTTATTCCTCCTCTAAGTCCCCATACCAGCACTAATTATGTTTCATCAGGTTCTTCCTTTGATTCTGGGTGTGGTTCCCCTCACCCTCATACCGTCATAATGTGAGGCACCAATGCAGGTGTAGGTCCTCAAGCTAGTGGTGTCCCTGACCCTAATGCTGGACCCGCTACTAGAGTATCCACCACCATAACCGTTTCGGTTACTCCTTTGCTACCTTTCATTGCAGGTTTTATCCTTCTTGATTTAAGCCAGCAAATTAACGAAAATATACTTCACAATCTAGGTTGGTTTTCTATGCCAACTAAGCTTCCTTCTGACATACCTAAGTTTTAATGAAACACTGGAGAGGAACCTACTAATCACATCCGCTCCTTTCACATGTGGTGTTCGGTTGTTCCAACATATGCTCACTAGAGAAGCTGCAAAGTGGTATGTTGACTGGACTTCTGCATCTCATTCCACTTTTGCAACTCTTGCTAGAGAGTTTCTGTCTTACATCCAGTTACCTCTCCACTATTATGTCGGTACCAAGTTGTTGAACGCATTCAGTCAAACTTCTACCACCTAATATTCTGACCATGTCCAAGAATGGCATAGAAGGAGGATCTATAGTTCGAAGACTATGTCTATACGGATTGGTTTCTTAAAACGCTTTTTCCTTCCATTGGTAAATATTTCGCATCTCACTTTCCTAAAAAAAAGAAATAAGCTCTCCAAGTCATGTTGAAATATGACTTGATCTATGCTTAGTGTAGTTATGTTTATACCATTCTACCAGATCTTCCTAAACCTGGTGGTGCCAATGCACTAAGGGAAGATCACACTATTGATGGTATCGTTGGATCTCTTTCACATCCATATACTCGTCCTTCCATGGGTTATGGATTTCGCCAGGGGGGGCTAGCTCCTCCAACACTTATCCCCTTCTTGGAAACATGTATCTGGGTCAAAGAACACCTTATGCATTTTCCCAACTACATTAACCAATGTTAGGTCCAGCTACTACTCAACTTGTTTACCCCAATGTTTCCCAACCTCCTTTCTATCCTTATCCAAATCCCAATGCTTCAGCTCCTCTGGCATCAATTCCCCAACCTCTCGTGACTTCTCAATCTCCACTACAATAACCACTGCCTCCTTAGGGTCAGGTGTATGTGCAGTAGAGCGCAAGTAATCCTCCTAATTCAAAGAAAAATAATAAGGGGAAAGGCAACTCGAACCAACCAGCGTAGGGTAACCAAGGGCACCAAGGTAGTAAACCAAACGCACCTCAAGGGAACCAGTCTAACATTATGTTGAAGGCTTGAGAGTGACTTCCTCAACATTGGGGATTCCACCCTCTCAGGAGCTTAAAGCAACTCATTTTCCATTGAAAGAAATAATTTATATAACAATGGAATAAAATCAACACGAATGGAGTGATCTATTCTAATGATAACATAAATAATACTAAATATAACTTCTTCCCAAGATTGGACTGATTTATATGATTATGGAATAAGATCTCATAAGCATGAAACAATATAGATCATCACACACTAAATGAATATAAGCACATTAAAGAAACTAAATCAATGAAATTGATTTATTTAATGAATAACATTAATCATATAACATATCTTTAAGTCACTCATCTAACAACATATCATTCAATACATTTTATCAAAAGTAATAAGAATATATGTCATTTCAATGCTTATCAGAAAGAGAAAAATAGATAGAAACAAGTTTTTTAAAATATCATAAACATAAAGCAATCAATACATAGATAATAGTACCCATTGCATCATAGCTTAGTTGTGAAAAAATAGCCTTTGGGCTTAGACTTTCAATTAGATACTTCTGTTCAAACAATAGTATAAGTTACAAAAGCATTCTTCTCAAAAATTTGGACCCCTTCCTATATGCATGAAAGGGGTTTAAATACTAATTAATATTACAATAATAGAATACTTGTGAAATATGCCTTCTAATATTGATCTAAACTATAAAATAAAAGCTAGGAAATTAAAATGCATAATTTATAACAATCTCATTACTGTTTCTTAGATCGACACTCCAAATTTTCCTTGAGCTAGCATGATTTGATCATATATTCGAGCTGGGGGGGGATGAATTGGCTTCATTCTCATATGGCCCATGAATATTGCATCATTGAGTGTTGGAAGAAGTTGAATTGAAACTTTTTCAATACACCTCAGCACTCCCAACTGATTTTGAGGTTTGATTAACAAGTACCAGTAAATCTCCATGTTTACCTTTGTCAGGTTTTCTATGTTAGGAGCCTTTCTGTTTGACATTTCTTGCCAATATTATTTTAAGAAGCTAATTTTCAGCATTGTGTATTTTGGTATTTATTGGATAAATTGGCTTGTAGGAGAGAATATTTTATGTACTTAGAGATGTTGGAAGACATACTTTTAGCTCTGATAGCTAATTCAACAGTTTTCATTTTCATATCCCAATCTCCAAATATTATATCTTTTATTGATTCTTCAAGATGAGGGAGATCAGATGCTCTTTCCTCTACAGTGTCTTGCAAATCTATATACTTTGACACCTTATCATCACTTTCTTCATAATAAATCCTAAAATTAGAAATCTAAGTGACTAACTCATCACTTGTCTTAATTTTCTCTTGAATCTGATTGTACTTTGATAGAAAAATGTTTGTTGTTTTACCAGTAATGTTTCTAGTTCTTTTGCTTCTTTCTTTACCTCATTGAGTTTTGGTTTCTCCTGGTTTTGAATGTTCTGTTGTAACTGGTGAACTATTAGATCCTTTTCTATAATTTCATTTTCAAATTTGAGTTTGAGACCTTCAAACTCTTGTTGCAGATTATTAATACTTGATTGCAACTCCTCCTTGATCTTTTGTTTTCCATTAAAGAAGTTTTTCTCCATTTGAGTGATTTTCTGGTCCTTCTCCATAATCAATGACTCAATATTTTTTTCCTTATGAATAGTTATGTCTACATAAGCACTTGCAAATTGAGATAATATTCTAAGCTCTTTTCCTGGAGTTGACTGAGTTCATTTCCAGAGGACTTGCATTGATGTCGTATCCATAGACAATTTTGGATAATATTCCATATTTCATTTCTTCTTTGACCTGGACACAATAGCTTTGTGCTTCAGACTGTAAAATACATCCAATGGAGGTAATTCTTCAATCTTTAGTATTATTTCTGTTTTCGGGAAAGTAGGGATGATCTCCATATATTGGGCTGATGTATCTCCTTGTTTCTCCTATGTATCATTGATCTTTAGTATCCAATTTTGCTGAAGAGAAATTTGAAAAACCTTTGTAGTAAGTGATATTTCTCGAATTTCTCCTTGATCTTTAGAGTCTTCTAGACTAAAAGAAACTTGTTGAATGCTTGGTTCAACTGTATGAATTGTTGTTTTTAGAGTATATTTAGTAGGGAGAGTTTATGGAAAAATAGCATTATGATTAGTAGGAGTATTAGTATCAGATAATGCTTTCTCAACACTTTCCCAGTCTTGATTAAATTTCTCTTCCTATGGAATATCCATGTTTTCTGGTACCAGTACCTGAATTGGAGGGATCAGAGCTGGAATCTATTTTTCTTCTAGTACTGGCCTATGGAACATGTAATCTGGAAGATAATAATTCCTCTACTCTCTATTTTCCTTGAATCATATCAAATATTTTGGATTGAACCTTTCGGTTGTTGTTTGTTGAAATCTTGAAAATTTTGGGATTGATTCGAACACATCGTCGAATTTATCAGGCTCGCTTGGAAATGCTTGTGGCTTAACTTGATTTTTTATCTCTCTAGAAATTCCATATGAATCATAACTTTTATTGGGTAGAATTGGAAAATTAAAGGGTTTTAATCGATCAATTTCAAGATAAGCATTCTTGAAAGTGTCGAGAGTGTATGACAGACATGAAACAGGAAAAGTTGGCCAAATTGTCTTTTTGGCATCTTTTAGAAATTTAGTCAACCCATTACCTACAGTCTGATAAGAAATTTCCTTAGTCAATATTTTTTCTGCTATATATAAGGGTAGGACATGAGGGCAGGCATGATTTCCGAAAATTTATATGTATGTGTAAAATTCTTCGCCGAACGACCTTCCTATAGACTTGAGACTTTTATTGGCTTCATGGGTGACTCTAGGGATTTTTATTTCGAAAATGACTTGAAAAACTAGGAGCATTATATCATTACATATTCTAAACATATTAGAGTGGTATCTTAATTCCCACAGAAATTCTAATTGTACAAAGATGGGGGTTTTGACTTCACTTGCCCATTTCCATCTTAATGATGAAAATTCAAAAGTAAAACATACATCATCTAGGATAAAAGAACTCATATAAAAGGGAGTGATTGTAATGGATAGGAGATTACTCTATAGAGAGTGAGACATCTAATCAAATTATCAGACACAACACTAGCCTAATTAGGAATATAGTCATCAGAGGCTGCTTCTATCAGGGGTGTTCAATCTTCCTTAAACGTCCATGTATTTGTAGACCCAGAAAGACGACACATTATTGCAGCAATTTGTGTGAATGAGATTTTAAGAGAAAATACTAAGTACAGACCCTTATCATTGTGTTTATCGCGATTAGGATCATTTCTCCAATCCCTAATTACATTTGCAGGATGTTTGTTCTCTCGTATGAATTCTTGAACGAATTGGCTGTCATATCTCTTTTGGGGATCTAGAATTTTATACATATCTTTGAAATATGACGGCCTAAGAGAAGTAATGATTTTTCGTCTTCTGGTAACAAATTGTCTATCTCAGACGTCCACATGATCCAACACCCATTTCACTAAGTCATTGTATGGAAATATTTTAGGACAGGTAGCAATTATGTGAAGAAAAGAGTTAGTTGTGTCGGACCATGAGTCTAAATATATGGATGAGGAATCGTCAGCTACAAATTTTCTGTCTAGAATTACTTGCAGCTTTTCATTCTCAAAAACCTCATAGATCCCTTCCCAGCTTGAGGAACCAATTTCTAGGTTGCATGTTGTGTCTGAGATTAAGGGAGCCATCTCGTTGTTTTCCTCTTGCTGAATAAATAACTGATGTGGGGTGGCAGATTTCCTTCCTGCTTTAATCAACCTTGACATCCTTTTATGCCTAAGTTTCTGGAATTACCTTGTCGAAAATAAAACCAGAGAGTATAAGCTAAGATCACGTAAAATGCTATTAAATGTTGTATCAATTTAACTCACGCATAATGGAAAGTCCTTGGTATTAAATATGAAATAATTATAAAACCAATTGCAAAGCTCGAGATCATAAAAACACTTGAATTATCATTAAATTGATAGCACGGGTTCGTGTGAGTTTGATAGTTGTTATCCTATCAGGATATGTAGATCGGCCTTTTCATAATTAGCGATTTTTCGGCACTTAAAAGCAATGTCTGACATGCGAAATGCGATAGTGTGATAACTTTTATATTATGTGATGGAATGTGATATCAGGGTATGTCAAATGAAATAATTCTATATCAGTAATCATTACTTGACGAACTTCACTATTTCTCATATTGACAGTTCGTTGTATCTCATATCGGTGCTTCGCTTTTTTGGATATCGGTGATTTGTTGTTTCGACGTTTCACATTTCGGTGATTTAATTCCCGCACTTGTACTTTTGGCCTTTGTGGGTTACTTTGAGCACTTTTTTATGATTTGCTTATGATTTTAAAGAAAATTAAAACTTGGTCTAATAAAATGAATTTTTATTTTTATTTCCAATAAAATGAATTTAATCGTAAGATTTTTAAAAGGGTCCCCATTTTTCTTTCTAAGTTATTATATTGGAAAAAGAGGGAGTTGTTGTAATAATACAACAATTGGTGACACACTGGAAGAATCTAGAGTATCTGATAAATATTAATACTTAAAAGACAGCATTCTAGGAAATTTATAAGTGATTAAAATATGTATTTCATATAGGTAAATTTTATTTTTAAATAACCTCGTTTTTACTTGAAAATTTTTTCCTTTCTTTTCTAAATGAAATTTCTCTTTAAATGAATCAAATCTTCGTAAGTTGAAAATATAAGTTAGAATTTAGTCAAAGCCTAGCTAATTTGATGAACTTATTAGTCACTACTGGAGGCACTGCTGCCAGCAGGCATTCATAGCCTCGACAAGGTTACTATTTAACCAAAATGAACCAGTATCCCATTAATAACATAATCAACATTTTCAAAGGCAATGTAATTATTTTTATTTACCTTTGTATAATTCTTTTATTTTTTTTCACTTTAAAATCATTACCCTAGTTTGGGAGACAAAAGTGATAATGTCATTCACTGGTTATAATAAATTTGAACAAGTTGACTCATGATGAGATCCCTTGTCTCAGGTTTTTAGGCCATGGGCCAATATACTTGCTTTGTAGCCAGTTTGATATTGTCGAGTTTACTAGTTTCCTACGAACATGATGAGTCGACTTGTAATGAGATCTCTCAAATTTTTTTTTTTTTTATATTTTTGAATTACACTTTGAAAAATATCTAATATGAATGAATGGGGAGGTTATCATTTTTCTCCGTATCAGCTTTTTGATGACCATTTAATTAAAAGATGCTAATACTTCAATAAAACTTCATACTTTATAAAAATAACTTTTCGAACTTGATTCATGTCAAAATAATTTTTTCAATTTACATGGGTTAGAAGAATTCCTTTTTCTAACCAGTTATTTGAGTCAAAATTTTCCAAAATAAATAGAGATTTCAATTTATGATTTATTTGCTAGTTTTATATCTCAAAAGATTAATACTTTCATGTTCAAGAAATCATGAAGTGTTTCACTTTTTTGCGTACTATTGCAAAAACTTGTTTTATTAAAATATGTACATATTTGTACAAAAGAACTACCATTCTTTTAAGAAAATTATTTTTTGAGGATAACTCCATTAACATGAATAATTTACTTCTTCCCTTGTAAATTTTGAAAATAAAAGTTGATGGACCTATTTTTTTGATTATTTGAAAAGGGTCAAGCCAAAGTCTTTGAAATTTGGTATGTTTTCCTTTGTACTCATCCACTTTATCCCATTTCAATACCAAATCTCCAAATTCAAATTTTTTAGTCTTAACTGTCTTTGAGAAATGAAATTTTAATCAATTTTTTATGATGATTATGTATCATTTTAGCCTTTTCTCTTTCTTCTTCCATTTTAATTGTTTGGGATATTCTTGATTGTAATGAAGAGAAAGGTTGTTCATTAATGAATTGAAATAGGGATGTTGATGGGAAAGCCATGTTTAAAGTTAAGACTACTTCCTTCCCATATACCAATTGAAAATGAGAAGTTCCTTTTGAAGATTTTTTAGTTATCCTATTTTCCCATAATGAAAAAGTCAAAGCTTTGTGCCAATACTTTTGATTTTGATCAATGGTGTGTTTAATTATTATTATGAGGTTTTTATTTGTGGATTCTTCCAAACCATTTCCCCGAGGATAATAATTTGCATAATATTTCAATTTAAACCCTCTTTTCAAAGAAAATTCAGTCATGGAATTTCCAGAAAAATAAGAGGCATTGTCAAATACTAAAGCGTAAGGGACACCAAACCTTGTGACGATGAATTGATCAATGAACTCAATAATGTTTTCAAAGTTGGGTGTCCTTAGAGGTATTTCTTCTACGCACTTTGAAAAATAATCTATAGCGGTCAATATATATTTATCCTGTTTAGAAGAATAAGGAACGATTTCACCTATTATGTTGCATCCCCATTGTTCGAAAGGTTGTCCCATATTGAATTTTTGAAGTGGCATTGATGCCTTTCTTTGTCTTCCTGCTATAGTTTGACAAGTCTTACAATTTCTGACATAGCTATGTGCATCCTTAAGTAATGTTGGCCAATAATAACCTGCATGAAAAATTTTATGTGTTGTGGTATCTCCACCAAAGTTTCCACCTATTGGTCCATCATGAAGTTCCTGGAGCACATTAGGTATTGCAGTTTTTTTCTAAACATCTAAGTAAAACAAAATCATATTTTTTTCGGAATAACACATCATTGACTAATTGATATTGATTAGCCTTCAATATTAATTCTTGTTTTCTTTTGGAATCCAAATTAAGTGGAGCATAACCATTCTTTAAATAAAATATTAAATTAGCATACTAAGATTGAGGGTTAACATTGAGTACCTCAGTGAACTATTCAATAGTAGCAATTACCTCATCAAGCGATGTATCATTCATTCCTGTAATCAATCTGCAAAATCCTTTTCCTCTCACAATTTTAGCAGGCTTAATTTCTAAGTCATACTCTTGCATGGTTGTTACCCAATTGGCTCTCTTTTCTCCTAGTTCCTTCTGTATAAGTATTTTTCTGACTGAAGAGAAAGGAACTATTACTTTGGCATGATCTTTCAGGAGAAAAGTTTGAAAGTATTTGAACACTTTGTAAACTACAGATGCTTTCTTTTCGACTCCTATATAGTTCAATTCAGCATCTTGAAAATTATAACTAAATAAGGTAATTAGAGTTTCAAATTTCTTTTCATCTGGCCGAGTTAATACTACAGCATATGATAGATCAGAATCAAAAGTATATAGAATAAAATAATTGGTAAAATTGGGAGCTGATAGAGAAGGAACATCGACAATTTCTTGTTTAATGATTTGAAACACTTCCTTTTCTTGCTCTCCCCATTTAAACAATGTATCTTTCTGGATCATATTTTGAAATGGAAGGACAATATGTGAGAAATATGGAATGAATCCTTTAACAAAGTTTATCTATCCTAAAAAGGATTGCATTGAATTTTTGTTATGTGGTAGTGGAATTTCTGAAATTGTTTTAAGCTAGTCAGGATCAATACAAATTCCGTTTTTTGAGACGATAAAAACAAGAAGTTTACCTTCACTTAAAGAAAAAATTGACTTCTTTGGATTAAGATAAATCCCAAATTTTCTGCATATTTCAAAGATCAGCTTTAAGTCATGCTAGTGATTATTTCTCTTTTTTGAATATATGGTTATATCATCAAGATAAACTACCAATGTTTGGTTTATCAATCCTTTGAAGGAAATATCCATGGCTCTCTGAAATGTTGCTCCTGCATTCATTAATCAGAATCAAATCTTTTGGTATGCATAGGTTCCCCACTTTTTTCAAAATGTAGTTTTCAAATGATCCTCTGGATGAACCATAATTTGGTTATATCTTGAAAATCCATCTAAAAAATACATTAACTTTGAACCTGCTACTGACTATAAAACATTTTCCATTGATGGTAAAGGAAAATTATCCTTTTGATATGCTTTGTTCATATTTATAAAGTTAATACAAATTCGAATATCACCATTCTTTTTTCTCACGTGTACTGGATTAGAAACCCATTTTGAATGTCTAATAGGAAAAACGATTTAGGATTTAAAAAGTTTATTTAACTCATTTTTATTTGAGTTTCAAAATTTGCATGTATTTTCCTGAGCTTTTGCTGGACAAGTTTAAAATCAGGTACCATAGGAATAATATTTTGAATGATGGATGGGTTGTATGTTTTAAGATCCTGATAATTCCATGCAAAAATATCTTTGTATTTTTTTAATAATGAAATGAATGCATTTATTTCTATAGATGAAAGTTTAAGCCCTAGATTTATATCTTGATGTACTTTATGAGATCCTAAGTTAACTAATTCAAACCTTAAAGTAGAACTTTGAAGTTTTCAATTGTTGATTTTTTTAATTTGTCTTTTAAATTGTATATATCTTCAAGTTTCACCACATATTTTGGTAAAATATTCTTATCAGTTTGTTGTTTGATTTGATTATCATGTTCATCTTCATGTAGGATTTGATCATCGTATGATTTTTCAGAAGTAAGAAAACCTAAGATAGCACTACCATCATTAAAAAATCACCAACTAGTAACATTATCTGGCATAGATGGATGAAAAATCAATTCAGTAGAGAATTTGTCGGGACTAAAACGTTATGGTGGAATCAGCTTGGATGCAACGTTAGCCGAAAGATCATCATTGGCATTTTGTGATCTAGGAATAGGAGAGATATTGAATGCTAAAAAATGAGATGTGAGGTCTTGAACCAAATATTGATAATGTTTCAAGTGAATTTAGAGACAGTGAATAATATTTCGTACTTGTCTTACGACAATTTATGAATCTCCAAATGCCTGAATATATTGTATATCAAGACTTATTTATTTACGAAGACCTTGAACTAACGTTTTGTATTAAGTAATATTGTTAGTATATTCAAATTCTAGTCTACAAGATAGCATAGTTTTTTCGCCTTTTGGGCTAATAAGCATGCATCCTGCTCCTACACCATCATTGGATCCTGATCCATCAAAGAAATGTTTCCAAAACGGAGAATGGAATATTGTTTCTTCTTCAAAATTTAAGCATCTGAGCGACTCATTTTGGGAAATTTTTTCTATTTGTGAATTAACAGAATTGAAAGATAAAGGTGAACTTTTAGCATTAAAATTATCCAAGAATGAATCTGCAGAGTAATTACCCAAAATATTGTTATTGAATGTTATCGGTTCATTTTTCTCCCAAATATCTGTAATTGAGTATTTCATATGTTTTTCACGATCAACTCTGATTTGGTTAGGTTTTCCATTATATGGAAGCCACATGTGGGACCAGTCCATTGCGAAATATCCATGTAATTTTTCAGACGAGTCTCTGCTAAGAACTAGACCATAAAATTTAGGGATGTCGACAATCAGTATATCGATACTCTGAGCAGCTTTTGTATTTGATAATAATCGAATACTTTATGAATTGATTTCTCCTAAGACATTAACATTTGTTTTCTCCAATTGAACTATACTAACTGATGACTTCTGGGGTGCGATATTTAACTTCTCATAAATTGAATATGGCATTATATTAGATGAATCCCCAATAAAACAGTTATGAGCATTTCTATTGTAGATTTCGTAGGTTAAGAGGAAAGGAGGGGTGTGAAAATTGTATCTATCACCGATAAAAATACAATATGAAGCGTTAAATTTGTTTGAATTATCAATTGGAGGTTTCCCTAACCCATTAGCATCTTTGGAAATCACACTTGAAGGAATAGAAGATGCAGTGACTGCATTCAAATATTTTAATAAAATCTACTTTTGTTGCTTTAATTTTCTAACTTCATGAAGAGAAATATTAGCTTTAATGTTATTCATATCCTCGACAATGTTGTCTTCAATAGTTTCAGATACTACCAAAGTTTTAGATTGAGAATTGGCTGTAGATTTGATCGACTGGGATTTAGTGATTACTTGCTGACATGATTTGAATGCACGTTTTTTATTGACAGATTTGTCATTAGTAATAGAATTTGGGATTTTATGTTTCTGTATGGATTGATTTAGTTATGTAGAAGTATTACATCTAGTACTAGCAGGCATAGCTTCAGCTTCTATCTCTTCATTAGAGGAATGTAATACAAAGTCCCATAATCCATGTAATTCAGCTACTTCTTCAGCTTGGGATTCGTCGGTGGAAGCTGTATTTTCTTCTTCTTCTTCTCCATATTTGGCATTGTAAATAATATTGGAAGGTTGTGTTACAGATGTATGATTACTTCTAAGAGATATAAAGGGTTTTCTAGTAGAATTTTCAGCAACCTGTTTTTTTTTTCAACCATTTCATTGGACATGGTCTTCAGTACCTTTTGCAATCCTTTAAGATCGAATAGATCTTTGGGAGTTTTCTTATTTTTCTCATCTTTAAATGTTATTTTTTTTGGATTTTTTATCTTCCAACTTAGTATTCTTCTCTAAAGCTACAATTATTTTCTCAACAGAGAAAGCTTCTTTCGTATTTTCTACAAGTGTGACCTTATTGGCTCTATATACAAAAAATCTATATTAGAAGGAAGGGAAGATATGTACCATTCTATTTGTACATCCAATCCTAGTCTAAAGACAGCTGTAATTTTATTCAATAACTTGTTAAACCTGAAGATGAATTCCTTGATCTTTTCATTTGAATTAGCTTTTAAACTAGAAATATCATTGATTAATGAGGAAATTGTCCTACCATCACCAAATTTAGCAAGAAATAGATCTTGACAAGTATTCCAACCTCCTATTGAACTGGAAGGGAGGGAAAAATACTAGGATCCTACAAATCCTTGGAAAGTATATGGAAAAAATCTCACTACAACATCTTCATGTTGCATAACATGGAGGTTCATGGCCAACATAAAATTATTGATATGTTCTTCAATAGGAAGGCCATCATCAAGATTATATTCTGGTAACCATTTTTCTGGAAGATCTAGGAGAGGATGTAAATTTTCAATTTGAGCAACACCCAGATTAACCCATGGTAAGTTGGCCATTGTTTCACTTGTTGTTTGTCAAGATGAGCTAGCGGGTCCAGAAGTAGATGTGGATGGAGAAGAGCTTACTACTGGACTAGTACTACTTATAGTAGCACTGATTTCTTGACTAGAAATGGGTGAATAATATTATATGGATTAAAAGGTGGTGAAAGTAGGTGTGAATGGAGGTGATCATGATATGATCTCACTGATACCAGATTGAGGTGTTGATATGGTATCTTTCTTTCGATGAGAAAGAATAGTAAATTCGAAAGGGGTAATCCCAATTTTTTCACTTTGAGATTGGGTTAATACACCAGTACTTCGAAACTTGGATGTAATACTTTCTTTAGAAATTTCCAGATTGATTGTATTATCTGGAGATATAGATATTTTTTCTAACCTTTCAATCAAAGACTAAACTTTGGGAGACTCGGGAATATGTTTTTAAGAAGGTCTACAAGGTAAATTTTCAAGAGATGTAAGAAATGGCTTTACAACTTTAGACTTATGACCATAGATAGTGAATGAGATCTAGAAGTCGTAGAAGCTTTGGAGGGAGTTTTCCACTTATGTTGGATTTTCAATTGAGATTCAACTTTATATGCCATACATAGTCAGATGGCCTTCCTTCTAGCACCAAAAATTTTGAAGGCTAGAGAGTGACTTCCTCAACATTGGGGATTCCACTCGGTCGGGAGCTTAAAGAAACTCCTTTTCCATTGAAATGGTGCATTTCACTGGGGATATATGAACCAGGTTCCCGTATAAAAGAGAAATTATATAAAAATGGAATAAAATCAACATGAATGGAGTGATTTATTCTAATGACAATGATAAATAAAACTGAATCTAACTAATTCCCAGGATTATACTGATTTATATGATTATGGAATGAGATTTCATAAGCATGAAAAAATATAGATCATCGCATACTAAATGAATATAAGCACATTAAAGAAACTAAATCAATGAAATTGATTTAATTAATGAATCACAATAATCATATAACAGATCTCTAAGTCACTCATCTAACAACATATCATTCAATACATTTTATCAATACTAATAAGAATATATGTCATTTCAATGCTTGTTAGAAAGAAACAAATAGATAGAAACAAGTTTCCTAAAATATGAGAAATATAAAACGATTAATACATAGATAATATTACCTGTTGCATCATAGGTTAGTTCTGAAAAGATAGCCTATGGGCACAGACTTTCAATGTAATGTTCCCAAAATTAGCATGAAGCTAATTGGAACATTGATTTTTCTTATATCATCTAGGAGGTGAATAAAATGGGTGAGGAGACCCATGAGTAGGAATAAATCCCTCATAATGTGAAAGGGATCGATGGAGTAGCTTTATTTTTCACCTTCCAGTGTGAAAAGGGGAAAAATTCATGAGGAGAAGGTCAAGTTTGACCAAGTCAACAGCTCTGCCAAAGAGGGTGTGGATTGCTTGGGAAGACAACACAGTTTGAATGGGAGGAAGATCACTTGGTTAAGGAAAACTTAATGTGTGGGGTCCAAGGCAAGAAGCTTTCATTTGCATAAAAGGAGTAAAAGGCAGCCATAGAGGGGCATGTTTGAGTATTTGATTTTGGTTTGCTTAGACTCTTTGCATTCTCGAGCTGTTTAGCAGCGTTGCAGTGTTGTTTAGCATCGGGTGTTTCCGAGCGGGAATCCCACCTCTTCCCTTGAGAGGCCTCTTGGGAGAGTATTGTACTGATTTGTTCCACATCTAGGCTTGAGGCCAAGAAGAAATATTTAGCCACAACATTATTTCTGTAGCAGTATAATGCTGTGTTGCAGGGTGTTGCAGTGGAATATTGATTATTCCACTCCCGAGTATGTTTCTCAGTAGAAGGTGCCTTCCTTCTCTTGAGATATCAACAAAGGAGATTTCTGAGCATATTCCCTATCTTGGCAGTAGGCCAAATAAACTCTTCTATTCTACAGTGCACTCCCTTGCAAGAACAACATCCTTTTTCAGAGAGTTGCTTCAGTGGGGTTTTAACCCTTGTTTTGGAGCTAGTTTCCCAGGGAAAGGGCCAACCCTTGTCCCGAAAAGCTAGAAGAAGGGATATTTATCCCTCTTTGTATTATTCAGCCACATTCATGTCATGTTGTAGTGATACTACATTATTTCTGAGCTAAATAAATTATTTCTGCTCTTTCTTGTACATGTGTCTCAAGAAACCCTTGCCTGGTTAACTCTATAATGCAATAAGGAGGCCAGATCTCTGTTTTCTCAGCATATTGTGCCATCTATCTCCAGATATATGTTTTTATATTATAATTTTATAGAAAACCTTATGGATTGATGCTATACATGCTTCAATATTTTCTGCATAATCAGATGTCATGGGATTTGGGTGTTTCTAAGACATTGTAAGGTCGGGAGACCTGTTTAACATATCAAAAGGGATTTCTTTCTGATCCCATTTTGTATGTGAGGTCCATAGTCTATATGATAAGGGAGAAAACATTTATTTCCCCTGGTTATAATGCAGTTACCTGGGAATAATCTTTTGGAGGTATGTTTTGCTACTTTTCCCCACTAGGAGACAGTGTATAAAGGCAACCTTTTGCTGATATGTTCATAATCTGATGGAAGGGTGTTCATGACACATTTCATGAGATAATTTTCTGTATTAATTCATTGGTGCTCATGTATTTTTGTAGCTCCACATTTGGAATATCTTAAGATATTCCCAATAGTGTAGTTTTTCCCTATTTTGGGATATTACAGTGGTGTTATATCTTTGTATTCTCATTTAGTATGTTGTAGTGTCTCATATAAACTATGCATTCATAGCCTTGAATTTTTCATATGTAGAAGTACACTCCATATTCCTTGTACATGTCCTTTGAGGTTCTTTTTCCTAAGCTTGAGTGATCATTTCCTCAAGATATTGTACACATTCCACTGCTATAATGTTAATAAGGTGGCTATGAGTTCTTCTATCATTTTCTAAAGTTGATGCAACCCTGCTCTTTCAGTATCATGTTTTCATATTACTGGTTCTCCAATTTAGGAATACTATAAGATATTCCTAACATTGTAGATTTTCCATGTTTTGGGATATTACAGTGGTATCAAAGCTAGAATCTTGGCTCAACTTGTGAGTCTCAGCCAACGGAGATCAGGAGAGGATGGCCTTTATCTCATCATATTTCAGATCCATGAAGAACCTCCCCAAGGGGGATAAGAAAATAGAAGAGGAAGGACCCTGCACTTCCTATTCTCATCGAGAAGGAGACAAAGAGATGAGCAGTAAAAAGACTCCATCTTTTGGAGGAGAAAGAGGGGATAGGCTTACAAAGCTTCTTCCTAAATCTGTACAAAACATTCATGAATATTTCAAGAAGATAAGGAGGGAGATGTGTGAAGAATCTCCAAAAGATTTTGAATCTAAAGCAAACTCTAGATTGTCATATGAGGAGTGTGAGAAAGTAGTCACACACCATAATACACAGCCCAGTCACATGCCAAGAATTGCTAGGAGAGAGATGGAAAAAGGAGAAGAGGTTGCTAGGAGGGAAAATCTTAGTGATTTTCTGAAAGAGTATGAGTCTCAAGCTCATAAATTTTGAGATCATCTCAATTTTTAAAAGTTTTGCAAGATCAACGTGAAGGGAAGAGAGCAGCAGGATAGATTTCTTCTATCCACTTTTGAAGGGCCACCTGCATGTTCAGCAAAATCTTGGGTGGAAGAGTTAGATACCTTCTTGCAGCAACACCAAACTCCTGAAGATGAAGCCATCAAAGTTGCAGTGCTGCATTTGAGAGGTAAGGCCTATGCTTGGTGGATCTTTGAATCCTTTTCTTTAAGAAATGTAAACACTACATCTTATGCAAGTTTCACTAAGGCATTAGTGAAAATATTTGATAGAAATATTCATGAGACACATATGGTGGAGCTAAATAAAGGAACCCAAACAAAAGCCTTGCATGAAAACGTAATACCACCTCAGGAAACCATGGAGGAGGTTGAAAACTTGCACCATACCTTACTAGAAGGAAGACTTTCATCTCACATCTGTGAGCAAGGGAGCATGGAGATCTCCTTTTCAAAGGAGGATCCAATTACTGGGAGGTTTCACATTCATGTTGTAGAGGTTGAGGGCAACAGCGCTGTTACATATAGATATTATCTAGTGCCTCATGCAAAGGAAGGAGGAGCTCTTGATCCAAATGGAGGTATTCTTGCATATTTGCAAGGAAGTCCCCAGGATCTCATGTGTGGAGATCAAGGCAAAACTCATGATCTACATGTGCCATTGATGAGGAGGTGTGGAACCATGGAGACATAAGGAGGAGGTAGGGAGAAGAACCTGTGTCATGGGATGAGGAGTACACACCCCTATCCACTTTAGGAGGTTGATGCACCTGAGAGGAATACTGGATTGCAGAGTGAGAGCATGGGCATATTTTTCCATTCATATATGCAGTCATCTCTTGATGATGATGTATCATTGCATCGAGAAATTTCACCAAGGAGACCACTAGATCAGTAGAGAAGGATGGATGCTTCACCAATTGAGGCACCACTCATTGATTTTAAAGGAGTGGGGACCTTGGGAGAGCTTGATACAACACTGGGAGTCTTAGGTAGGATCAAGGAGTAGAGACATGAATCTTTGGAAGAGTTATCACAACAATCTCTTCTCTCTTTGAAGATGAGAGGAGACTCATCTATGAGCTACTCCCTTTGCATGAGAAAAACATATGGTAAGGGTCTTGATTGTTTACATGATGATTTATATAATGTATGTATATATCCCTTAACCATATATGTGCAGGATGTTTCTCCAAGGAGGATCATTCTTTCTTTTAGGCTTTATGGTCTACTTGAAGCCATGAGCATGATTGATGGCCATTCCCTAGGAGGACTTGGTGAAGAGGTATATTATGGAGGGCATGCTCACTTTACACCATACATCATTCACTTCCTCCATACTTATGAGGATATTGGGGTAGCAAGCAAGGGGTTGAAAAGGCACACATTTTATCAGTCTCTATTGTGGTTGAGAGTCAAGCTGCGTTGGTTACATTTGACGGACCATTGTCATTCTCACTTATTACATATGGCAGCAAGCATGATTCTCATTTTGGCTCCCTATGTTTCTATTGTTTCTATCTTTATGAGGAGCATGTTTGGGAGAGAGACACATTGGATGGGTGTGTCATTTGGGAGAGGAGATCTCCATAATTTTTGTAATACATGTTCTAAGGGGAGCATGGGAGATAATATGGCCACCACGGCAACACATTTGTCTTTTTATGAGGGGTCCATAGGATTGAATGAACTCCATATGATGGTGACTTCCAACTCATCATATATGGGATGGTTTGGGCCATCTTGATTTGCAGTTTTGGAGGAGATCCAGTGCTCATATTGTCACTTGAGGGAAACATTATTGTAGCCCAAGATCAACCAGCACTCTACACTTATCATAAGTGGAGAGATGGACAGCGTGGGGTAGGCTACCTTGTCTACCATATGTAGATTTTCATCCCACCTACCTTGCATGAGCCAAAGGTGGAGGATAGTTTTCAAGAGTTTCCTACTTGGGAGGGGACTCATTTTTCATGGCTAATAGCTTGGGAATGGAGGATCCATATGGGAGAGATATTTCCCATTAGATTTCAAATCCCATTCCTCAAAGGAACCTCTAGACATCACTTTGTTATCCTCTTGAGTATTTTATCTTTACATGATGATAGCTTGATAGCTAACTTGCATGCTGAGGAGGAGCAATGTGGGGACTTGATTGATGAGATAGCATCTCTTTACTTGGAGGACATCATCATACATGGATGTTACAAGGAGAGGAGGAGAAATAACTCAATCTATCCTTGCACTTTCTTGAGGACAAGAAATCTTTGAGAGGGGAGGACTGTAATGTTCCCCAAAGTAGCATGACACTAATTGGAACATTGATTTTTCTTATATCATCTAGGAGGTGAATAAAATGGGTTAGGAGACCCATGAGTAGGAATAAATCCCTCATAATGTGAAACTGGTCAATGGAGTAGCTTTATTTTTCACCTTCCAGTGTGAAAACGGGCAAAATGCATGAAGACAAGGTCAAGTTTGACCAAGTCAACAACGCTGCCAAAGAGGGTGTGGATTGCTTGGGAATACAGCGCAGTTTGAATGGCAGGAAGATCACTTGGTGAAGCAAACCCTAATGTGTGGGGTCCAAGGCAAGAAGCTCTCATTTTCATAAAAGGAGGAAGAGGCAGCCATAGAGGGGCATGTTTGAGTATTTGATTTTGTTCTGTGTAGACTCTTTGCATTCTTGGGCTATTTAGCAGAGTTGCAATGTTGTTTAGCACGAGGGATTCCTGTTTAGGATTCCTTCTCCTTCCTGAGAGGCCACTTGAAGGATTGCACTTCATTTCTCCACAACTAGGCTCAAGTCCAAGCCACCTCCTTCAGTCACAACGTTATTTTTGCTGAAGTATAACGTTGTGTTGCAGGGTGTTGTAGTGGAGGGTTCCACAACACCATTTCCTTGGCTAATATTTCAAAGAAGGGAGCTTCTATTCCTCTCGGAGGTTAGTGAGGAAGGTTTCATATCTGATTTTCATATCTTGGCATTAGGCCAAGCATCTCCCATCTACTACAGCGCAGTCCCTCTCCTTGACTGTGTTATTTCAATGTGTATATGTAGTGGGGGTTTGCACCACTATTTTGGAGGGTGAGATATTCAGTGCTAGGATCAGCCTTGCACTCGGGAGATCCATTGGAGGAGGTTTACTTCAGATTGGACATATTATTTATCCATCTCCATTCATTCCAGTTTTGAGTTGCAGCTACTAACCTGCAACTCCGACATTTCTGTAGTTTTTCCATTTTTTTCTATATTTCAACCAATCCTTCTAAAGATTGTTATACTATTATTTTCGGGGGTTGAGAGCTTGCTCCCCCATATTTCTTGAGCCTGGTATTGTTATATATTTGTATTCTCATTCCTTATGTTGCAGTGTATCATATAAACTACGTAGTAATAGCCTTGGATTTTTCATATGTAGCAGTGCACTCCATATTCCTTGTACATGTCCTTTGAGGTTATTTTGCCTAAGCTTGAGTGATCATTTCCTCAAGATATTGTACACATTATACTGCTATAATGTTAATAAGGTGGATATGAGTTCTTCTATCATTTTCTGAAGTTGATGCGACCTTGATCTTTCATTATCATGTTTTCATATTGTTGGTTCTCCAATTTAGGAATACTGTAAGATATTCCTAAAATTGTAGAATTTCCCTGTTTTGGGATATTGCATTCAATTAGATACTTCTGTTCAAAAAATAGTGTGAGTTCCAAAATCCTTCTTCTAAAAAATTTGGACCCCTTTCTTAATGCATGAAAGGGGTTTAAATACTAATTAATATTACAACAATAGAAGACTTGTGAAATAAGTCTTCTAATATTAATCTAAACTATAAAATAAAAAATATTAAATTAAAATGCATAAGTTATAACAATCTCATGACTGTTTCTTGGATCCATACTCTAATTTTGCCTTGAGCTAGCATGCTTTGATCATATATTCGAGATGGGGGGGATGAATTGGTTGCATTCTCATCTAGCATGTCAATATTGCATCATTGACTGTTGGAAGAAGTTGAACTGCGGCTTTTGAAATACACCTTAGCACTCCCAATTGATTGTGAGTTTTGATCAATAAGTACCAATAAATCTCCATATTTACCTTTTTCAAGTTTTCTATGTCAAGAGCCTTTCTGTTTGACGTTTCTTGACAATATTGTTTTAATAATTTGATTTATGGCATGGTGTCTTTTGGTATTTCTTGGATAAGATTCACTTGTAGGAGATAATATTTTATGTACTCAGAGATGTTGGAAGACATATTTTTATCTCTGATCATAACTAATTCAACATTTTTCATTTTCATATCCCAATCTCCAAATATTATATCTTTTATTGACTCTTTAAGATGAGGGAGATTGGCCACTATTCCCTTTACAGTGTCTTTCCATTATATATACTTTGACACCTTATCATTAGTTTCTTCATAATAAATCCTAAAATTAGAAATCTGAGTGACTAACTGATCAGTTGTCTTAATTTCCTCTTGAATCTATTTGTACTTCTGACAGAAAATTTCTTTTTGTTTTACCAATAATGTTTCCAGTTATGTTGCTTCTTTCTTTACCTCATTGAGTTCTAGTTTCTCCTGGATCTTTTGAATGTTCCACTATAACTGATGAACTATTAGATCCTTTTCTTTAATTAAATTTTTTAATTTGAGTTTAAGACCTTCAAACTCCTATTGCATATTATTAATACTTGATTACAACTCCTGCTTGATCTTTTGTTTTTCATTAGAGAAACTTTTCTCCATTTGAGTGATTTTATAATACATCTCCATAATCATTGACTCAATATCGACTACCTTATGAATACTTGATCTGCATAATCACCTGAAAAATGAGATAATATTCTAAGCTCTTTTCCTGGAGCTGACTGAGTTCCTTTCTAGAGGACTTGCATTGATGTCATATCGATAGGAAGTTCTAGAGAATATTCCATCTTTCATTTCTTCTTTGACCTGGATACAACAACTTTTTGCTTCAGACTGTAAAATACATCCAATGGAGGTAATTCTTCTATCTTTAGTATTATGTATGTTGTTGGGAAAGCAGGTATGATATTCATATCTTGGGCTGATGTATCTCCTTGTTTCTCCTCTATATCATTGAGCTTTAGTATTTGAGTTTGTTGAAGAGAAGTTTCGGAAACCTCTGCAGTAAATGAGATTTCTTGAATTTCTCCTTAATATTTAGAGTCATCTAGATTAAAAGAAACTTGTTGAATGCTTGGTTCAACTGTATGAATTTTTGTTTTTAGAGTATCTTCAATAGGGAGAGTTTCTGGAAAAATAACACTCTGATCAACAGGAGTATTACTATCAGATAATGCTTTCTGTAAACTTTCCTAGTCATGATTAAATTTCTCTTCCTGTGGAATATCCACGTTTTCTGGTTCTGCTACTGGTACTGGTACCTGAACTCGAGGAATTGGAGCTATAATTTGTTCTGCTTCTGGTACTGGCGTGTGGAACATGTAATCTAGAAAATGATTATTCCTCTACTCTCTATATTCTTTGAATCTTATCAAATCTTCTAGACTCACCCTTTCGGTTGTTATTTCCTGAACTCTTGAAAATTTTGGGATTGACTCGAACACATCGTCAAATTTATCAGGATCACTTGGAAATGCCCATAGCATAACTTTATTCGTTATTTCTCTAGTAATGCCATATGAATCATAAATTATTTTGGGTAGCATTGCAAAATTAAAGGGTTTTAATTGATCAATTTCAAGACAGGCATGCTTGAAATTGTTGAGAGTGTATGACTGACATGAAATAGGAAAAGTTGGCCAAATTGTCTTTTTGGCATCTTTCAGAAATTTAGTCAACCCATTACCTACAGTTTGATAAGAAATTTCCTTAGCCAATAATTTTCCTGGTATATATATGGGTAAGACATGAGGGTGGGAATGACTTCCGAAAATTCATATGTATGTGTAAAATTCTTCATCAATCCACCTTCCTATAGACTTGAGACTTTTATTGGCTTCATAGGTGACTCTAGGGATTTTTCTTTCGAAAATGACTTGAAAAACTGGGAGCATTGTATCATTACATATTTTGAACATATGAGAGTGGTATTTTGATTCCCACATAAATTAAAACTGTAAAAATATGGGGGTTTTCACTTCTTTAGTCTATTTCCATCCTAATGACTGAAATTCAAAAGAAAAACAGACAACATCTAGGCTAAAAGAATTCATATAAAAAGGAGTGACTGTACTGGACGAGAGATTACGATTTTCTATATAGAGAGTGATACAACTAATCAAATTATCATAGATAATATTAGACCAATCAATAATATAGCCATCAGAGGTTTCTTCTATCAGGGGTGTCCAATATTCCTTAAAGTTGATTGTATTTTTAGACCCAAAAAGACAACACATCATTGAAGCAATTTCTGAGAATGGACTTTTAAGAGAAACTACTGAGTAAATACCCTTATCATCATGTTTATGGCCACTAGAATCATTTCTACAATCCATGATTACATTTGTAGGATTTTCATTCTCTTGTATGAATTCTTGAATGAACTGGTTGTCATATCACTTCTGGGGATCTGGCTGTTTATACATATCTTTCAAATCTGAAGGCCTGAGAGAACCAATCATTGTTATACTTCTATTAACAAATTGTCTATCTTGGATGTCCATATGATCCAACCCTCATTTCACTAATTCAGTCTATGGTAGCATTTTAGGATGGGCAACAATTCTCTGAAGAAAAGAGTTAGTTGCATCAGACCATGAGTCTGAATGTGTGGATGCAGAATCATTAGCTACGAATTTTCTGTCTAGAATTACTTACGGATTTTCGTTCTCAAACATATAGATCCATTCCCAACTTGAGGAACCAATTTCTTGGTTGCATGTTTTGTCTAACATTAAGGGAACCATCTCCTTTTTTTTCCTCTTGCTGAATAACTAACTGAGGTGGGGTGGCATATTTCCTTCATGCTTTAATCAGCTTTGACATCCTTTTATGCCTAAGTTTTCAAAATTACTCCGTTGAAAATAAAACCAGAGAGGATAAGCTAAGATCATGTCAAATGCTATTAAATGTTGTATCAATTTAACTCACGCATAATGGAAAATCCTTGGTATTAAATATAAAATAATTATAAAACCAATTGCAAACCTTCAGATCATAAAAACACCTGAACTATCATTAAATTAATAGCATGGGTTCATGTGATTTTGAAAATTCTTATCTTATTGGGATTTGTATATTGGCCTTTTCATAATTAGTGATTTTTTGGCACTTCAAAGCAATGTGCGACATGGGAAATGCGATACTGCAATAACTTTTATGTTATATGCCGAAATGTGATATCAGGATACGTCAGATGATAGAGTTCAATATTGGTAATCGTTACTTGATAGACTTTGCTATTTCGCATATTAGCGCCTCACTATTTGCATATTGGTGCTTTGCTATTTCGAATATCAGTGATTGGTTGTTTCGACATTTCACATTTCGATGATTTAATTCCCACTCTTGTACTTTTAGCCTTTATGGGTTCCTTTGAGCGCTTTTTTATGATTTTCTTATGATTTTAAAGAAAAATAAAACTTGGTCTAATAAAATGAGCTTTAATTTTTATTTCTAATAAAATGAATTTAATCCTAAAATTTTTAAAAGGTTCCCCATTGTTCTTTCTAAGCTATTATACCAGAAAAATGGGTAGTTTTTGTAATACTACAACATGCTACAAACCAGAAACAAGGTTATCATCCCAAGTAGAAAAAGCCTCTTCCTACGAACAAGACTTTTCTGTTTTTTGGTTTCCATGGCCATTATACTCATTATTGTCATGTTTTACCCCAGATGCACCAATTGTGGGAATCACAAGTAGTGTCTAAAGGACAGCAAGCCACCGCCTCGCTTCCTCCAAACACTACGCCAACTCAACAGACTGTGTTCACTAATCATTTCCCTCAACAAGGATATGTGGCTGCCCAACCACCTCAAGGTTAGGCTTCTCCTGAACCTCCATAGACTGGTACCCATGATTAGTATATTTTCATGATGAATTTTGGATAGGCCAATACCGATGATGTCAACCTTCAGAGTTGATCGCGCCAATATAACAAGAAACTCTCTACATCTGCAACTAAGTCCCAAAAAAAAGTTTCCACAGAGTCCATTTTGACACCCAATTTTCCCTTAAAGATACCTCACCCTAGGGTAGAGGTCATTCACAATATCATAAAAGGGCCATTACATCGAAATTCTACTTCTCCCAAAGCCACCCACACATACAACATAGCAGATGACTTGGCACAGTCGCCTGCTGCAATGTCAATGTTGGAAGTCCTCCAGTCTTGCCCATCTCAATGAAAATCTTTAATATCATATTTGGGTGTTGTGGATCCTTCAGATGATAATTTGATCATATTTTTTGTTGAAAAATCAAAACATCCCCCTTTACATTCATCCGTTTTCATCCAAATACCAGTCAAGATTCGTAATGTCGATGTTCAGAGATGTATCATTGACGAGGGTGTATCCACCTATATGATGTCCAACTTTGTTTATAATAATCTCAGATCACTCGACTTAGCCCCGTCCACCATCACTTTTCATCCTTAGGATGGTCACCCTTCTCAGCCCCTTGGCATGTTCTGAAATTTTCATGTCACTCTTATGGGCAAGACTATTTGCATTGACATTGAAGTCATTGATGCACCTTTGGATTACAATATCCCCTTAGGTCATAGCTATACCTATCTTATGTCAATTGTCGCATATTCATTTCATCGTAAGATGTGCTTTCCTCACAATGGAAATATCATCACCATCGATCATTTGACATATTACCAACCGAAGTCTCAGACCTTCCCTGAGCCTGTCATATATTCGTTGGTCGATAAACAATCAGCCACACCTCTCACTAGTGTTTCACCAATTTTCTATAAATATTCCAGCTTACTTGGTTCATTCTTTGGTCCCCACCCCCCTCTTATCACTGACCCTAGCTCATTGAGTGTTTGCATGATGCAAGCATCTCGGGCTAGCCACAAGAAGTCTAGGCATGGAAAATTTTAGGGGATAATATTCGGAGGTGGGCTAATTTTCCATGGATTCTCCAAAAAAAAGATTCGCTAATTTCCATTTTTTTCTGAAAGTGATTCACCAAAATTTTATAATATAAAATTATGTTATTCTAAAAATTGCCAAAAAATTATACAGACTATATATATTCATTATAAATTTGGATATATTTAAAAAAATATCACCAACCAACAATCTGCATATTAGGGACTCGTAAGATTCACCAAGCTTTCCAAAATTTAAGATAAATTTCCATCCTTAAAATTTTCCCTGGGTTTGGTTCGACCAACCACCAATCAACACCTCCACAACCTACTATTGTTCACTTGAAAAAGCCCTCGGGACCTTCTCCTCAAGGACCTTCTTCTTCTGTTGGTGTCTCTCCCAACCGTTGTCAACCTGGAATGGTCCCCCTTAGCCTTAACCATTTGGGAGCCATTCCGTCAGGCCATTACCCTTCAGGTTAGATAGTATTTTTAGCTCCCCCCTTTGGAGTCTTTTTGATGTCTATTATGGCTATGTTGAGCCTTCCTAATTTGACCCTAGGAATCCCAGTTTTGTACATTGATTCCCTAGCAAAAACTTTTATTGGTAAGCTCAAACCTTTTATCGTTTTGACCTTGGTCCAATCAGTCGTTATGCCCCTCCCTTTGTGTCACTGCCATAGCCACCTCAACAGGAACCTACTCCTATTGCAAAAGCATCCAATGAGGGGGGGAAAGCAAAAGATAAGGAACCTAAGGACAAGACCCCCCAAACATTTTGTGCTTCTCCTAAGCCTCCAAAGAAGTCACCTCCGTGCACTTTGTGTGATGTTGTTGGGCATGCCACCCATAACTATCATGAAATTCCTCATCTCAAAACTATGCTAACTGAGGAGTTTCCAGAATCATACATCCTAGAGGTCCATGTTGCCTTACATGATTCAGCCAAGAAAAACAAATCGTTGCACATGAACCACCCCTCTTCTTTGTGCATTCTTTATGACCACTATTATCATCTTTTTCCCTGTCTCGACAAATTTCACGACACCCTTGAGATTGTTCGCCAAATAGAGGTCCCTCGTAGTAGATCTTGTACCCATATACTTGTGATTTCTGCTTCACCAGAACCAGAGGAAATTTATGCACCCATTGTGATACCTCCCCCCAAGGTCGACATGATGGACCCTTTTCTTGCTATTCTCTATCTATCATCATCCATGAGATACATGGTGGAAGGCCCCTTGAGGGCATCCCAATCTATTTCATCCAAGCCCCCTTTGGCAAACACCTTGGTATCAACATTAGTAGATGTTTCATCTACCCTCCATAGCAATGCGTATGTTAACCATATCTCTCATGATGACGTGTCAGGTATCCCCTTTGAGTCATGTGATCTCCCTTCCACTAGTCCTCCCATCTTTCATTATGATGAAGGCATTATGGAAGTGATGACCACCCATGAATTTCCATGGGATGATATGCACCACCGTGCGTACTTCCATCTACAACAGTCCCATGACCAATATGTTGTGGATTATAAAGACTTCATCCATGATGAGGTCGATTAGTTTAGAAATCTCATTCATGCACCATATGCTTTTAAAGAAGGAAATATGGCCAATATCTCTCCTACCATTAAAATTAACATTTCCAATAAAATATGGATACAATAAAACATTACCTTAGGGGCACATCACACCCCCAAAGGAATTTAGGATTACACTAAGATATTCAAGGAATTACGTGATGTTTTCGCATGGTCCTATTTAGAGATGCCTGAACATGATCCCACCATTGTCTAACACCATATCGATACATGGATGTTGTGGAGGTAAATCCCCTCTGCGGACAGAGGCAATCCCTACTAGCCCAGACCGGGTCTAGCAACAATCGTTCACGCTATAGTGTAGGTTCCTAATTGCAAATAAACCAACTAGTGATGAAGGCTTACTTGGAAGCCAACGCTATCGCTTGTAGAGAAGATAGCTCTCCCGTTCCTTAGCTCCGGCAGATCACAATCCTCACGATCTCCGTGATCGGACACCTGCACACGTAAGAAACCAAAAAAACGCAAGAGTGAAATCCAGTATATGCAACTATATGTCAGTCATAGAAGAAATAACTCATCATCATAATCAACAACAGGAATGGAACCATAACCAATAGTTTCTTATCATTAATCAATCAAAGAAGAATACAACCATAGCTCTGACGTTGAATTCTCCTTCAGAGGGTCGCCAGCGGAACACGTCTCGAAAAATCCTGTCGGGGATGGGACAAACCTCTCTGTTTGGATGTCTCGACAATAATCTCCTTGCTTGGATTTTTCCTTAAGGGAATGAATCAAGGCTCTTGTAGCATAAGGCTTTGATGGCTCTTGGGAACTAGCTATTCAGCCATTCAGCCCCTTCATCAATGGATGAAGGCTATATTTATAGAGGAGAGGAGGAGGTTGGGATCCCTAAAATAGTGGAAGGGAAACATTATCCCTTGGGATTTTCCCCATAAGGTGGAAACAAGAGGCCGAAGGAGGAAGGCCGTGGTTATTCAGTCGAAACCACTCGTGATGACTCATCCATGAAGTTGTTGTAATCGAAACTTCGCCTCTTTTTTTAAAAACTTTCCAAAAGCAGATTGGCGCGGGTGATTAACTAGGACAGATCACCAATTGGTGTGGGCTCAGTGTTAATTTTCCTCATTGGCGCGAGTACATAATGGGCTACCAGCGCCAAGGAAAAAACAGATGTTTTTAGGGGTCTGCTCAGGAAATGATCAACAGAAGAAATGTTGTCCTCATGGAAAGGGATGCAATGATGGTATTTGCAAGGCATGACACTGCTTATTGGTCATAGAAATGACCCTTCGACGGGCGAGATGGGGATTGCAGGGATGGTGACAAATTACTGTGTAATAGATGCCCCCTGAAGTATGAGGCCCGAAAGAGAGAGAGGGGTGAAATTGTTTACGAGAACGTGTCCAATTGAAAACATTGTCGTCGGAAAAATTGCATAGAGAAATACAAATGATATCTCAGATACATGATATATATGTGATATGGGCACAGCCATCCATAACAGAGTATACAATAATCCAGATCCGAGGTATGGACGCAGCCATCCAGTGAGGATTGATAAATAGACTCAGGTATGGTCGCAGCCATCCAATCAATGAGTCATGTAACTAATCATGATAATCCACAAGATCGCAGCCTGGATTATGATAGACAGGAATCCAGGGTCTTGTGCTCCATCTCGACCCAAACAAAGTACAAGTTCAAGCATGCGAATATGTGAGCTGGAGTCAAACATGCAAGAACGTCGCCTGATTACCAGCCAATGATGAAAGTTGTTAACAGACATGAGAGGTACCACCAATAATGACATTGGACCTCAAGGTACTATAGGTACAATCTACGGCATGTGAATCAATGAGCTGGCGTCAAACACCCATAGAATCACTCGATCGAAGGCCAATAATGAAAACCTCACGTCGAACGCGAAGAACCTGCCATTGAGGCATGCAGGCTCCAAGGTACCGGAAGGGAGTCTCTAGATCAGCTTCCTGGATAATGAGCTGAAGTCGACAGGAAGTGACCTTGATCGAAGGTGGGCCATAGTGTTTCCCACATCATCGACACGAGGCAAAGAAACATAATGTCTTTGTGAATCAAGATCAGATGAGAATCAGAGGAAGGTTGAAATTTGCAGAGGTCAACTTCTCTTGAACATATGGCGGCACGATACTGGATTTGGCAGTATTTGACATCAAAAGATCAAGGGTCATGATGAAAAGTCAAAGAGCAGATGAGAGGTCAAAAGGGATCACCTAAACCCATGGAGGCAAGTGAAAAAACGAGATGAGATATCCCCAACCCGACACGAATGCAGACAAGTGCCATGTTCAAGAGCGACATATTGCGGACACGACAATGATGTTGGTTCCATTTTCCACACCATTTCGGTGAGTACCTCTTTATTTTTACACAAGCTTGAAGAGGATATCATATGCTTGTCATATAAGTCCGTCCTTCGGACGAATCCATCCTAGTACATTTAACGAGACCTAGGAAGGAGGAACTCGAATATCGTCATTATAACTAAATCCAATGTCATCAGGGTTTAACGAGTCTGACAAAGGAAGAACTCGGCGTATTTTCATGTTTAGAGAGTTTGAAAGGACAACAGAAAAGTAAACTCCAATGGTCCCTTTTCATAAATAGTTCCTCATACCTGAAAAGGTAGAAAACAATATCTGAGAAAACCTCCTAGTCGTGATAGGCTAGGGTATTCCTTTTTCGTAAATAATCTATCCCAGCCCGAAAAAGGGGTAAACGTATTTTGGGTAGATGTCATTTCGTGGCCACTTTAATGAGATCAAAAAGACAAGGGCCTCAGCAATATTTTCATGTTTAGAGAGTCATAAAAGAGTTTAACGTTGACTCCTCCTGGAGGAACGAGTGGTATAACGGGTAGCAATTGGTTCCGGTAATGGTGGAACTTCTCAAAACAAGTAAAGGTTAAGAGGTTGGCTAACAAGACCACTCATCGCAGTGGTTCCTCAGGAATGGGTAAAACAACCAAGTGAAGGCATATGATCGGCCAAGCAGATAGTGACGATGGAATGAGAAAACCAAGGCTCATCTGGCAAAAACAGGCTGATAAAATGACAATCACAAGAGGTAAAATGGGAAAGGTTTCATTTTTACACAAGCTTGAAATCAGGAAACTCTGCTTGAAGTTGGTTTCATTTTTACACAAGCTTGAAACAAAGATAAACTATGCTTGAAACCGGTTTCATTTTTACACAAGCTTGAAACAGAAATAAACTATGCTTGAAAAAGTAAGCATGCCCCCAGCATGGTGACTCAATTCAAGGTACATGCCCCCCAAGCTTCAATCCATATGAAAGGCAGATGGAGTGAAGGTTCAAATTACGAGACCAAGAGAAAGACTCGACTGGGATTTTACGAGATCTTATCAAAGACTCGAATTGAATAGGAACGTGTTTCATTATTTTAACGACGTTGACACATTAAAAGAACTATCCTCAGACACGTTTGTTTCATTTTTTAAGGAGCTTGACATAAGACAAGGAACTCTGCTCCGACGACCTTGTTTCATTTTTTAAGGAGCTTGACACAAGACAATGAACTATGCTCCGACAACCTTGTTTCATTTTTTAAGGAGCTTGACACAAGACAACGAACTATGCTCCATCCAGATTGTTTCATTTTTTAAGGAGCTTGACACAAGAAAATGAACTGTGCTCCGACAACCTTGTTTCATTTTTTAAGGAGCTTGACACAAGACAAGGAACTCTGCTCCGACCAGCTTGTTTCCTTTTTTAAGGAGCTTGACACAAGAGAATGAACTGTGCTCTGACAACCTTGTTTCATTTTTTTAAGGAGCTTGAAACAAGAAAAGAACCATGCTCTGATCGACCTCATCATAATGAAAAAGAAGTCATCGCTTCCAAGATTTCTACTCCCAATGGAAGGAAAACATCCTGGAAGTTAGGACCCAATGTCCCCAGCACCTGATGCACAATGGCACTATCACTGGGTACAGGCATGGGGTAGGTAGCCACATAGTTGACCTGCGGTGGGGCAAATACAATGGGTGGATAAAAACTAGGAAGGGATGATGGCGGGCCAGCTGCCACATTAGGACCAAAGAACAAAAGCTGATCAATGGTCATGATCCGTCCTTCATGTGGAAAATAGACCACACGAAAAATGGAGGAGACAAGCACTCCCATGGCATAAGTGTAATCGCACCTAAAGAGAAGATCAAAATCCAAGGGGCCTGGAACAACCATCACGTCCATATGGACAGTTTTACCTGCCAAAGTAACAGGTAACCTTGGAAGGATCCCTAACAGTTGACTAGCTCTTCTGTTAAACGCCAACAGATTCTGCGTAACAGGCACAAGCGGAGGTGAACCAAAAGCTTGCCAAGTACTTGAGGATAGAACACTAACATACGCGCCTTCGTCTATAATGGTGGTGGGTACGACCAGACAAAAAGCCTATACTGTGATCTCGAAAGGCACATAAGACGGAAGGCGGTATCCTGCAAATCGATTCCAATCAAAGGAAGCGACTAAACTACTTGGAGGGGCTACCATCAAATCAAGATGGTCTTCCCCTGGTGTTACGGGAGAAGAAGGATCATCCTCCATGACCTCCATCTCGAAGGTGGGAGGAGTATCCTCTGGGACCTCCATCACGGGAGGTGGAGGAGCAACTTCTTGAGGTATGGGGACAGGAGAATATTTCTCCAATTCCAAGGAATCTGAAGAAACAAGAAGAAATTGAGGGATGTGAGGTCCACTCTCAATGAAAAAGACTTGGTGCACCATAGATGGGGCCAGCTCAACCGATCCCAAGACCAATGGATGGTCGGGAACGTATTCTTGAATTTGAATTTCTGGGGGAGCGGGATCGACCAAGGATGACTCTTGACCAATCGTAGGATCAGCTGGTGGAGGACTCAAATAAATCCGTTTGTAACCAGCTGGAAGGCACGGTGCAGAGACAACCGAGTTGTCCAAAACTCTTTTGGCTTCATCCATATATGGACAAAGGTGAATGGCATGGTGCCCTTCACACAAATTACAGGGATTGGTGAGCTTACCCTGCTTCTTAGGAGTCTTACCAGCACCAGTTGAGGATGTGCCCCCAACTTGACTCCCAGAAGCCAGAGGCAATGACGGATGATCGTTGGACCATACTTCTAGCACCTTGGGAATGCCAGGGCAGTTTCGAAGAAGATGGTCTCCCGTGCACAACATGCAAGGGAAATTGACTTTCCATGGAGGGTTGGAAGGTTTATGAAGAGGAGATTTTTCGGAAGAAGTAGCTGCACTCTTAGCCTCTCTCTTACAAGACTTCTTCTTCTTTGTATTCTTCTTCTTCTTCTTAGTCACCTAGTTACTTGAATCCAGATTTTCACCAAGCGAAGTAGAAGAGGAAGACACAGAAACAGGCGAAGAAGGAGAGAGGTCCACCTTGGAATCAACATGATGTTGTTCAGGTGGACGAACCGATTGAACAGTGGCCAGGACATTCCGGACCACAGAGGTTGAAAACAACCAAACAGGCAACCCAACAGTTAACCCAGGAAGGGACAACATTGCCATATAAGGAGCACCAACATTTGCAAAAGGAGGAAAATGACTAGGATTCCCATCGGAGGGGATTCCTTGGTTGGTGAACTCTGGAAAAGTTGCCATCAGAAACGATCTTCAAAACAACACCCTAAGGAAATCGCCAAATTGTTGTTGAGGTAAATCCTCTCTGCGGACAGAGGCGATCCCTACTAGCCCAGATCGGGTCTAGCAAAAATCGTTCATGCTATAGTGCAGGTTCCTAATTGAAAATAAACCAACTAGTGATGAAGACTTACCTGGAATCCAACGCTGTCGCTCATAGAGAAAGTAGCACTCTCATTCCTTAGCTTCGGAAGATCACAATCCTCACGATCTCTGCGATCGGACACCTGCACATGCAAGAAACAAAACAAACACAAGCGTAAAATCTAGTATATGCAACTATATGTCAGTCAGAGAAGACATAACTCATCATCATAATCAACAACGGGAGTGGAACGATAACCAATATTCGCTTATCATTAATCAACCAAAGAAGAATACAACCATAGCACTGACGCTGAATTCTCCTTCGGAGGGTCGCCAACGGAACACGTCTCGAACGCCAGCGGAACACATCTCGAAAAAGCCTGTCGAGGATGGGACAAACCTCTCTCTTCAAATGTCTCGACAATAGTCTCCTTTCTTGGATTTGGCCTTAAGGGAATGAATCAAGGCTCTTGCAGCATAAGGCTCTGATGGCTCTTGCGAACTTGGAGACACAGCCATTCAGCCCCTTCATCAATGGATGAAGGCTATATTTATAGAGGAGAGGAGGAGGTTGGGATACCTACAATAGTGGAAGGGAGGCCTTATCCCTTGGGAGGTTCCCCATAAGGTGGAAACAAGAGGCCAAAGGAGGAAGCCCGTGGTTATTTAGTCGAAACCACTCTTAATGACTCATCCACGAAGTTGTTGTAATCGAAACTTCGCCTCTTTTTTTAAAAAATTTCCAAAATCATATTGGTGCGGGTGCTTAGCTAGGACAGAGCACTAATTGGCATGGGCTCAGTGTTAATTTTCCTCATTGGCGCGAGTACATAACGAGCTACCAGCGCCAAGGAAAAAATAGGTGTTTTTAGGGGTCTGCTCAGGAAATGATCAACAGAAGAAATGTTGTCCTCATGGAAAGGGATGAAATGATGGTATTTGCAAGGCATGACACTACTTATTGGTAACAGAGATGACCCTCCGATGGTCGAGATGGGGATTGCAGAGACGGTGAAAAATTACTGTGTAACAGATAATTGTTGGGGAGGTAAATCCCCTCTGCGGACAGAGGCGATCCCTACTAGCCCAGATCGGGTATAGCAACAATCGTTCACGCTATAGTGCAGGTTCCTAATTGAAAATAAACCAACTAGAAATGAAGGCTTACCTAGAAGCCAACGTTGTCACTCGTAGAGAAAGTAGCGCTCCCGTTCCTTAGCTCCGGCAGATCACAATCCTCACGATCTCCGCGATCGGACACCTGCACATGCAAGAAACAAAACAAACGCAAGCATAAAATCCATTATATGCAACTATATGTCAGTCAGATAAGACATAACTCATCATCATAATCAACAATAGGAGTGGAACCATAACCAATAGTTGCTTATCATTAATCAATCAAAGAAGAATACAACCATAGCCCTAACGTTGAATTCTCCTTCGGAGGGTCGCCAGCGAAACATGTCTCGAAAAATCCTGTCGGGGATGGGACAAACCTCTCTCTTCGGATGTCTCAACAATAGTATCCTTGCTTGGATTTTGCCTTAAGGGAATGAATCAAGGCTCTTGCAGCATAAGGCTCTGATGGCTCTTGGGAACTTGGAGACTCAGCCATTCAGCCCCTTCATCAATGGATGAAGGCTATATTTATAGAGGAGAGGAGGAGGTTGGGATCCCTACAATAGTGGAAGGGAGGCCTTATCCCTTGGGAGGTTCCCCATAAGGTGGAAACAAGAGGCCAAAGGAGGAAGGCCGTGGTTATTCAATCGAAACCACTCCTGATGACTCATCCACGAAGTTGTTGTAATCGAAACTTCGCCTCTTTTTTTAAAAAAATTTCCAAAAGCAGATTGGCGCGGGTGCTTAACTGGGATAGAGTGCCAATTGGCGTGGGCTCAGTGTTAATTTTCCTCATTGGCGCGAGTACATAACGGGCTACCAGCGCCAAGGAAAAAACAAGTGTTTTTAGGGGTCTTCTCAGAAAATGATCAGCAGAAGAAATGTTGTCCTCATGGAAAGGGATGCAATGATGGTATTTGCAAGGCATGAAACTGCTTATTGGTCACAAAAATGACCCTCCAATGGGCGAGATGGGGATTGCAGGGACGGTGACAAATTACTGTGTAACAGATGCCCCCTAAAGCATGAGGCTCGAAAGAGAGAGGGGTGGGGAGTAAGCTTTCGTGAGAAACGTCATCAGCGAAACCTTTGAGTGACCTACCTAAGAAAATACAGGCGAGATATCTCAGATACATGATATATATGTGGTATGGGCGCAGCCATCCATAACAGAGTATACAATAATCCAGATCCAAGGTATGGATGCAGCCATCCAGTGAGGATCGATAAATAGACTCGGGTATGGTCGCAGCCATCAATCGATGAGTCATGTAACTAATCATGATAATCACAAAAATCGCATCTCGGATTACTGTGACCGGAATCCGAGGGTCTTGCGCTCCCATCTCGACCGAACAAGGTACAAATTCAAGCATGCGAATATATGTGAGGCTGAGTCGAGCATGCGAGAACATCGCACGATTACCAGCCAATAGCCCAAGTTGTTGTACGGCATTGATGTCTTTGCCAGCAATAGTGATTATCAAGGTACTATAGGTACAATCTACGACATGTGAATCAATGAGATGGAATCGAACACCCGTAGAATCACTCGATCGGAGGCCAATAATGAAAACCTCACGTCGAACGCGAAGAACCTGCCATTGAGGCATGCAGGCTCCAAGGTACCAGAAGGGAGTCTCTAGATCAGCTTCCTGGATAATGAGCTGAAGTCGACAGGAAGTGACCTTGATCGAAGGTGGGCCATAATGTTTCCCACATCATCGACACGAGACAGAGGAACATAATGTATTTGTGAATCAAGATCGGGTGAGAATCAGAGGAAGGTTGAAATTTTGCAGAGGTCAACTCTTCTTGAACATATCGGCGGCACGACAATGGATTTGGCAGTATTTGACATCAAAAGATCAAAGGTCATGATGACGAGGTAGAGAGCAGATGAGAGGTCAAAAGGGATCACCCAAACCCATGGAGGCAAGTGGAAAACGAGATGAGATGTCCCCAACCCGACATGAATGCAGACAAGTGCCATGTTCAAGAGTGACATACTGCCGACACGACAACAATTTTGGTTCCATTTTTCCCCACCATTTTGGTGAGTACCTATTTATTTTTACACAAGCTTGAAGAGGATACCATATTCTTGTCATATAATTCCATCCTTCGGACGAATCCATCCTAGTACATTTAACGAGCCCTAGGAAGGAGGAACTCGGACACCTTCATTACGACTGAATCCAATGTCATCAGGGTTTAACGAGTCTGACAAAGTAAGAAATCGACGTCTTTTCATGTTAAGAGATTTTGAAAAGACATCGGAAAAGTAAACTCCAACAGTCCCTTTTCGTAAATAGTTTTGAGATCGAAAAGGGTGAAAGCCATGCAGAAAGAAGCCTCTAGTCGCGTGGGCACAGGGTATTCCTTTTTCGTAAATAATCTATCTCAACCCGAAAAAGGGGTAAACATATACTGGGTAGATTTCGTTTCACGGCCACTTTAACAAGATCAAAACGACAAGGGACTCGGCAATCTTTTCATGTTTAGAGAGTCAAAAAAGAGCTGAAAGATGACTTTTCCTAGAGGAACGAGTCGTATAAAGGGTAGCAACTGGTTCCGGTAATGATGGAACTGCTTTGAACAAATAAAGGTTAAGATGCTGGCTAACAAGACCACTCATTGCAGCGATTCCTCGGGAATGGGTAAAACAACCAAGTGAAGGCATATGATCGACGACGGATAGTGACTTCGGGTAGAAAAGCAAGTTCATGCAGCAAAAACAGTGATAAAATGGCAATCACGAAGGTAAATGGATGGTTTCATTTTTACAGAAGCTTGAAATCAAGAAACTTTGCTTGAAGTTGGTTTCATTTTTACACAAGCTTGAAACAGAGGTAAACTATGCTTGAAAAAGTAAGCATGCTGACATGGTGACTCGGTCGAGGTACATGCCCCCCAAGCCGGTCCATATGAGAGGCGGATGGGTGAAGGTTCAGAATTTAGAGATAAAGAGAAATAGGGCGGGATTATTCAAAAGTAGAGATCTTAACAAAGACTCGAATTGAACGGGAACGTGTTTCATTGTTTTAACGAGGTTGACACATTAAAAGAAATATCCTCGGACACCCTTGTTTCATTTTTTAAGGAGCTTGACACAAGACAAGGAAGTCTGCTTCGACAAACCTTGTTTTATTTTTTAAGGAGCTTAACACAAGATAAGGAACTATGCTCCGACAGACCTTGTTTTATTTTTTAAGGAGCTTAACACAAGACAAGGAACTATGCTTCGACGACTTTGTTTCATTTTTTAAGGAGCTTGACACAAGACAAGGAACTCTTCTCCGACCACCTTATTTCATTTTTTAAGGAGCTTGACACAAGGAAACAAACTATGCTCCGACCGACTTCATCATATTGAACAAGAAGTCATCGCTTCCAAGAGTTTCCACTCCCGATGGAAGGAAAACATCCTGGAAGTCTGGACCTAATGCCCCCAGCACACGATGTACAACGACACTATCACTGAGTATAGGCACGGGGTAGGTAGCCACATAGTTGACCTGCGGTGGGGCAGATACAACGAGTGGATAAAAACCAAAAAGGGATGATGGCGAGCTAGCTGCCACATCAGGACCAAAGAACGAAAGCTGATCAATGGTCACGATCCGTCCTTCATGCGGAAAACAGACCACACGAAAAATGGAGGAGACAAGTGCTCCCATGGCATAGGTGTAATCGCGCCCCAAAAGCAGATTGAAATCCAAGGGGCCTAGAACAACCATCACGTCCATATGGACGGTTTTACCTCCCAAAGTAATAGGTAACCTTGGAAGGATCCCTACAGGTTGACTTGTTCTTCTGTTAAATGCCAATAGATTCTGCGTAACAGGCGCAAGCGGTGGTGAGCCAAAATCTTGCCAAGTAGTTGAGGATATAACACTAACAGACGTGCCTTCGTCTATAATGGTGCTGGGTACAACCAGACCAAAGGCCTGTACCATTATCTCGAAAGGCACATAAGACGGAAGGCGGTATCCTGCAAATCGATTCCAATCAAAGGAAGTGACTAAAATACTCGAAGGGGCTACCATCGAATCGAGAAGGTCTTCCCCTGGTGTTACGGAAGAAGAAGAAGCATCCTCCACGACCTCCATCTCGAAGGTGGGAGGACCCGCTTCTTGAGGTATAGGGATAGGAGAATATTTCTCCAAGTCCGAAGAATCTGAAGAAACCAGAAGGACATGGGGGGTGTGGAGTCCACTCTCGACGGAAAAGACCTGGTGCACCACAGACGGGGCCAGGTCAACCGATCCCACGACCAATGGTTGGTCAAGAATGGATTCCTGAATTTGAATTTTCGAGGGAGCGGGATCGACCAAGGATGACTCTTGACCAATCGTAGGATCAGATGGTGGAGGACTCAAAGCTATTTGTAACCGGTCGGAAGGCATGGTGTAGAAACAATTGAGTTGTCCGAAACTCCTTGGCTTCATCCATATATGGACAAAGGTGAATGGCATGGTGCCCTTCACACAACTTACGAGGGATTGGTGATCTTACCCTATTTCTTGGGAGCCTTACCGGCACACCGAGTTGAAGACGCCTTTAACTTGACTCCCGGCAAAGGCAACGGCGGGCGACCATTGGACCATACTTCAAGCACCTTGGGGATGCCGAGGCAATCTCGAAGAAGATGATGCTCCCGTGCACAACATGCAAGGGAACTTGACTTTCGCGGAGGGTTGGAAGTTTATGAGAGGAGACTTCTTAGGTGCAATAGCCGCATATTTAGCCTCTCCTTATCGGACTTTTTCTTCTTTTTCCTCTTGTTCTTCTTCTTAGCCACCTGTTTACTAGAATACATACTTTCACCAGGCGAAGTAGAAGAGGAGGATGAAGGAATATGAGAAGAAGGGGAGAGGTCCACCTTAGAATCAACAAGATGTTATTCGGGCGGAGAAGCGATTGAACAATAGGCGGGACATTCGAGACCACGAAAGGTTGACCTGCAACCAAACGAAGCGGCCCTTCAGATAACTGAGGAGAGGGACAATGTTGCCATATAAGGAGCACCAACATTTCCAAAAGGAGGAAAAGGACCAGGATTCCCATCGGAGGGGATTCCTTGGTTGGTGAACTTCGGAAAAGTTTCCATTAGAAACAATCTTCAGAACAACACCCTAAGGAAACTAACTTTAACCAAGAATATTTCGTGGGCAGTAAATTTTTAAAACATTGAAAAAAAACTCTACCATTTCATCTTTTAAGAGTCGAGAAACAGGCAAAAGATGACTCTATCACTTTCAGATTGGAAACAAGCGTGAAAGGACAAGCGCTTGATGATCTTATCAAATTTAAGGAGTCAGATAAGATCAAAATGACTGCTCAGGAATGCTAGGCAAAGCATGTACCAAATAACCATTAAATGCAATATACACCTTGGTTTCAAAATGAAAGAGAAATCAACCAAGGACTTAATGTATGTGCAAGAAATCTCCCCGAATGTTGTGTCCGGTGTATCACGGGTATAAGGCGGCAAACTCGGCTTCCTATAGATAAAGGATAGAAACCTAGTGGGGTCTCCCTTTATATACGCGACGGTATGAGGAGCACAAGTCCATACTAGCACTGTCTAAAACCAAGAGGCGAACGACAGCTACTAGGTTTAAAGACGCCAGAACACGTCTCTAACCTAAACCTCTAAATGTTGCATTAATGTTTCAATGCTGCCTTAGTGTTTCAGGCCCTAGCGAGTGTCATCTGACAATCTCCTATATGCAGCTATGTGAGAAAATAAATCTTTTCAATTCGATGAATGCTATCTAGTTAAGGAAAGAGCTTCAAACAATGATGCGATGTAAAATAACACTGCAAACGAAATCTTTTCCAAACTAGATGACTTCCACTATCCAAAAGTAATTTCAAACATTCAATGATGCAAAGAATGTAATGTAATCTATGCAAAATCCTCTTTTTTTTGAAAACTATGCAATTATAATCTATGCACAATTTCCTTTCTCCTTTTCAAATAATAAGAATGCACTCAATGCAATTTTCGATGAAATGAGAATCTACTTAATGCATGATTTCAATGAAAGAGAATGCACTCAAAGTGATTTTTATCTTTCAATCATTAAACAATGCGATCTAAGTTCAATGATAAATCTCAAAATACTCTTCAATGCAATGTGATCTAATGCATTTTAAAAAATAACACTTTGAGACGAAAACTAAATAAACGCAAATCTTTTTAATGAAGGATGAATGCAAAAGAGATGCAGACAAACACTAAGAATGCAATCGTTGTTTCAAACACTTTGTCACGAAATCCTTCAAAAGGCGACAAGACATATGAGGTCGAACACGAAGAGGACTTCCAAAGCAAGAGATCAAAACAAGGCATTCATTCCCTTTTACATCAAGCAATCATGGAAATAAGACATTTCAAAGAATGATCAATGTAATCTATGCTCATACAGTGAAAAGACTGAAAGGGAAAGACACACTGGTGAAGGATTCAGGGAAAAAGTCTCAAATTCCACAGACCTTGAAATTGGCCCGACTTTGTCATTGACAACTAGCGCCAACTGGTGCGACTTCCTCACTAAAAACTAGCGCCAATGCCCAATTAGCACGGGTTGCTAACTGACAACAAGCGCCAATGCCTGAAAATGAAAAACAAAGAATTTCTCCCAACCAAGACCAGACTCACCACCTCAAGAAGAATCTAAAACAAACCCAGAAGCAAAGTACTGACCAAAAGAAACTTCCGAATAAAGGGTAAACCCTAGCACCTACAGGAGATGGCACGACTGTTTGGTTGTAATCCGCGCCAGACAGGGGATGGCGCGAGTGATGAACTAGCAACCCGTGCCAATTGGCGCGACTGTCAGGGTGGAAACCGCGCCAATCAAGCCAACCATGAAAGGATGAAAACTCGGAAAAACAGAGGTTAGATCTGATCCTTTGGGGCTGAACCAAAAGCCAAACACAAAAAGAGACAGCCAAAAGAGCCGATGGCACCAAAGAGCAAAATCGAAAGCAATGCAGAAAAGACAAAATAATTACTCCAGGTATTCGGTTCATAAACTAAGCGGAGATTGGTGGAGAAGCATCTTTGATCTACTTTACGCTAATGCGAGCAAGAGCATTTTCGAAAGGCTACGGCTAATTTAGGCTCCATCTATAGTTTATAAAGCAAAGCCAAATCTAACCCCCGTGAGGTAAGATCTGGCCTTGTGGAGCTAAATCCCCTCTGTAGACAGAGGCGATCCCTACTAGCCCAGACCGGGTCTAGCAATAATCGTTCATGCTATAGTGTAGGTTCCTAATTGCAAATAAACCAACTAGCGATGAAGGCTTACCTGGAATCCAACGCTGTCGCTTGTAGAGAAAGTAGTGCCCGTGTTCCTTAGCTCCGGTAGATCACAATCCTCACGATCTCCGTCGGAAACCCTGCACACGCAAGAAACAAAACAAACGCAAGCGTAAAATCCAGTATATGCAACTATATGTCAGTCAGAGAAGACATAACTCATCATCATAATCAACAACAAGAGTGGAACCATAACCAATAATCGCTTATCATTAATCAATCAAAGAAGAATACATCCATAGCTCTGACGCCGAATTCTCCTTCGGAGGGTCGCCAGCGGAACACGTCTCGAAAAATCCTGTCGGGGATGGGACAAGCCTCTCTCTTCAGATGTCTCGACAATAATCTCCTTGCTTGGATTTGGCCTTAAGGGAATGAATCAAGGCTCTTGCAGCATAAGGCTCTGATGGCTCTTGGGAACTAGCTATTCAGCCATTCAGCCCCTTCATCAATGGATGAAGGCTATATTTATAGAGGAGAGGAGGAGGCTAGGATCCCTACAATAGTGGAAGGAAGGCCTTATCCCTTGGGAGGTTCCCCATAAGGTGGAAACAAGAGGCCAAAGGAGGAAGGTCGTGGTTATTCAGTCGAAACCACTCCTGATGACTCATCCACGAAGTTGTTGTAATCGAAACTTTGCCTCTTTTTTTAAAAACTTTCCGAAAGAAGATTGGCACGGGTGCTTAACTGGTACATAGTGCCAATTGGCGTGGGCTCAGTGTTAATTTTCCTCATTAGCACGAGTACATAACGGGCTACAAGCGCCAAGGCAAAAACATGTGTTTTTAGGGGTCTGCTCAGGAAATGATCAACAGAAGAAATGTTGTCCTCATGGAAAGGGATGTAATGATGGTATTTGCAAGGCATGACACTGCTTATTGGTCATAGAAATGACCGTCCGATCGGCGAGATGGGGATTGCAGGGACGGTGACAAATTACTGTGTAACAATGGCCCTATACCAATCCTTCCCGTCAAAGTTGAGACCCATTAATCCTTCGAGACGAGAGGCTATCAAAGCCGAAATCGATAAGCTCAAGAAGGGTGGTTTTATCTATCCCTTTGAACACACCACATGGGTTTCAAACCTATTTCCTGTTCTCCAGAAACAAGGCACCATCCATGTCTGCATTAAATTTCACGACCTAAATAAATATTTTCTGAAATATAACTTCCCCACATTGTTTATTGACCATATCATTGAGGAGTGTGTGGGGAATGAGGTTCTATCCTTTATGGATGGTCTCTTTGGGTACAACCAGATTTTTATCTGACATGCTGAATAGTTAAAAGATATGTTCATTAGTATGTGGGGAACTTTTGATTATAGGGTCATGTCGTTCAGCCTAAAGAATGTCAGAGCCACCTTCTAGTGAGCCATGTCATAATTTTTCATGATTTGGATCATATTATCCTTTCCTATATTGATGACCTCCTTTTATTGTTCTAGGCATCGGGCGCAACATATTCATGATTTGCATATTGTCTTTATCCGATGTCAAAAGTATAATATCTATCTTAGCCCGATGAAGTGTGTCTTTTTCATTCTTGTCGGTCGTCTCTTGGGCTTCATTATGTCCAAATATGGTATAACGCTTGAACCCATCAAAGTTCAAGTCATTATTGAGTTTCCCATTTCTTGTACCTTGTGCTAGTTACAAATCCTTCAAGGAAAATCCAACTTTCTTCGTCGTTTTGTTCATAACTATGCCACCACTGTGCATGGGTTTCTTAGACTCCTTCAGTCTAACATTCAATTTGTTTGCGATGACTATAGTCAACAATATTTTTAGGCCCTGAAACATGCTCTCACTTCTTCTCCCTTGATTAGTCCTCCTAACATTAAGAGGGATTTCATCTTGTACATCTCAGCTTCCACCCATTTTGTCACTGGGGTCCTCATTCAGGAAGATGATAGCGGAAATGAACATGTTATCTATTATGTCAGTAAGAACCTTGTGAGACCCCTTGTGTCATACTCACATGCAGAGAAGATGGAGCTGGCCATTGTGTTCTCAGTCCAAAATCTTTGTCATTATATCCTTACGCTTTCCACCAAGGTCGTGACCAATTCCAACCCTATGGCTTCCTATTGAGTCGATGGATCATCAATTGGAAGTATGCTAATTGGATCATTATCCTTGAGGAATTTGATCTTGAATTTGTCAAACCCAGGAGTAAGAAAGGTGTATCCCTTGCTGAACCCATTTCTGAATTGCCTACTAGTGCGCAAGATCCGCCAGTTAATGATGGTTTACCTGATGAGCACTTGTTTGTCATCACTTCGGATGGCCCTTGGTATGATGACATCCTCACCTACCTACGAACCGATAATTTCACTTCCCATCTTGATCATGCTTCTTGACGACATATACAACACCAAGCCCCCCGCTATCTTCTCAATTCTGACGATGTTTATCATTGTGATGTTGATTGATTCCTCCATCATTTTCTCACGCATGCTGAAGTTGAGAAATTTCTTAATGCCTGCCATAACGATGCTTGTAGTGGTCACCTTTACGGTTTGGCTACTGCCTAGAAATTCATTTGCGTTGGGTATTTTTTTCCTTCTCTCTTTGGTGATTGCACTGAAGCTGTCCAACATTGTTCCAATTGCCAGCTATTATCCCTAAAGGTGTGATCTCTACCTACTCCCCTCCATCCTGTCATACTAGTCGGTCCCTTCTATAAGTGGGCCATTGACTTTATGGAGTGTTGACCTCCATCTACTAGTAACCATAATTATATCATTGTGGTGGTGGACTATTTCACCAATTGGGCCAAGGCCATGCCAATGTTCAACAACACGCTGGCTACCGCAACTATCTTTTTCTTTAACCATGTTATTGTGCGATTCGAGGTTTCAAAAAAATTGGTATATGACCATTGCCGACATTTCGAATATGAGATATCACATGAGCTATTCTCTCTATTGGGCTTTGAGAACCAATATTCATCATCTTATTATCCCCAAGGTAATATTCAAGTTGAAGCGTTCAATAAAATCTTTTAAAATATGATTCAACGGACGGTGAACAAGCACAAAACCAACTGGCATCTTATCATCTTCCCTACTTTGTGGGCCTATAGAACTTCTGTTAAAACCACCACTGGGTTTACTCCTTTCCAACTTGTTTTTGGCGAGGAGGTAGTGTTACTAATCGAGTTTGAAATCCACTCCCTTCACTTAGCCGTTGAAATTATCCCTGACACCCAACCTTTAGAACAAAGAATTATCATGCTTGAGCATGCTTCTGATGACCGTCATGTTGCATTGCAAACCATCAAAGCGGCCAAGAAGCACACCAAAGCTCAATATTACTGCAAATTCCACTCTCGTACCTTTCACGAAGGCAATCTTGTTCTAGTGTATGAGAGGCCTCACGATGTCCTTGGTCATGGGAAGTTTGACTCATTATGGTTAGGATCTTACATAATTAGTAAGGACTTGGGCAAGGGGGCATTCCTTCTAGAGGGTTTCTAAGGCCAACTGCTTCCTACCCCTCACATTGCACTCTACCTTAATAAATTCTACCCATAGCATCTCCCATTTACATGTGTGTTTTAGTTATATCATGCATTCAGGTAGCTCGCATTGTCATCTCGTTTATTTTCTTATGGTGCCTTTTAGATGGATCCATCATCCACACCATATATCGGCTATGCCAACAGTGCAAGTATCTTCTCTCGGAATCTAGCCTCAATAGCTTGGGCCATTTTTACCCCCTTGCATTCGTTAGTCCTCTCCAACAGCGTATGCATTGGATTTTCCACCAATAACTAGGCCGAATATGATGCAGTGATAGGTTTTTTTGTTGATGCCCTTGATCATCACATCCTTCATCTTCATGTTCACATATATTCCTTGCTACTTATCATGCAATTGAATGGAATATATTTTTTGAATAACCATGTCCTTTTTAGAAGATATTTATGAGTGAAGCTTTCAGTGCGTGAATTTGAAACTATTACATTCAGCCATGTACCTAGAGCCCAAAATCACTATGTAGATACAATTACAAAAAGTATTCTAAATTTTCACTTATCACATGCATTTAACACAAGAAAACCATAAAAAAAATGGTGAACCATATACTCGTCATATATAAAAATATGCATATCCATATTATGTATCGAACAAATGATAATGCTTGGAGTCCACTACTTTAAATACATCTAACATGCCCATAGCATGTTACAAAATAAAAATTTGGGGCACCAAGTGCCCCTACATCTAATGACTATCTGGAGGGTCCCAAGCCAATGGCTCGGCTCCACCAGCCTTTAGATTCCGAAGTGCTTGTCTGACCATCGACATGTGCTGCATGACCCCTCACCACTCAGAGGGTAGCCCTATACATCCCTCGATGTAAGGGTCCTCAAGATCTTTCCATACATGATTTGATACACCAATAAACATCAGATCACACCTACGTCTGACATCCTCCAGTAGAGCCTCATAGTCAGGTCTCTACTCTCCTCTCACTCCACTAGACTTTGCAGCCCCAGGCACTCTGGGTCATCCAATATACCCTGTCAGCTTCACCAATGGTATATATTTATACCAAAAGTAATGAATCAATAGCACATATGTATTCTAAAAACATTAAATGCACCATGATATATAGTGACTTTCACTTACCATATGGTCCCCATGTTTGACCCGGTGGAAGTGGCAAGTCAGGGTCCCCTTGAAAGTTCATACCAATGTATGGATAATCATCTATGTACTACAGCATCTGATCCTAGTGTGAAAATAACTCAGGTCGGAGCACCCGTCTGACTACCCTGACTCCTCCTCTCTATAGTAACTACCCCCAATAGTGCATCCTGGCCTCTCGTGGGCCCCCATCCTCGATCTGCAAATGACGTCGAAGTGTGGGGATATTCTCATAGAAGAACAAGCATAACATTGTACCAAAAGTACAGTCATGGTTCACTTTTTGTTTTTATAGAGAAAATTTTCATTTAACCCACAACATCATCATTTGGGCCCACCCATAGTAGGTCTCACTCATAACACTCTCAACCAACATCATCTTCCCCCCAGTGATGTGATGGAATGCCTGGTTGCCCAGGATCCACAGTACCACTACGATGAAAACCTTTGTCTCTAACCTCTCTAGATCACCGATCGGAATGGTCATGCCCTTAGAATGAACATCTGGTCTGTAGTGGTGCTCCATGAACTCTTATATGTTCTGCCCACACATTAATTGTAGATGTATATTTCCCACCACTCCTAGTTGTGGGAGTCAAGTCAAGAAGTAAATTTCCTAGACGGTCAACTCGATCCTGTGACCCTGCACCATAAAGGCCTCCTAGTCTATATCCCAATAGCTAATTATCTTTGATAGTAAGGGCTCACCTTCCCTCATCAGTAGGCTCTCAACAAACTTGAGAACCCAAAACCTTGCAAGTGCTCCTTGTACCACCTAATGCCCCTAGATCTCCACACGAAGCGCATCCAAATCCCTATCTCACCATTTGATCCTCAAATCTACCATACCTGCACAAAAACATCATGTTTTTAATCTCAAAAAAGGTAAATTTCATCATAATCCATCAAGTATGGGTCCTTAGCCAAAAAAAAATCCAAAATATAACCTCCTGGCCAACTTTCACTTTTCAGTCTTTGCAGCTGCGAACTTGAAGTTTTCTCGTATGGAAAATATGATCCAGGTCAAAGTAGAGGCTCCAAAAGGTGTTAGTTGGCCATGAGGAGGGGTAGAGGTGAGTTTCTAAGCTCTTGGAACCTAATATGAAAAACTGAAATGCTAAAAATGAAGAGTAATGTTAGGTTGCCTACCTACAGCTGACAAATCCTAATTCCAATGGTTGGTTTATCTACTACGATCGCCGCAACATTTAGGGCCTTCTCCTGCTCTCCAAATTCACCACAAATCCACTAGAAAATGAATAAAATTGGAGGTAAATCACCCTAATAAAATAAAAAGCCTAATTTTTCTTTCACCAAATGCGATGAAACTATAGCTCAGTTTGACGAACCATCATGACCATTGGAAAGATATCACCGAGAGCTATAATTAGCCTCCTTTTCTTTTTGGTAATTTGACACTTCACTAGGAAGCTATTTTTCCAAGGGTCACTTTTCCACCTCTTAAAATCAAATTTCTTCACTTGTGCTGCTTGTACTTGGGGCACCACCTTTCCTTCATACTTGTCAATGCGTGTGTCAATTTTCATCATGAGTAACCATATTTTTCTCATGTCTTTATGGTCCACACTGGGCCTATTCTATGTGGCAGCATCATCAGGTCACCTTTTTCAGAGCATCCGAGTTGAGTCACCATCGCATTCATGGAGTTTGTCCTGAGTCACTTTTCCTCTTGTTAAAGTATTCCATCCATTTTTTCCTTGTCTCTCTCTTGTGTTGCCCATTTTTTCCTCCAATCATACTATCCCCCATCCCCTCCATATTCGAGTCAGTCACTTCCAGGTCATCCATTCTTTTTAAACCCTAAAAAGGGAAGTCATCCGTCCGCTACTCGATGTCCCCCATTCCATCATCATCCCTCGTGTCATTCCATCATTCACTTTACTATGATCCCTCATGCCTTAGTTGAGGATTCTGTATTGCCTCACGTATGGCGGACCTCCTTAAGTTGAAATCAACACATTCATTCAAGGAGAGAGGTCTAGAGGGTAGTGTATAATGGTTCCAGCTTCCACTCTTGTTCAATGCCTTGGATCAGGAAAATGGACTCATCATTTCCCTTTCACTTTATTGTTTCTCACGTGCTCAGCTTCAACTCAATATTTCATGATCGAGATTTGTATACTTGATGTTTTGGTGATTCAACAGATCGTACCAGTGATTCTCGAGTGTGTATGAGATGTTTTAGACCTCATGAGGGGGTGGCCCTTCAGGTAGCTTGCCACATGCCCGGATGACCTCATATTATGCTACAACCTCAGATTCAGCTCTTCATATTTGATGGGTTTAGTTTCAACCACTTGCAACACCTATAGTATGCATGTATCATTCAGATGATCCCTTCATATTTTCAAATGCCTTTAGTGTTTAGCAGGGCTTATTTGGTTGTTATTATGTCTCATGTACTCATACATTATCGTATTTAGTCATGGCTCATGTTTTTCCAGGCATAGTATGTATGTGGGATCCATTATATTTTTTTATGACCCATTTTATGCCAGCATGTCATTTACCATTTATCATATACTTTATTTTTCAGTTTCATTTTGTTGGGCACACCATTATTCTTTGCACTTTGTCATCTCGGTAGGCATAGGTATGCTTCCCCCGCCTCACTGAGAACATGTAGCTAAACATTAAAGGGGACTTATATCATTTGTAGGTCTTTCCCCCTCAGTTATTGTCCTCTCTTGCTTCACTCTCTCTAAATATCTCTCTCTCTCTGAATCCCCTTCGGTGTCTATTTATTGTGTTCTTACAACGTACTTCAGTCATATTATTAGCTCCTAACACTTGCACATTCGTGGGAAATTTGTTACACCAAAATTTGGCCATATAACCATTTTCAACTAGATGGATCGAAGTACACCATGTAAGACAAATTTTACCATAATAAAATTGCATTCACTATAAGGAATAATTTAATAAACCACGTTTTATTAAGTTTTTTCTAGTTAAAACAAGAAACCCCATGAGGAATAATTAAATAAATCCTTATTTATTTGATTTTCCTCTAGGAATAATTAATTAAACCTTTGTTGAAATAATATTCCTAGTCAAATTTAACCCAATTATGAGAAATAATTAGATAAATCATTATTTTTCTTATTTTTCTCTAGGAATAATCAATTAAAACATTATTTAGTTATTATTTTGTGTTAAATTTGACTAAATCAGCCACAATTAATTAAACAAATCATTATTTGTTAATTATTGAATAACCACATTATATAAATGATAAATAAATCATTTAATTTTTTATTATTTTTAAATAAAGGTAATAACCAATTTAAATAACTTTTTTGTCCAACAAAATATAATAAAAAATTACAAGCGGTTAAATCTAGATCTTGGTTAATAATACTTTTTTATTCGCCATTATCGAGTATAAATCGATATTTTTTTATAAATAGGAGGCTTTTCCATTCATCCTTTACTTTGATCATATTCATTGTCGCACTTTGATCATTCTCATTGCTGATGTTACTTTCTTTGCTTCTTGAGATTCCATACAGTTCAACACATTTTGGGTTTTCTACAGCATTGAGAGAGAAACTTCTAGATCTGAAGCGTTGAGGACAACCAAGAACCCATCCCATTGAGGGGGACCGTTAACATTATTATTTTTTCCCTTCCCAGGTGTTTTAATAAATTTAAAATTCTTTGTATGTTGTCTTGTTCGTTGGATGCATGGATAAATTCTTATTTATTTTCACTATTTAACTGTTTTTACTACATAGATCGGGTTTTTTGTAGCATTTTTTTAAACTATCGATTGGAGATCTAAAGAAGTTAAGAAACCATATTTTTTGTTAGGGTTGTTTGTCACACACAGTTAAAGTGAGCTCTTTCCATACACTTGCGTTAGGAATTTACGCTAACATATATAAAGGTTGTAATCCTCAAGATAGGCATGATGTACTCCATATGCATCACATCATCTTGCCCATAAACTAACCTGAAGGGTTTCTGACCTGTCAACTTCTTACATATGGTCCTATAAGACCATATCACTACTATAATTATAAGGTCCTAGTCATCTCTATTCATATTCATACCTTAGCAAGTGCATTCTCCAAAATCTGATTAAATGCTTCCTTAACCACCAATTCTTTCTTTTGTTACGTAGTGTACTCTAAAGGAGCCATTCATGTGGTCAGAAATTGAATGATATTTGTGAAATGGTCATTCTCCACTTTTATTTCAAATAACCACACATTAGGGAGATTATCCTCTATGTTCTTCCCCTGTTTCTATTCTTGACATGTGGTTAGGTCTTGCATTTAGTCTCCTTAGTTTTCTCAATAATCAAAATATTGTCCAATGTTAAAAATATACCTCTAAAAAATTGTGGATGTATTCCTTAAAAGCTACAACAACCACCATATAAAATATAGTATGGCCATTTTTTAATCCAAAAGGCATTATTGTGTATTTATATGAGGCCCATTCCATAGAAAATGTGGTCTTATGTCGATCTTCAGGTGCAATCCCAATCTAATGATCACCTGAGAATCCACATGTAAATGAGTAATATTCCTCGCCTCCTACATTTTCTAGCACTTTTTCTGTGAATGTGGTAGGGAAGGGATCATGTAAACATGCATCATTCAACTTTCTCAGATCAACACATATCCTAATTTCTCATTGAGTCTGATTTTCTTTCACCACCATAGGACTCACCCATTCTGATTCTTCTATAGGCTCAATAATTATCATTGTTATCGTCTTATCAAGCTCTAATTTCACTTTCTCCTTATACTTCAGGTTCAGCCTATAAGGCCTTTTTTTGACTAGATTTGCATTAGGCTTAAGGGGAATCTTCATTACTCCTAGATCTCCTATTATACCCTTCATCTCTGAAAACTTGGTGGGATATAGTTCTTGATATTCAAGAAGTAACTCTATAAATTTATTGACCGTCTCCTCATCCTAGTAATATCCTACTATTGAAAACTTACGTTCCTTCTCTAATTCTATGTTTACCTTCTTGGTATTCAATGGATTCATTATGTCTGGTATCTCTAGCTCAAGTCCAGCTACTTCGCGGTATCCTTACGACACTAATATGTCGATGTTGCAAGGATCTTCTTCTTGATCTGCAGAAAGGTTATATCACTATAATGAATTTTCTATGTGCGAAACCAAATAAGGTTGTTTCCATGTTAGTAGGGTGACATTCTCAAAGATCCTCTTATTGACTGTCTTAAGGGCCAAATCTATGTATGGGAAATCATCCTCAAAATTGAATGTTAATATGAAGTCATCAACCATGTCTTCCCAGTTCTCGGTACCATGTCGAAGCTTTGTTCTAGGTACCATTTATTATGGATTATCTCTAATGTATGAATGAATCCATGTACTCATTATTTTTGTGAACTCTCCTTCCATGGTGTAGTGTATAGTTGAATATGCCTTCTAAGACTAGTTTCACCATCATATTTTATCTCCATCTCTCTATCTATCTATCCAAACCTTATCCCCATCATTATTTGATACTATTTCTAGCTTTATGGGGCCTAGAACCAAATTCAAAGTAAAAGCACAGTCCAACAAAACCATGATTACTAACCCTTTCGCCAACAATCTACTTGTGCAAACTAAAGCCTCACCCGACGCAATATAAGGGGATGTTAGAACTAGGTTGTTGCATCCAGAGGGATAGAGGATTACAGCTTTCAGGATTTTCCTTCTTATCATCTCTTTTCAGATTAGATATATCAATATTATAGGCATTGTTCAACACATATGTTGAACTTACTATAGACTGCGCGATATTACTTAGTCATGTGTTAAACAATTAACAAGATTTTTTTATTCAATTAAAGGTCAAAAAAATTATTCAACATAGACATTCATAAACAGTAAGTAAAAATAAAACACTTCAACATAACTGAGATCTTTGCAATAGGTCTTTCATTAATAGTCAGATCTTTCTCATACATTTAGTTTCACCTTGTGCACACGTTTGGAGGGGTCCGCGCACACACCTGCAGACTTCCTAAGGTCTCCATGCACACAGTTGCAGGAGCCTTTTCTCTAACCAAAAACACAGACTCTGACTCAAAATATTCTTACATCTAAATGCATTTCATCAGCTTCTATTTTTCCTTTTCTATGACTTCTATCTAAACTCCTTATATAGATTTTGAATTTACAATACCATGGTCCAAAACAATGGATGGAGTTCAGCATTCACAAAATATTACATTGCATTACATGATAGGGGGATTTTAACTACCCCACATCCCCTATGTCTCAAAATAGACTTTGCGCTATGCATTGCGCTCCTTGACCTGCAGAGCCTTTCCTTGCTTCTTTCTTCGCGGGTATCCTATCTCCAACAGGCCCCCAACACAAAACTCTTACTCATCCTAAGTCATAAATCTAGTGCACCATCTATATTTTCTTTGATGTCCCTCGAGGCATCCTTCAAATGGGGAACTACTTTTCAACCTCCTTAATCTCTCAGAGATGTGTCTCTAAAACCTTCTTAGTTTCCTTCTGCTCAAATCCTTGTTGCGTTGTGCGTAGTTCCTTCAATTTCTTTTCCACTATTTGGGAGAGCTGGCTAGCCTCAAATTCCCATGGTTTCAGTATATATGTAAGTACATTATCCTTTCTATGGATCTCATTAACATTTTCCTCTAATAATTTACCCTCTTGGATATGGTTAAGTCGTTGCATTGGTGCTAAGGTCTTAGCAGTGAACTTAATCTGATTCAGTTGCTCCAGCTTTTCCTGCACTTCGTTTTGTAATGTTTGCACCTTAGGGTCCTCCTATAGTGAGTCCCATACATAAAAAAAAATCCCAAAGATATGCACACACTACTAAATTCAGATCTCAACCTATTTTGATGCATATTTCACCTCAGTTTCACAATTCTCTTGAACATCTAGTGGAGTCGCAGGCTCCAATTTCACCTATAGCTCAACTATCTTCATCTACATTTCCAAATGTACTTCGTCCACCTTGGCCTTGGAGTCCTTAAATGAGGTGGCCAGCTTGGCTAGTTTCTCTTATAGCACAACTGCAGCGTGAATCTGGAGCTCTGGTAGCTCAGTGCACACTTTAGAGATAACCTCCTCTAGCTTTTTTTGTTACGCTACTTCATGTTGCACAGTCTTAGAAAGTAAGCTTATTTTCCTCAGCCATGGTATGTTGTTCCTTCGTAACACCCTGAATGATGACGAGGTCCCACTGCTCTTTCATATTTAGCTTCTGATCAATTCCCTGGTGGATTTCATGTAAAGCCTGCAGTGGCATCGCAGCGGAATTCAACTTCTTATCTTATCATAGGGCCACCTTCATTAATTTCTCCATCGTTTCAAAACTTAGTGTTCCTATAGGGATAGGCATCACACGGGTATTAGATGTAACCAAAAACTTGTGTGCAGCTCTCCTTGTACCAGCATGTGCTCCGCTTGGTTGAAACATGATCACTTGCAATCCGCTCACGCTCACTTGAACACCAATTGTCTACACCTGCAAGTCTTACAAGCCCTTTTGAACATATTCCAACAATTTCCTATATTGTTCTTCGATACTGCCCCATAAGTGATTAGTGGCATACTTCACGGTATCCACAATTTCAACAAGGTCCCCTTCAGTAATTACCATGACGTGTGGGCCAGTGGACTTATCAGTATTTGACTTCTTTCACACACCACCCTTATGTGGCTATGTTCACTTGGTGGTAAAAGGGAAATTTGGATCTGTGCTGAGATCACCACCAAGAATATCATCCCCTCCTATGTCCAGAATATTTCTATTATGTTTTTTCTCATTCACAAATGTGACCTTCGTGTCCTTCTGCCCTATTATCTTAGTGGGCTTCAACCCACTTGTTCCTGCCTGCGTCGTGCCTTCAGGGAGAGGAGTTAACCAATCACTCAGTCAATGGCTAATTATGGCTTCCACATCTTCTTCCTTAACTAGGTATGGTAACTTGTACTAGTCTCCGCGAGGTCCTTCTTCACCTGGATGTTTATGATGGAAGTCCTCTTTGAAATCTACTACTTGGAAATATTTTTTCATAATTCTTGCTGATAACCGAGGCTTTCGGTTAATAACTGTCTACAATATCATCTCGAATCCTACCCAAAAAACCTATTAGACATAAACCTTTATAGCTCTAACGATGCCACAGTGAAGCATATCTCGCTGCTTCACATAAATTGGGGTTTGTGGTGTTGAATTGCGACTCCTCAGGTTCTATCCACTCCATCAATGTAATGAGAAGCATCAGCCACGCGTATTGTAACTGCTTGCCTTATTCTTGTGCTTCTCTAGAATCAGTGAGGAATTCATCACATAAGTGTCATGCCCATTTATATACTACGCCATTGGTGCACTCTATAGCTAAAGCTATGACAGCCGAAGCAGCCTCCTCTCTGTGACTTTTACTCATAATATTTCCCAAAAGGATGTGCGTGGAAAAGTGCATATTTCTATCCGAAATGGAGTTATTTAAATAACCTCAGGTTCCCTTAGTCAGCTCATAGTCATTCTTCATCTTATCCGCGAGTTTCTTATCTTAGCTTTTGCCCACAAAAACCTTTGCAGGGTCTGACAAAAGGCAAGGAAGGACCATACTTCTCCTTATGAGCCTCTTAGTAATGGGGATCCTCTTCCCCAACCGCAAACAATAATCATGGACTAAGGCCAGCAATTGGCGCATATAAAAAGTGTTGACAGTATTTTGCTCAAAGTGTTGTACATATAGAATATTGAGTATCTTGGCCTCCTGGATACCCTTCACCCATTTCATTGGTTCCAGCTGTGTTATTCCTCCTTTATAGGTCTGCTGGCATATATATATTTTTGGCTCAAACTATGGGCACTTGCTCCAATTGTTACAATCCCAATCTTCCATCCTGACCTAAGGCACCTTGGCTAGTAAATTTCCTTCCATCGACACCTCTTCTAGAGTCAATGGTGTAAATACCTTGTATTCACTGTGTCTGGGTATTTCACTGGCTTCTTAGCCTCCAACTTCTAGGGTAGAATATATGGAGGAAACCTAGAGATAGGCAACCTCCTTAGCATCAATCTCTTCTGGGAATTTTTCTTCTTCCTCCTCATCCAATTCTATCTCCATGGCTTTTTTCTGTCGATCTTGAGCTCCTTGACGTTGTTGTTCTTGTGGGTTTTCTTTGGGGGTGACTAACTTAGGATTGGCTTCTTAGGCTTCACGGACAAGGCTATGCCCGTATTCATTTACCTACTGAGTGACCTTGTCCCTATGGCTGTTACTGGTGGTGTGGCCATCATGGTCTCATCCACTCCTTTCCAGATTGTGTGGCTGAGACCTACCATGATCAATTCTTCTTTGAATGCTTCAAAATTGTACCTTTTTCATGCAACAACTCACTTGGATTTCTTGTACACAATAGGTCTCACTTCTAACACTGGGTGCGTAAAGTGTTGGAATGCGAAGTGAGATACCTTCTTTATAGCAATTTTCGAATTAAAATTGCATCATCACCTTTAGATACTCATAAATGTTGATTTGGCAGCAGATCTGCCAAGATATGCCCATTAATTGTAACCCGCTGGCTCCTTTTAACAACCAAGTCATTTTCCAATCAAATTTTACTTCTCCAATGGTCATATTTTGGACGAAGTTTGTGAAGCTTGCCCCCTCAACAAATTCCTTCCTCCTTCGATACAGTAACATCCAGCTACACCTTCCTTCAGACTGTCACATAGTACTATGACTATGATGAAGCCATCCTCCAACATAATATGTCTTTGTCTAGTCATCTCGGTACCTACAGATCTCCTCCCCCAACACAAGATTTTTGGTCAGGTATGTCCAATCAAATTTTTCTAACATCCTTGGCTCCTTGGTAATGTAAAATAATCTTGCTTTCACTCCTTGAGGAGCCTCGTTAATGTGCTCCCAACCATAAACAAAGCTATATGTTAATAAGAACCCATTGATCATTTCATCCCAATCCACAGTTCCATGGCATAGCTCTGTTTCATGATAACATTTCTGAGGTATCGTATAACAATAATGAAAGAACATGTGCACCCATTCTATCTGAGGTTTGGTGCCCCAAATTCTAGTCTAGTGAGCCAAGTGCTCACAAGGATCCTTCTAACCATCATACTTCTCTGTGATACTCATATAAACCTATCCAAATCTTAGCCTTATCATCGTGCAAAAGTCCTTATATTGTCCTAAACTTTCCCTGTGCACGCCCCACCATCAGGTTGCAGTAGACCTCAATGGAAAGTCCAAAGCTTTGTATCTCTATTTCTCAAGCACCTTTTTCTCAAATTCCTCCAAAAATAAGAAAACCTTCCCTGTTCCATCATAAAAAGTCAAGTTTCACACTTCCGATATGACACGGTGCAGAGATATAGTAACCCTATTGCAGTTCTTAGTGGTTACTTCATGCAAAGATTCTTCCAATGCTCCAACTCTTCATCTAAATCTGAAATGAACAAACTATCACGATCCGAAAAAAATATACCATCCCTGGTGGGATTCATCTAGTATTAATACTGCATAGTAAGCTTATATATCTAATCAATCTCAATATCCCCATACTCATGATGGAAAATATTTATATAGCGTGCACCTTTGGATGGATCTAATGGCACAACAACTCGAGTACCATTCTTTTCAAATATCATCTGTCTCTTCTTCGGGTTGATTATATCATCCATGTGATAAGCCCAGTCAAATCCTAATAGCGTAGGATATCGATTACTATCATTAATGATCTCAATCACTTCAAAGTTGAAAAACATGATAGCTCCATCAATATCTATGCTAATCCCCTGCAATTTCCCGATATGAATGATCTTCTGCATATTTTCCATCCCTAGCTAAATTGGTGACCATTGCAAATTCAACCTTCCCATCCGCTCCCATGTATTCTTTGGAAAATGTTTGTATCTGATCCGAGATCTAGAATGACTTGATCCATCTCATAATCTCTGATCTACGTAGTCAACCGTATCTCCAGCTCGGTTATCTTCTTGTTCTTACATTTTTTTATTGCGCATTGTTCCAGCTACAACCTTTCCTTGCTAGCACATATATCTATTAGTTCCTGCAATGTTTCTACAACGCTTTGCTCCCTTAGCAATTTCATACATGTCTGAAAGAAGGACACCAAGATAGAGTGATCAAATTCCTTTACTTTGGTCTTCTCCTTAGGCATATTTTCCAATGGAAAAAATTGTCTCTACACGGTAAGTGGCGAATATTTAGGGGTCATAAATGTTGTCCTTACTTCTATGAGTATTTATTTCTCGTGCTTCACATTAGATCCAAAATTCTTATGTTCATATTTCCTTACCCAGGTCTCCGTCACAAGCTTCTTTCCTTCTGTGTGGTCTCCTCTAGTATTCACACCATGGCGCGTTACTATGTTAACGCTTGGATCTGCCTGGCGCGGCTTGGCTATCTTCATTATATTCTAAGTCATCTTTTGGTTCTGCCTCTCCTACATTTTAGCTAACAAAATGGGACAATATTCAATTTTAGGACCAAATTCTTGACAATATTTATAGGAATCCACAGTAGGATTCTGACAATCCCTGGCAAAATGTCCATCTTGTCCATAGTTGTAACATATCATATGGCCTCATCCACGACTTGTGCCTCCTCCTTGGCCATGCCCTCAACCTAGGAAACCTCCACACACAGTTCAGAAAATTGAAGTGTCGTGCCATTCTACCTAGATTTCATATGTACCGATACTATTCTGCATCATCAAATCATATCTCTTACAATGTTGCTCATCATGTCCCATCGAACTACGGAAATTGCAGAAAAATTTCTTCGGCAACCTGATAAAACTTTGTAATAGGTGACACTATTTTGTGGAATTTTGGCCTGCAACTTTGCATAATCTACACCATACATGAGACCCTACTCTTAGCCATGCATTGGATCTAAGCTTCAATGGACTTGACATCCCAACATTCAAATATTCTTTATAAATAGGGCAGTGTTCTTTATAGTGACCCTCTGATTTACACTTGATACACCAAACTTCTGACATTAAATAAGAGTGATCATCCTTTCCCTTATTTAGATCCTGGAGCTCCATATGCAGGCTTTCCAACTGAGTTTGTATCTATTTCACCCATATGCTTATATTGACTATCGGCAAAGCTTCCAGCTTCATCGATATCTCCAATGCTTCCGATTGAGTATAAACCTTCTATTGTGACAAAGGAAATCTGAGATGAGGCAAAAACACAACAATAAACCATTCTCTATGTTGTTCATTTGGAATCTTAAAGCTAATTTATCTCAACAATGCCTTAAATCGTTGATCTACCTCCCATACAATCTCAGTAGAAAACTTCTTAATCTCCTTGATCACTATGATACATTTTGACTACGACGTTGGTTTCTTGAATTTAGCATTCAACACTCTCTTTGTCTCAGCCAAAGAAGAATTTACATTCGTCATAACATATTTCATGTACCAAGACAATTCTCTATCTAGTAGCATGGTAACCAACTGTGCTTTATTCATTTTTTCATTAGTAACATTCTGCGCACTCCATTTTTCTTCTACCACAAACCAGAATTGTTCTGGATCGTCTATTCCCTTCAACACAAGCATCTTCAAGGGTTGGGCCATGGGTAAACACGGAGGTGGAGGTGGAGGCAGTGGAACAAAATGGAATGGAGCAATGATGGGGGTGGAAGGTTGGGGGATCTTCACAATGCTCTGCTAACTCTCCTATCTAAAAATTCTTGGGGTAGAGGGGTTGCTTTCTCTTTCTTTAGACCCAAGTAGTTGACTATATTACCTTTCAACATACGTTCCCCAACTGTTCCTAAATTATTTTTTTTCTTCACGTAGCGCCAGGCTCTCTTTCTTCACACATCAATATAAGCGCATCCGCAGTACACCCTTTTCAAAAAATAGCATTCTAATCAAGAAATTCAATGAATTCAGGTACATACCTTTGAGGCCTTTGAAGAATTTACTCTCTACTTCACTATAAGACAGTAAAGTCTCAATCGCAAACTCAGTGATAAACCCTCCAAGGATACTGTCTATCTAATAATCAACAACTATCATAATATCGTTATCAATATTTTTCAGCTTCTCAATTAGATCTGGGGTACACACAATTAACTTATTAATTAACTTATACATATGCACAGCTAGTCTTGAGATCCAATTTTACATCTCACTAAAACACAACGTGAAAAAATATCTTATACTAATCTGTATATATATAATTATCTAACCAATATTCAATATATATGTGCGGGTTTCTATTTTCTTTCACAACAAACTCACCTTCTTTCATACTTACCCAATATTTGATCTCTTGTTTAGAAATATTCCACATCTAGCTATCCCTCAGTCAAATCTTGGTCCCAACAATGGAACCATTTTTTGGCTTGATGGGGCCTAGACCCAACATCAAAGTGACTGCGTAGTCCAAAAAAGAGGCACGATTACCACCCATTTTGGTAACGAGCTTCTTGCGTAGACCAAAGTGTCACCCGAGGAAATATAGGGGGATGCAAGAACCAGTTTTCTACATCAATAGGGATATAAGATTGTGTCATCAAGTCTTTTCCCTCTTATCATCTCTTCGTCAATCAGATCTATCAATACTATAAGCGTTGTTCATCACATGTTTTTAACTTACTATAGACTATGCGATCTTACTTAGTCATGCATTAAACCAAGAAAATAACCATAAAAAAGACTATGCTATTCAATTACAGATCAAAACCCTTATTCAATATACACATTCATAAACAGTAAGTAAAAATAAAACACGTCAATGTAACTCATATATTCTCACCAGTTATTTCATTAATATCTAGATATTTCACATACATTCATTTTCACCCTAGGCACACAGCTGCAGGGGTCTACGCACATAGTTGCAGACTTCCTAAGGTCTCTGTGTACACACCTGAAGGAGCCTTTTCTCTAACCGAAAACACAAAATATGACTCAAAATATTCTTACATCCAAACGCATTTCAACAACTTCTAATTTTCCTTTTCTATGACTTCTATCTAATCTCCTTATATAATTTTTTCCTTTACAATACCATGGTCCAAAACCATGGGTAGTATTCAACATTCACAAAATATTACATTACATTATATGACAAGTGGCTTTGACCCAAACCAAAGCCCCTGTGACTTAAAATATACTTTGTGTTGCATGTTGTTCTCCTCGATCTGCAGAGTCTTTCATTGCTTCTTTCTTCAAGGGTGTTATCACTCCACCAAATTCCCAAGGTTGAGGAAGGAATCCCAACAGAGGTAACCACATGCTCCTCGATCTGTGGAGTCCTTCCTTGCTTCTTTCTTCAAGGGTGTTATCACTCCACCAGATTCCCAAGGCTAAGGAAGGAATCCCAACAGAGGTAACCACATACCAAGATTTTGACTTCATATCTAGCCATACCAAGTCAGAGAGGGCTCTCTCCACAAAAATCATAGCCAAGAGGGCTAGATGAAAAATATGTTAGGCTAGATAAGAAATGCAGGGGTTTGTTTTTTTTTTATTGGGTTTGGGCTCACTGAATGAGGATTAGGTCAAGAGGACTAGGTTAGGGAAATTGAGATAAAATTGCAGTTCATATGATGGGGCAAGGTATGTAGAAGGTTCAACACTTAAAGGTTTAAGCTAAATGAGTAGTTAGGAAGAGCATATGTGATGAGTTCTTCCTAAACTGAGGAAAATGGAAAAATTATGAAAATTTTCCCAAAACAAAGCATGAAAAACATGTATTTTTCCTTTCAACTTTAAATGTAGCATATAATAGACATGAAAAGGTTTAGGAGATTACAAAACATTCATACAAATGATCACAGAGAAAAAAAACTACGCCAAACATTCATACCACATGAATCCCAAGGAAATAGATGCATTTTTCCATTAATATCTAGGCCAAATTGGTTCTTGATCAATACATTAACATTCAAACTGATGCCAACATCTCCCCACCTATATTGTACCAAAACATTGATATATATAGACTCAAAAATAAAAATCCCCACCTTTAGGAGTCAAATTCACCTATTTAGGACTTAGAAACACTTTTTCTCTAACAAAAACCCAAATCAAGGGAGGTTCCAACCATTCCCTGATTTTTCTCCAACTAGATACATTTGACTTTACATCATTATAATTTATGAATTTCAAGCTATTATACATTAAACACACTTAATACATCATATTACATCATCATTCACCATTGGAAAATTTAATTTCACTCTAAGATAACAAAAAATGACTTTTTTCTGAAAAAGTAGCATGAAACTTAAAAGGTAGTGTGTGCGCAACAAATGCATAGCATGGAATTCTTTAGTTGATTTGATGATTATGATTTGGTAAAATGTGCCTATAAAAGCTGTTGAATATTGATAAGGGTGTCTTCTATCCCTCTGAAGTGGTTTTGTATCACAAAACATCCAACGAAGTACTCAAAACATGCATTTACCAAAACTGGTCTGTGAGTGCTGAAATGAGGGCAGGGAGCTAGTTTTTAAGCACTTTTTTGTATTCCTGTGCAAAAATGATTGTTGGTGAAGGAAATTGAGTGCAAATAATTGACATATAAGTTAAGGCCTTTCCAAAAAGGCAAACCATTTTTCATTTGGATTCTTACATCGATAAAGGTAGCATGGGCATGCTACCATTTCGCCCTTACTTCAACATCAGATGAACAAAGGGGGATAAAAGGGGAAAATGAGTTATAAATTTTCGATAAAATTTGAGGGAGTGTGGAGGGATATTGGAAAGGTTATGGAAGTGTAAGGGGCAAAAAAAAATGATGGGAAGTGGTGGAAAAATCCGAAACACAGGCCTGTTAGCTAAAATGTAGCTCAGGTTTGGGGAAAAATGTAAAAAATAGGAAATATGAGGGAAAACGTTTTGAAAGGGATGGGAAAGGTGATGAAATGTTTTAATTCTACTATTCTATCAAATTTTGAATAAATTTTTTGTACCTTGAATCAAAATATTCGAAACAAGCAACAATGTGCCATGAAATCCTGGCAAACTGTTGAATTCGACATTTTTGAGCATTTAGGAGGAAAGCACTTCAAATATTGATGAAAATACCTGTTGAAAAGATGTAAAGAAATTGAATATTGTTGATTTGTATTTTTTGAGCTCCTTGTTTCTCCTTTGAACGTAAAGACTAAGTTTTGCTGAAAAGGTAGCGATTTTGGGCTGAAAAGGTAGCGTGGGAGAAGCTCCGATACATTCGAGGCATCCTAGGAAAATTAGAAAGATGTGATGGCTTTGAAATCTTCATGTGCAGCTTCTATGTTCGAAAAAACAAAAATAAAAAGGATTTGAGTGATGTTTTCAGCAAATGAGTAGACACATGCTACCTTTTCACCCACAAGATGATGTTTTGGTCTAAACGTTGTTACAGAGGAGAGAGAGGTCAACTCGAATGAATGAGCAAGAAGAATGAAGCTATTGTGCAGTTTTAGAGCCTTTTATATTCCTTTTCAAATTTAAATCATATTTAAATGATTTGATAAAGTGAACATTACACTCATGTAACTTATCATCATCATGTTTTGGATGCCAACATCTATCTATTTTTTGAATGATATAAATCTTCTAAATCAATTTCTGATAGAATTTCTTCATGTTTGGCCTTCTGTGCTTCCTCTATCTCATTTTCCTGCAAGTAATAACTACTTTGGCACTTAAATGGACTACCAAGTTTATAACCAGTGTCATCTACAAGACCAAATTTTCTCCCTTTCCCTTGCTTTAAGTTTTTTTTCATTTAGGAGTAGACAGTCTACATCATCAATACTTTATGTTGATAAATATTCCAACACCTCTACAGAAGTGCTCAAATTTTTCATTCCATTTTTCTCATTTGAAGGTTTTGAAATGAGAAGATAATCCTCCTTGGAAATTTTAGGTCCTTCTTGAATAACCATGTCTTGATATTCTATTACATCTGAGCCAGATTCTAGCAAAGGAAATTTGATTTATCTAAAGAGCCTATAGAGATAGTTTTGAGACGATCAATGCTTAAGGAAACCTGGGGAACATGGGACAAGAAATTTTATGCAAGAATATTTCTCCTCAGTTCCTGAGGTATACTATGCCTTAATATATCTGAAAAAATAAGTTAATGATGTCATCTAAGGCCTTGGAAAGAAAAGCTCGATGCTTGCACAAGCCCACTAAGATTCCTTATGGGGAGTAGAACACTCTTTAGATAGTATTTGAGCATTTTTTATTTGATTGTAATTTGTTTACTTAGATCCATTTTATTGATGAGGGTTTTTTTACCACTGTCTCCTATAATATTATCACTCAAACCCAGATTTTACAGCTGAGAGGGATGAAAATCCATGTGCTAACATCGGCTCCAACTGGGGAAGGAAGCTCCTTTTAGGAGGTGTCTAGAACCACATATCTCTGGGAACTCATTGATCAGTGCCTTATACATTGGGCAATGGAGTCCAATCTATAAACTGAAACTAAAACTAAAAATGAAAACACACTACAAACTTCAACCCACACTAATAGATCATCAAAGCCTTAGGGCCTTCACCTCGGGCTTAAAACCTTGATGAATTTTTTCAACACTTGCTGAAAATAAAATAAAATCAAATTGAAATGATACAAACCTACTCTAATCTACTACACAATTGCTAATTAGCTGAAATGATCCTTCTAGTGTAACCAATCCAGGAGATGGCCAGTTACTGAAGTTCCACTCTCACTTTCCTCGAGCAGACATAATGATGTACATGTAGGCAACTCACAATAAAAATTGAAAGAAAGACTTGAGCACTTTTTTGTATTCCTTTGTAAAAATTATTGCTGGTGAAGGAAATTGAGTGAAAATAATTAACATATAAGTTAATGCCTTTCCAAAAGAGCAACCCATTTTTCATTCGGATTCCTCCATTGATAAAGGTAACCTGGGCACGCTACCTTTTCGCCCTTGGCTAAATGTCAAATGAACAAAGGGGGATAAAAGGAGAAAATGGGTGCTAAATTTTTGATAAAATTTGAGGGAGTGTGGAGGGATATTAGAAAGGTTATGGAAGTGGAAGGGGAAAAAAAGGATGATGGGAAGGGGTGGAAAAAGCCGAAGTACATGCCTAGTAGTTAAAATGCAGTGCAGGTTTGGGGAAAAATGGAAAAAACGGAAAATATGAGGGAAAACATTCTGAAAGGGATGGGGAAGGTGATGAAATGTTCCCTAGAAATGCTACCTTGTTTCTCCTTTGAACGTAAATACTGAGTTTTGCTGAAAAGGTAGCGATTCTGGGCTGAAAAGGTAGCATGGGAGAAGCTCCGCTACCTTGGAAGCGTCCTAGGGAAATTTGAAAGATGTGATTGGCTTTGAAATCTTCAAGTGCAGCTTCTGAGTTCGAAAAACCAACAACAAAAAGGATTTAAGTGATGTTTTCAGTGAATGAGTAGCGACACGCTACCTTTTCACCCACAAGATAATGTTTTGGTCAAAATGTTGTTGCTGAGGAGAGAGAGGTCAGCTCAAACGAATGAGGAGGAAGAATGAACCTATTATGCAGTTTTAGAGCCTTTTATATTACTTTTCAAATTTACATCATATTTAAATGATTTTATAAAGTGCATAGTATACTTATGTAACTTATCATCATCGTGTTTTGGATGCCAACATCTATCTATTTTTTAATGATATAAATCTTCTAAATCAATTTCTGATATACTTTCTTCATGTTTGGCCTTGGGTGCTTCCTCTATCTCATATTCCTGCAATTAATAACTACTTTGGTACTTAAATGGACTACCAATTTTATAACCTGTTTCATCTACAAGACCAAGTTTTCTCCCTTTCCCTTGTTTTAAGTTGTTTTCATTCAGGAGTAGACAGTCTACATCATTAGTACTTTCTATTGATAAATATTACAACACCTCTATAGATGTGCTCAAATTTTTCATTCCATTTTTCTCATTTGTAGGTTCTGAAATGAGAATATAATTGTTATAGGTAAATTGTTGATCAGCGGTTGTCATTGATGTCAACCCAAGTAGCACCAGGGGCTAACCTAATATTGCATGGGAATTTTGACCTACCAAATTAATATATTATGGGTCAATAATTATTTTTATGGTTTCTACTTGTCGAGATGTTTCCGTTGATATATGGCATGCCATGTAATTCTTCACAGTTTGAGAGATATTCATGTTTGAAGTTTGTACCCTCAGTTAATGGGCTAAAACCCCATGGGGTCGGGGCATGGGTCATTGAAAAGTCATAATTAATATTTTTTAAGCTCCTAAAATCCCTCCCGTGTTCATTTTTTGAAGCCCTTCTCAACTTAATAATTTATATAATTTGTGATCTTCATTTCCTTCTTAGGCAAGGGATTTGGCCATCTGAAACAGGTCATCGTGGAATTTGTGCTCTAACATTTTTTATACGAATGTTTAGAAGCTGAAATTTTTATGAAGTGAATAAAAAATCCTGAGGAAGTTTCTGTAAAAATTTCAGATCAAGGTGCACAATTTTTTTGGAGATATGATATGTGGAAATCGGGATTTTTGCAAGCTCCTGAAATTCATCTCAAAGAAGTGACCTTGGTAAACTCTTCATAACTCTCTCTCTGAGTATCGGATTGGAATTCCGTAAAAATTTGCGAATATTGCATTGTTTTTTATTTTCACTCTATCAATTTTAGAGCCAAATGAAGAAACAGGGACACGTGGAACGCTGTACAATTTCACTCTGCTAAAACAGTCCATAATTAGGGAATTGTCAGATATTGGGTATAACTCTCCCTTGAAGAATCCAAATTGGGTCAGACCTGTGGCATTGGAAATATGACTCAAAGGAATACTACAACACTAAAAACTAGATATTGAGGATCTGAAATAACAGAGATACACCAAATTCAATATCGAGCTCCTAGAAGGCAAGAAAAAGTTGGAGCATGTGTTGTCAAGGGTTGCAAAGGACCAGAATTTCTACAGTAGAAAGGCAAAGCAAGGTGTAGCAGAGGGTAGCATGATAAGAGCAGCAACCAAGGTGCATAAAATAGCAAGAAGTTCATCATATGAAGTATTAAAGTGGGCGGCACTGCATACAATCATTGTAAAGGTATCATTGTACTTAGTAATTGTAAATACATTATTGTACAAATTGTACTAGTATCTCCCAAGGGTTGAAGAGGCAGTGTTGGGAGGTCTAGGATCATCATTAGGTGGTTGTGTCAAATTTGGGGTTATGGTCTAGTATATCTTCTTCTTCTGCATCATTCTATATCATTGTAAAGTGAATCATTTTCCCTGGTACGGGAGTCCATTCTTCTTTTATTATTCTATAGGGTGGTAGGGTGGTGCTAGGGTGAGTTGTAGTTCATTGGGTGTTGGGGCATCCGTTCAGTTTACTACTGAAGAATCTCAGGCGCTGGAGCGTCCGTCTAGTGGGAGCTGGAGAAGAATGCTTTTCTAGATTCTAGGAAGTTGGAGCTTGATTTTCAATTGGAGTTCAATATTACAGAATTATTAGAAAAGCATTAGGTGGTTTTTGTCCCGGAGTGGGTTTCCACCTTAAAAAACATGTGCATTTGTCTTCCTCTTGTTTGATGCTATCATTGTACAAACACTGATAATAATTGAAGATTAAATAATGCTCTAATTGAAAGGAATACTGATTCAACCACCCCCCCCCCCCCCCTTGCCCAATATTTCCAACAATTGGTTTCAAAGCTTAGTTCCTTCAATAGCAGCTTAACAGCTGGAAGGGGGTCATGGAGCATACCAAGAATGGTGTAACTCTATTCAATGAAAATAATTATGAACTCTGGAAAGGAAGAATGGAGGTCTATCTCTTGGCATAAGGTTATGAAGTATGGGACACTGTTCAAAATGGATTTACATCAACTACGGATGAACAAGGTAAGAAGAATTTGGTAAATGATGAAAAATAAAAGAATATTATTATCAGTGGACTTGTTGAATCTGATTATCATAAGGTGTTAGGTTGTAAAACTACCAAGAATGTATGGGACAAGCTTGAGAATATGTATGCAGGTGACTCAAATGTCAAAGAAGAAAAGCTTTAAATCTATAGAGAAAAATTTGAGCAAATCAGAATGAAAGAAGATTGTAACATTGCTGCATACTTCCAATACATTGATGAAATAGCCAATACTCTGGAAGGATTGGGAGAGCTAGTTGACGAGAAGGCTATTATACGGAAGATTCTCAGAACGTTACCAAGGAGATTCAACCCAAAGGTATCAGTCTTAGAATACAGTGCAAATATGGACAAACTCAGCAAAGAGGAATTACATGGAGTTCTCATAGAATATGAAATGAGACTTGATGAAGAAGAGGGTACTTCGCATCTAGAAACTGCGTTCATTGCATCTAAGAAAACCAATAAGGATAAAAAAACCTTCAATTGAAAAGACATGCACCTGCAAGTGTGAAGAAAAGGGAGATGATGAAGAAGGTCTTTCAGATGAAGAATATGCTTACTTCATGAGAAAACTAAAAATTGGTAAGGGATAATTCAAAGGTAAACTTCCATTGATATGTTTCAGCTGTAATGAGGTTGGGATTTTTGCAGAAAAATGTCCAAATAGAAGTAATGGAAACTCAAAAGGAAAGAAAGGCTTTAAGAAATTCAACAAGCAAGGATCCAAAAGGAACTTTCTCTCTAAAGAAGATAGCTCATCATCCGATCAAGATAATGATAGTGAAGAAGAAGCCAATGAGAGAGTATTGTTTATGGCCAAGTACAATAAACCCAAGAACAATAAACAAAAGGTATCAAACAACGAAGAAGAAGGATGGACCATAAAATAATTTTATGAGGAAGCAATCATGCTTATAAAAGATCTCAAGGCGGAGAAGACCCATTCCAATACTCTTGAAGAACAAGTTGAAGGTCTCAAAATTGAAGTTGAGGAACACAAATGCATTGAAGAGTCACTTCAAAAGAATTTTGAAGAAATCAACCAAGAAAGGGAAGAATTAGAAGCTGAAGTAGTCTCGCTGCATGATGAAGTGAAGAAAGGAAAAACTATCCAAAAATATGCCAACAACTCAAGGGAATTGGAAGAACTCATCAACAATCAATGATCTTACAACGATAGAACTGACATCGGTTACAAAGAAGAAGATGTAGGACCTTCTACAACAAAATACAATGAACCCATGAGATCTGACATGCATGTAGACTTCTTTGGACAAGATTCACAAGAACAACCTTGGAAGACAATTCCTCGACGAAAATTTACATCTGGGTACCAACATATTTTTTATGGCTACTTTTATTGATGTGGAAAATTTGGTCATAAAGTTGTAGAATGTCGCACGTACCCTAGGAACGAATACAATTCTAGAAGATCTGTCAAATATGAACTTCCCAGGGCTCACCGAAATATCAATAGATTTGAAAATTTAAGAAATAATATTGAATGTTACAAATGTCGAAACTTTGGACACATAGCCAAAGACTGCAGACTTGAAAATCCTCCAGAAGAAACTTTGAAGCCACAAAACAAACGAACATGGAAGAAGAAGAAGAATGATAAGTTTTCTCTCCCTTTCAAGGCTCAAAAGAACAAATATGTGTGGTAAATTGATAGTGTTTGCTCAACGCATATGACTGGAGATAGAAATAAATTTGTATCTATGAAAGAGAAGAAGGTTGGAACCATGTCCTTTGGAAATGATGGATCTTTAAATGTTATAGGATCAGGTACTGTCACTCTCAGAAGCAAAGATTCTCTAGCCAAGAATGTTCTATTGGTTGAAAACATGAATCAAAATCTACTTAGTGTTGGACAAATGTGTGATCAAGGACACACAATACTATTCAACTCCACAAAATGTGAAATCAGGAAAGGCATGTATGGTGAAATTGTGGCTACAGCAAGCCGAGCTCCAAACGACATATATGTTCCGGATGAAGCAACTAAATAATGTCTAATAGCTAAAGAGGATGATACAATAATTGGTAGCAATGATGGTCGACTAAGTAAGAAGTTTGCTACAAAGGTGCAAAATGATTTCGAGATGTCTTTACTTGGTGAGCTAACATACTTCTTAGGGCTTCAAATATCTTAGCAAGAGAAAGGAATATTTATATGTCAAGCCAAGTCCAAGGAAGATTGCAAACCCATCCTTACTCTAATGGTAACAGGTTGCATATTGAGCATAGACGACTCATCTAAGGATGTGGATCAAAGGTTGTACAAATCTATGATTAGTAGTCTTCTATATGTAACAGCCTCCCGACCAGATGCTATGCAAGCAGTTGGACAAGTAGCAATATTCCAAGAAGCACCAAAAGAATCACATATTAAATATTCGCCAGCATTGGAATATCTTTGCCAGAAGCTTTGGATTCTCCCAAGTTCTCATTAGATTTTCCTTTTTCAGAATATAAAGGGGGAGTGGAAGTAGATTGCAGGTCTGCAGGACGGTTGTGTGTCAAGGGAGTGGAAGTGTGTACAAGTCCACAGGATGGTTGTGTTTCAGGGGGAGTTACCCTTTGCCATTGATGTCAAAGGAGGAGAGAATGTTGTAGGAAGAGGTGTCATGATCGCAAGGGAAGTACTTGTGTTGCCATCAATGCCAAAGGGGGAGATTGTTGATCAGCGGTTGTCATTGATGTCAACCCAAACAGCACCAGGGGCTAACCCAATATTGCATGGGAATTATAACCTACCAAATTAATATATTCTAGGTCAATAATTCTTTTGATGGTTTCTAATTGTCGAGATGTTTTTGTTGATATATGGCATGCCATGTAATTCTTCACGGTTTGAGATATATTCATGTTTGAAGTTTGTACCCCCAGTTAGTGGGCTAAACCCCATGGGGTTGGGGAATGGGTCATTGAAAAGTCATAATTAATATTTTTTAAGCTCCTAATATCCCTCCCACGTTCACTTGTTGAAGCCCCTCTCATCTTAATCATTTATATAAATTTTGATCTTCATTTCCTCCTTAGGTAAGGGATTCAGCCATCTAAAACAGGTCATCATGGAATTTGCGCTTTAAATTTTTTTATACGAAGGTTAAAAATCTGAAATTTTTATAAAGCGGAGCCGAAATCCTAAGTAAGATGCTATAAAAATTTCAGATCACAGTGCGCAATATTTTTTGGAGATATGATCTATGGAATTAAGCATTTTTGCAGGCTCCTGAAATGCATCTCAAAGAAGTGACCTTGGTAAATTCTTCATAACTCTCTCTCTAAGTATCGGATTGGAATTCCATAAAAAGTGGCAAATATTTCGCAGTCTGTACTATTTTTTATATCAATGTTAGAGCCAAATGAAGAAACAAGGACACGTGACATGTCATAGAAGTGCGCTCTGCTGAAACAGTCCATAATTAGGGCATTGTGAGAGATTGGGTATAACTCTCTCTCGAAGAATCCAAATTGGGTCAGACTTGTGGCATTGGAAATATGACTCAAAGGAATACTACAAGACCAAAAATAAGATATTGAGGATCTGAAATAGCAAATATATGCTAGATTCAATATCAAGCTTCCAGAAGGCAATAAAAAGCTAGAGCATGTGTTGTCAAGGGTTGCAAAGGACCAGACTTTCTACAGCAGCAAAGCAAAGGAAGGTGCAGCAGAGGGTAGCATGAAAAGAGCAGCAACCAAGGTCCATAACAGGAGCAATAATTTCATCATATGAAGTCTTCAAGTGGGCAGCACTCCATACAATCATTGTAAAGGTATCAATGTACTTAGTCATTGTAAATACATTATTGTACAAATTGTACTAGTATCTGCCAAGGGTTGAAGAGGTAGCGTTGGGAGGTCTAGGATCATCATTAGGTGGTTGTATCAAATTTGGGGTTATGGTCTAGTATATCTTCTTCTTCTGCATCCTTCTATATCATTGTAAAGTGGACCATTTTCCCTGGTACGGGAGTCCATTCTTCTTTTATTCTTCTATAGAGTGGTAGGGTGGTGCTAGGGTGAATTGTAGCTCATTGAGTGTTGCAGCATCCATTCAGTTGATTACTGAAGAATCTCGGGCGTTGGAGAATCCATCGATTGGGAGCTGGAGAAGAATGCTTTTCTAGATTCTAGGAAGTTGGAGCTTTATTTTCAATTGGAGTTGAATATTAAAGAATTATTAGAAAAGCATTAGGTGGTTTTTGTCCCGGAGTGAGTTTCCACCTTAAAAAGTATGTGCATTTGTCTTCCTCTTGTTTGCTGCTATCATTGTACAAATACTAATAATAATTGAAGATTAACTAATGCTCTAATCGAAAGGAATACTAATTCACCCTCCCTCTCAGTATTTCCAAAAAATTTGGGCATCATTCCCAATGAACTGGTTAACTAGGCATCATCTCCAGGACCGATGATCAAGGGTCTATCATTCCCTATCATCTTAGTTGCTATATGCCCTAAGACAGAAAACAACATGAATCAAACAAAATATTTTCATCAAAGCAAGGCTTTTCCATGGTTTGACGGTTACTATTAAACATGTGGGAGCTCACCAACACAGGCTCTAAGGGGCCTAAGTGCATTGCATATGCAGGTTGCACCATTCAAGGCTGCTCTGGAAAGCACTTTCTGACATTCAAAGGTTTGTTGGTCACATTGGGAGCGAAATTCTCATTGTTATGGAATCTCCACTTGGCCAGTGTCTTTTAGAAGGGCTCGCATGTGTCAATCTTCGGATCCAAGTCTCCATTTGACATCTACATGAATAGAAACATGTCTTGCTTATTTTTGGAATGTTATTGATTACAAAACTGCCTACAGTTCGTCTATAAATTGAACACACATCTAAGTGTTTAAGAGGAAGAATTTGAGTTGGGAAATGCTGGACAATTTTCAATAGAGAGTTTGATTTGTGGAGCTGCTGTTGGAGAGACTTATGCTGTGATGAGACTTGGGAACTTTGCTGGAAGGTCACGATGAATTAGTCACTAGGTTGTAACCTCTCCTTCTATCATCAATAAAGAGTACTTCTTGTTTTTCCTTACATGCATCCATGTTTACTATGATTCTCCATGTTGTAAAATCTTGGTTGATGAATGTAGTTTATGATTAACTTATTTGGCTAATTAACATGAATATATATCTATATTATTGCAACTTCTACTGTTTCAGTGTTCTTTCTTGCAGGAAGCATTCACCTATTTGAAACCGCTTGAATTTGAAGCTATAGTGGAAGCCACAAAAAGGAGCCATTTGGAAGCGAATGAAACAAGTAAGCATCCAATCCTCTCTGTGTATCTGTTTTGAGTTAGGAAAAAGGGTAGTTCACTCTTTCACCTGTTTTTCAATACTAGACACCAGTCTAGGGAAGCGTAGTTTATCCGTAGATTACAATTCTGGCCCAACAAACTGGCGACCATACTGGGGAGAACTTCTCTTGTTTCCTGGTGTTTTAGTCTCTGATCTGCTTTCTAAATCCACCCGGTAGTTGTTTTATATAAAGACTAGACTTTTTTAGAGCTTAATTTTCAAAGTTAGTGAGCCAAACAGTAGCTTTTTCTTTGTTTAATGCACTCAATGCACCCTTATTCAGGGCACAGTGCTTTGCAGAGCACTATCTCCCTTGTCAGCCTGCATTGCAGAGCATTGTCTCCCTTTGAAGATTGCATTGGCTCCTGAAAGGACCAAATCCCCTTGAATCTGACTTTGTACTTTTCTTCAGTTTTGTTTGCTAATTTGTTCTGAAAATTTTAATGCTCTATTGACCAGTAACTCTATATATTTCTTCTCCTTTGACTGAAAATTTGTTCAATGTTGTTTAAAAAAAAAAAATCATTATCATTGACAAGTTGATTTAAAAGTAATTTTTATGGTCGCATTAAGAATATTTTTCTTTCGAAATAGGAATTTGTTGTAAAATCTTCATTTCCTTGATAGGAGAAATTTTTGTTGAAATCTGTGTTTTTCCTTCAAAAGAGAAATTGTTGTTTGTATTATTCGTTTCTCAAAAATAAAAAGAATTTCGATTATTGATCTAGTGCACCTAGTTTCTTTTCTGTATTCATAACATTAAGGAAACTTAAAAGAAAAACTTGCATTTGCATGTAGGATTGTGTGTTTTTTGCAAAACGAACATTAGGAAATCTTCATTTAGTTTGAGATTCATTGATTTGTTTGCTCTCAAATTACTTACTCTCTTCCCTTAGTAGCTAGTTCTTTCATTGAAAATGCTGAAAGTAAAAGTTTTTTTATCATTTTTAGCTTGCATTTTAGGAATTTTATATACATCATCGTGGTGAACCTGAAAGGAAAACTATTAAGCAAGATCAACATAAAATAAATCTCAATTTACTTAACAACGCTATGGAACATTAACGATAACATTTAGAGGTCTAGGCTAGAGACATGTTCCGGCATCGTAAAACATAGCAGCTGTCGTTAACTTGTTTACGATACATTCCGAGTGTGATACCTCACTCCACATATGTAAGTATATCGTAGCTCGTCCATGTGCTTTCGGGTATATCAGGTGGTGTTATAGTATGATAAGTATAAAGGGGTGTTCTCACTGTGCGGTTTCGCATCAGACAGCGCTAATATGGACTTCGGCCTCCACGTACCTTCAGGTATATTTTGGAGGACAAGTTTTAGGTGATATCCATCCATAGTGAACCGAGTTGGCCACCTTGAAATTGTGATACACCGAACATAAAATTTTGGGAGATTACCTGCCTGTACTTCTTGGTTCGCCAAGAGGTATTCTATAGTTCACAGTTTCCTGGTAAACCCTTTTTCCTAGCATTACCCTCTTTTTTTTTAATTTGTTTTTGGATAAAATAAATCAGTAATCATGGAAGAACACAATCCTACCCCCCGTCATTCACGTATATTAGCTTTAAAACCACATTTACGATCAAAAGTTATTTTTGGTGGGCGGAGGAGATCACAATCTACCGAATCAAGTACAATTCATACCTCTAGCAAAACATCATCATTTAAACCAGATCTAGCTCAAATTTTTTCCACACATCTCGGTTTGTTTACTGTTATCAAAATAGAGTCTTCACAACTACCCGTGGTCATGATCCATTCAATCGTTGAGACCATACCTCCTGGACCCAAAGTTTTTCAAACACACATTGATCTAGATCCTCTCTCTTCTTTGCTATAATCTCTGAATCCTGAATCTGAATAGCCGGAATTTTTTCCTACCTTGGTCATTCCAAAAATATCTGTAGCCACTGAAACTCCTATTTCACACGGTCAACCATCTGAAATATATTTTGGGCCTGACAGTGAAGTTCTTCTTCCTGGTTTAATCACGATTGAAGAAATCCCTCAACCTGATACACCTTTAAGTCAAACCCACTTTGGGGGAGAAATTTACCTATACCAGTCATTTCCTCAATCATTTCCATATTCTTTTGTTGATCCTATTGCCGTTCAATCACACATCGATTTCAGAGAGTATACATTTGGTCAAACAACCATGTCTGAACCAGCATCTTCAGTTGGTTCTATTGTTCTAATTACATTAGCTCCTACCCTCGCTATTTTGTCGATGTTCACAACATCACCAGAGTCGTATTTGCACGCTGGCCCTCCAGTCCCAATAGGTTACAAATCACTATCTGGCACTTTCTATGGTGCATCTTCACGTTCATGGTCATTGCCAATGTCATCATCTGGTGTTTTAACTAGTATTCCTATAGTTAGTACTGAATCCTCTCTGTGTATCTGTTTTGAGTTAGGAAAAAGGGTAGTTCACTCTTTCACCTGTTTTTCAATACTAGACACCAGTCTAGGGAAGCGTAGTTTATCCGTAGATTACAATTCTGGCCCAACAAACTGGCGACCATACTGGGGAGAACTTCTCTTGTTTCCTGGTGTTTTAGTCTCTGATCTGCTTTCTAAATCCACCCGGTAGTTGTTTTATATAAAGACTAGACTTTTTTAGAGCTTATTTTTCAAAGTTATTGAGCCAAACAGTAGCTTTTTCTTTGTTTAATGCGCTCAACGCACCCTTATTCAGGGCACAGTGCTTTGCAGAGCACTATCTCCCTTGTCAGCCTGCATTTCAGAGCATTGTCTCCCTTTGAAGATTGCATTGGCTCCTGAAAGGACCAAATCCCCTTAAATCTGACTTTGTACTTTTCTTCAGTTTTGTTTGCTAATTTGTTATGAAAATTTTAATGCTCTATTGACCAGTAACTCTATATATTTCTTCTCCTTTGACTGAAAATTTGTTCAATGTTGTTTAAAAAAAAAAAATCATTATCATTGACAAGTTGATTTCAAAGTAATTTTTATGGTCGCATTAAGAATATTTTTCTTTCGAAATAGGAATTTGTTGTAAAATCTTCATTTCCTTGATAGGAGAAATTTTTGTTGAAATCTGTGTTTTTCCTTCAAAAGAGAAATTGTTGTTTGTATTATTCATTTCTCAAAAATAAAAAGAATTTCGATTATTGATCTAGTGCACCTAGTTTCTTTTTTGTATTCATAACATTAAGGAAACTTAAAAGAAAAACTTGCATTTACATGTAGGATTGTGTGTTTTTTGCAAAACGAACATTAGGAAATCTGCATTTAGTTTGAGATTCATTGATTTGTTTGCTCTCAAATTACTTACTCTCTTCCCTTAGTAGCTAGTTATTTCATTGAAAAAGCTGAAAGTAAAAGTTTTTTTATCATTTTTAGCTTGCATTTTAGGAATTTTATATACATCATCGTGGTGAACCTGAAAGGAAAACTATTAAGCAAGATCAACATAAAATAAATGTCAATTTACTTAACAACGCTATGGAACATTAACGATAACATTTAGAGGTCTAGGCTAGAGACATGTTCCGGCATCGTAAAACATAGTAGCTGTCGTTAACTTGTCTACGATACATTCCGAGTGTGATACCTCAATCCACATATGTAAGTATATCGTAGCTCGTCCATGTGCTTTCGGGTATATCAGGTGGTGTTATAGTATGATAAGTATAAAGGGGTGTTCTCACTGTGCGGTTTCGCATCAGACAACGCTAATATGGACTTGGGCCTCCACGTACCTTCAGGTATATTTTGGAGGAAAAGTTTTAGGTGATATCCATCCATAGTGAACTGAGTTGGCCACATTGAAATTGTGATACACCGAACATAGCATTTTGGGAGATTACCTGCCTGTACTTCTTGGTTCGCCAAGAGGTATTCTATAGTTCACAGTTTCCTGGTAAACCCTTTTTCCTAGCATTACCCTCTCTTTTTTTAATTTGTTTTTGGATAAAATAAATCAGTAATCATGGAAGAACACAATCCTACCCCCCGTCATTCACGTATATTAGCTTTAAAACCACCTTTACGATCAAAAGTTATTTTTGGTGGGCGGAGGAGATCACAATCTAACGAATCAAGTACAATTCATACCTCTAGCAAAACATCATCATTTAAACCAGATCTAGCTCAAATTTTTTCCACACATCTCGGTTTGTTTACTGTTATCAAAATAGAGTCTTCACAACTACTCGCTGGTCATGATCCATTCAATCTGAGACCATACATCCCTGACCCAAAGCTAAACACACGACGGACTCAGATCCTCTCTTTGCCATAACTTCCGAATCCTGTCCACTTGAATAATTCACCCCTTGGCCATTCCAAAATATCCGTAGCCACCGAACTCCTATTTCACACCTGCCAACCATCCGAAATATTTTGGGCCCCATTACGCTGAAGTCCTCCTAGTTTAATCGCGATTGAAGAAATCCCACAACCTGATACACCTTTAAGTCAAACCCACTCTAGGGGAGACCTTTACCTGTACCATTCATTTCCTCAATCATTGCCATATGCTTTTGTTGATCCCATTGCCATTCAATCTCCCGTTGATTTCAGAGAGTATACATTTGGTCAATCAACCATGTCTGAACCAACATCTTCGGTTGGGTCTACTATTCCAATTACGTCAGCTCCTACCCTCGCTACTTTGTCGATGTTCACAACATCACCAGAGTCATATTTTCATGGTGGCCCTTCGGTCCCAACAGGTTACAAATCACTATATGGCACTTTCTCTAGTGCACCTTCACGTTCATGGTCTTTGCCAATGTCATCATGTAGTGTTTTAACTGGTAGTCCTACAGTTAGTACTCTAATCCTCTCTGTATCTATTTGAGTTAGGAACTTAGGAAAGGGTAGTTCACTAGGTCACTTATTTTTCAATACTAGACACCCGCCTAGGGAAGCGTAGATTACAATTATGGCCCAACAAATCAAGCATCATACCGGAACTTCTGTTTCCCGTGTTTTAGTCTACCCGCTTTCTAAATCCACCCGTAGTTGTTTGTATAAAGACTAGACTTTAGGACAGGCACTGTGCTAGTAGAGCTTAAAATAAGAGTTTTTTTCTTTATTGAATAAAAATAACGCACCTTCTTTATTTAAAAATAAATATTTGCAGAGCACTATCTCCCTTGTCAGCCTGCATTGCAGAGCATTGTCTCCCTTTGAAGATTGCATTGGCTCCTGAAAGGACCAAATCCCCTTGAATCTGACTTTGTACTTTTCTTCAGTTTTGTTTGCTAATTTGTTATGAAAATTTTAATCCTCTATTGACCAGTAACTCTATATATTTCTTCTCCTTTGACTGAAAATTTGTTTAATGTTGTTTAAAAAAAAAAAATCATTATCATTGACAAGTTGATTTCAAAGTAATTTTTATGGTCGCATTAAGAATATTTTTCTTTCGAAATAGGAATTTGTTGTAAAATCTTCATTTCCTTGATAGGAGAAATTGTATTAAATCTAGTATTTTTCCTTCAAAAGAGAAATTGTTGTTTGTATTATATTCGTTTCTCAAAAATAAAAAGTATTTCGATTATTGGATTCATGGTGACCAGTTTCTTTTCTCGTATTCATGTTATGTAAAACTTAAAAGAAAATCCGCATTTGCATGTAGGATTGTGCTTTTAAATCAACATTAAAATCTTTCTCATTTAGTTTGAGATTCATTGATTTGTTACCAAATTACTTACTTTTCCCTTTAGTAGCTAAATTTTCATTGAAAATGCTGAAAGTAAAGTTTTTTTATCATTCTTAGCTGCATTTTAGGAATTTTATATACATCATCGTGGTGAACCTGAAAGGAAAACTGTTGAGGAAGATCAACATAAAATAAATCTCAATTTACTTAACAACACTCTGTAACATTAACGATAACATTTAGAAGGTCTAGGCTAGAGAGATGTTCCAGCGTCGTAAAACATAGCAGCTGTTGTTAACTTGTCTACGATACATTCCGAGTGTGATACCTCACTCCACGTATGTAAGTATATCGTAGCTTTTCCATGTACTTTCGGGTATATCTGGCGGTGTTACAGTATGATAAGTATAAAGGGGTGTTCTCACTGTGTGGTTTCACATCAATCAACGCTAATACAGATTCTGGCCTCCACGTACCTTCGGGTATATTTGGGAGGACAAATTTTAGGTGCTATCCATCCATAGTGAACCGAGTTGGCTACCCTGAAATTGCGATACACCGAACACAGAGTTCGGGGAGATTACCTGCCTGTACTTCTTGGTTCACCAGGAGGTGGTCTGTAGTTCACAGTTTCTTAGTAAACCCTTCTGCCTAGCATTACCCTTTTAATTTTTTTTTTTGATAAAATAAATCGTTAATCATGGAAGAACAATCCTACCCCCGTCATTCACGTATATTAGCTTTTGAAACCACCTTTACGATCAAAAGTTATTTTTGGTGGGCGGGAGAGACCACAATCTACCGAATCGCTACACCATACCTCTAGCAAAACACTCATCATTTAAACCAGAGCTAGCTCAAATTTTTTCCACACATCTCAGTTCGTTTACTGTTGTCGAAAAAGAGTCTTCATAGCTACCCATGGCACGATCCATTCAATCGTTGAGACCATACATCCTGGACCCAAAGTTTTTCAAACACACATTGATCTAGATCCTCTCTCTTCTTTGCTATAATCTCTGAATCCTGAATCTGAATAGCCGGAATTTGTTCCTACCTTGGTCATTCCAAAAATATCTGTAGCCACTGAAACTCCTATTTCACACGGTCAACCATCTGAAATATATTTTGGGCCTGACAGTGAAGTTCTTCCTCCTGGTTTAATCACGATTGAAGAAATCCCTCAACCTGATACACCTTTAAGTAAAACCCACTTTGGGGGAGAAATTTACCTATACCAGTCATTTCCTCAATCATTTCCATCTTCTTTTGTTGATCCTATTGCCATTCAATCACACGTCGATTTCAGAGAGTATACATTTGGTCAAACAACCATGTCTGAACCAGCATCTTCAGTTGGGTCTATTGTTCCAATTACATTAGCTCCTACCCTCGCTATTTTGTCGATGTTCACAACATCACTAGAGTCGTATTTGCACGCTGGCCCTCCAGTCCCAATAGGTTACAAATCACTATCTGGCACTTTCTCTGGTGCATCTTCACGTTCATGGTCATTGCCAATGTCATCATCTGGTGTTTTAACTGGTATTCCTATAGTTAGTACTGAATGAATTGATCCATTAAATCCATCATCGGGGAAATATCAAGCCGGTCATTATAGGTCAATTCCTTTAAATACCATATCAACTAGACTCCCAGCATTTGGTGAACAATATTTTCCGTCTTATTATCCTCCTTATGCTGGGGGGAAACCTATGGTCACCCAATATGATAGTAATTAGTCACATTTTGGTCAATCTAATGTTGACATGCAGGTTTGTCAATGGCAGCCCACTCTGCCTATCCAACCACAAATGATTGTCCAATCGTATCAACCAATTCAACCTGTTACACCTACTTAAATACCACTTGTTAATACATCTATACCCCTGTTAAAGAATCAAAATCTTGTACATCAACCTTATTAGGTGAGTTCTTCAACTCAATATCAAAATCCTTTGGTTAATTTACAACAACCTGTATCAGGGATCATTTATTCACAAGTTGGTCCACCATTTTATGGGGTGTCACACACAATCTAGGTATACATATCAACTGAATCCAGCTTATACTAATTTGGGTTATAACATTGGTGGACAAAATCCTTGGAAGCGAAAGGCGCAAATTCCTCAAACTTCATATCAACAAGTACCATATCCAGGTTTTTGTCAACAGAATTATCAAGTGTTTGCCATGCAAAACAACCCCTATCTGGGTTACCAGCAACAAATCCCATATGCTGGTGCTCAAAGACCTGTTGCCCAAGCAATTCCATCTTATCCTGGCTATGCTCAACCTAACCTTAATAGACAATTGCTTTTTGTTGCAACCTTGGAATTACCAGATTTAAATCGGTTAACCAATGATCCTATCAATTATGCTCCTTGTTTGTCGGTGATACCACATAAATTGCTCTCCGAAATTCCTAAATTCAATGGAAACCCTGGAGAAGACCCATCAACTCATGTTATGAATTATCATTTATGGTGTTCATCAAATTCCCTAAATGATGATTCTGTTCGATTACGTCTTTTCCAGAGAACACTCACAGGTTCGACAGCTAAATGGTACATTGAATTACCTAGTGCTTCATTCGACAATTTCACTACCTTGGCTATTGTCTTTTTGACCCATTTCCAGCTATCGATCAGATACGAAACTAGAACGAAACTCTTGACCAATTTCAAACAAAGTAATACTACTCACATTTCAGATCATATACATGAGTGGCGTCGCCGTCGACAAATGGTTAAGACATTTTTTCCCGATCAGCTCCTTGCTGAATGGTTCATAAAATCCTTGTTACCATCTATAACATAGGATGTGGCTAAAGGTGGTGTCATCACAGAAGAGAAAGTTATCACTCGTGCCCAATATTTAGACTCGATTTATACTCAGTATAGCACACTCTATGAGAAAATACCAAATGCATCATGATCTAATTTTAATGTTCCTCCTCAAATAAAGGACTCATGCCGGAGACGGTTTGATAGGCACTATAAATACACACAACACTATTGCATCTGATCCTACTCCTACTTCCAAAATCAACGTCGTCTCATTTGACAAAGGAAAAAGTGATAAGCAAACAGGAAGTAAGAAAAAGGGGATATCAAAGAAAAATAAAACTTCTAACTTGTAGGAACGATCATTTGATCAACCGTCAGGACCACGGAAACCTTGTTATCCATGCATAGTTTGTAATGAGGAACACTTTGTTAGGGATTTTACTCAGCATGCTGAAGTCTAAAAAATCATCAAGACTTCTAAATCGACATATAATCCTCGAGCAAGAGCTGCAAAAAATTATAATATAGTTGAATATTTGGCTCAATATCCTTCCGCTATGTCTGCTCTTGAGGTATTACAAAATTGTCCTTCCTAGAAGCAGGCTTTATTGTCGGCCATTCGTGGAATTGATTCGAATGATTCTAATCTTGTCGTCTTTAATCATATGGGCTATGTGCCGCAGCTACCAGCAGAATTGACATTCTCCATCTAAGTAAATGTTCTCAATCACCTTGTTCATCGTACTATTATTGATGAGGGAGCATCTACATGCATTATGTCCCTAAATTGTTGGAAGTCACTTGGCTCACCGCGATTATCACAATCATCAACGATGTTGAAGGATTTTGATGGAAGAACATATAAAACTTATGGTATTAACAATAAATCGCAAGTTGAATTAGGGGGAAAAACAGTAAGTATTGATGTTGAGGTTGTTGATGGACCCCTCGACTATAATATTTTACTCGGAATACCGTGGGTATATGCGATGACTGCAATTTTTTCTACATATTTTAGAATGGTTGCCTTTCCTCATAAAGGTATTGTTACAGTCATTAATCAATTATCCTTTTTTTCCTCTGCTTCACAGGTAACTGGAAGCGTTCCGTATATTCACTTACCCCAACTAGAAATCTATAACATTGGTGTAGGACTCTTAAAGGATTCCACTCTTATCGAAACCTTTGCATTACAGCCACCCATGACGTCGGCAGAAATTGCAGGCATAGAGACCTACTACATGATCTCTTCCACTCTATCTAGCTTAAGGAAGAGTACGGGTGATTCTGATATTTCTACGTTGGATGATGTTTTACCGCTCAGTCCTATTGAGCTACAATAGCAATCAATCTATATTGCTTGGGTGGAAAATCCAAAATTAGCATCACCGAGTGTTTGGGTTGATCGTTCATTAGATTTTGGTACTCAATCTGATCCATTTTCCTCAAAATTTTTGACAGATGAAAATATTTTGGAAGCTATGATGGCAGAAGGAAAACCATGGGAAGATTATCATCATCGCTCCCATCTTCCAGATTATGAAGAAAATAATCTTAATGAACTATATCACCCATCCATTCAAAATTTCTTTTCGAATTCTTTTCCAATTGATGCAATTGAATCTGAGCGAAATTTATCAAATATTGAAGAAACAATTTCTATGGATATTTCGACTAAACCTATAATTGTAGAAAATATTCATGTCAGTGTACCTTGTTCTCCATCTGAACTTGATTCATATCGCTCTCTTTTTCATGAATTTTGTGACGTATTCATTTGGTCTCACGAGGAAATGCCAGGCATAGATACTAGTATAGTTGAACACACTATTAATATGTATCCTGATATCAAACCGGTGCGTCAACAGCTTCGACCTGTTCATCCGAAGAAAACCGCTGCCATCAAAGCATAAGTTGAAAAGCTTTTGCGTGTTGGTTTCATATACCCTGTTCTGCTAACTGAGTGGGTTTCCAATATCATTCCTATTATGAAAAAACAAGGAACCATTAGAGTGTGTGTCGATTATCGGGATGTTAATCATGCTTGTCCAAAAGACAACTATCCTACACCCTTTATCGACCATATTATTGACGATTGTACTAGATGTGAAATATTTTCTTTCATGGATGGATTTTCTGGCTACAATAAAATCAATATCCACCTAGATGACCAACATAAGACAACATTCATCTATCCCTGGGGCACATTGGCATATCAGAAACTCCCGTTTGGTTTAAAGAATGTTGGGGAAACTTTTCAGAGAGAAATGGATTATGCTTTCAACGACATCAAGCACATCATTCAACCATATCTAGATGATTTACCAACGCATTCAGGAAAACATATTGATCACCCGATGCATTTGAGAGCCATTTTCTTATGATGCCGACATCAATCCACACAAATGTGTGTTTTGTGTTGGTTCTAGTCTATTGCTCAGATTCGTAGTCTCAAAAGAAGGAATTCGAATAGACCCACTAAAGGTTCAGGCCATTCTTGATTTTCCTGCACCATCAAACCTACTTTAGATACATAAACTTCAAGGAAAGGATAACTTCTTGAGAAGGTTCATTCCAAACTATGCTAAAATGGCTAAAGGATTTACTCAATTATTGAAAAAGGGTGTTCCCTTCCATTGGGACCAAGTCGCGCAAGCTTCTTTTGATGCTGTCAAGGACCATCTTGTCCGAGCATCATTAATGTATCCTATAAATTATCAAAAAGATTATTTCCAATATATCGTTATGGCTGAAACGACCATTGCTATGGTTTTGGTCCAGGTAGAATATGGAATTGAATATCCGATCTCTTATTTGAGTCATAATCTCAATGATACAAAAGTTAAGTACTTGTACATAGAAAAGCTTGCCTTGGTAGCTGTACAAGCTTTCCAAATATTTCACCATTATATCTTGCTCCAAAAAACAACAATAGTTTTGGATTGCAACCCCATGACTTACATCTTATCACATTAATTGCTGGGGGGGAAATATTCAAAATGGATCATCATTTTGCAGGAATTTGATTTGGAATTCATCAAATCCAAGTCAAAGAAGTCTTTAGTTTTGGATGAGCTTCTCTGTGACCTTCCTTGTGATAGTACTGCAACTATGTTGAAACCATCTATTCCAGATGAGTCTCTGTTTCTGATCGGATCATTTGATCCCTAGTATGGAGATTTCATCATTTATCTCCAAACCCAAAATTTTCGACCTAATACCTCTCGCTCTAATCAACGACATATTCAATACCAAGCCAAATATTATTTGAACGTTGGCGATACACTTTATCATTATGGTGTCGATACCATTTTAAGGAGGTGCCTCACTCATGCGGAGGCCGAAAAGGTATTAAATGATTACCATGCTGGGGATTTTGGTGGAAATCTATCTGGTTATGCTATCGCGCAGAACATACTTCGCGCTGGTTACTTTTGGCCTACTATTTTTCGAGATTGTATCCTCGCAGTCAGAAGTTGTCATGCATGCCAGATTTATGACCGTAAATTTTGCAAGCCGCCAATGCAAATGCATCCTGTTGTCTCTGTTGGACAATTTACGAAATGGGGTATCAATTTCATGACCTGTAACCCTCCTTCGTCCGGGGGACACCGTTATATTATTTTCGCAGTCGACTATTTTACCAAATGGGCCGAAGTGATGCCTACATTCAACAACATAGGACAAAAAACTGCATTGTTTTTCTTCAATCATGTCATTGCACAGTTTGGGATCCCACAGGCTATAGTTACAGATCATAGGAAGAATTTTTGCAACCATATGATGTCTGAATTGACAACCAAGTTAGGATTTTCACATGATAATTCTACTCCTTATTATCCACAATCAAATGGACAAGTTGACGATATTAACAAAATTCTAAAACGAATGCTTCAACGAATGATAGGAGTCCGTAAAAGGAACTGGCACTTGATCCTGTACTCCGCCTTGTGGGCGTATCAAACCTCGGTGAAACGCAACTGGATTTACCCCTTTTTCAATTGTTGTATGGTTTTGAAGCTATCTTACCAATCCAATGCAAAATATCATCATTAAAACTCGTGATAGACTTGTTACCTGATACCTCAGAAGAAGAAGCGTGTCTCCTTAACCTCATCCATCTAGATGAAATGCGTCGTGAAGCCCAATTGGCCAACGAAGAACATAAGAGATGTATAAAGGCGCAATAGCGCACCTACTCAGAGGGCGACTTGGTCATTCTTTACGACTAGGAAGCTGATAAAATAGGTACATGGAAATTCAAGCCATTATGGCATGGCCCCTACATTGTCAAAAGAGTTCTTGCTAAGGGTTCCTATGAATTAGTTGATTACTATGGAATTCCATTGGCACAACCTAGAAAAGGGTTGTATCTTAAATGTTACTATGCTTAATCCTGAGCATGGTAATTTTTTGTATTATATTGTTTATATGCTATTGATTTTCATTCACTATCTTTATTTGTTTTTTAGATTTTTCATGACGTTAGTAATCTTCTTTACATTTTATGGTAGATGTCTGAATCTTTGGAACCTTTTGTTGGATATGCTAATGGTGCTAGTCGTAGTACGTAGAATCTATCCTCTGTAGCGGAGACAATTTTCACTCTGAACAGCGAGTTAGTGAGTTTTTAAGGGATTTGTATCGGTAGATAGACGAATAATATCGTTGAGTATAGCGCGTTGATTTAACTTCTCTCTGATGCCATTTCATTTGGTATTAACTGCATAATCATAAGGTTAGACTCACAACTTGTGGTACTACAACTTACTAGTATTTATACTGTTAGAAATCCAACACTGCTTATATTATTTCTTAGAGTTCGACTTTTGGAGAGACATTTTGATTTCATTCAATATCAACACATTTCCAGAAATATGAACACTTTAACTGATTCATTAGCTAATGAAGTTTTAGACAGATATTTGCGACATAGGTAAAGAAAACATTCACATCATTGAATAGGATTGCGCATTAAACATAGGAAAAAATATGAAAACATATAGATAGATAGTTATAGGTTTTTTACAAAATTTGTGCCCAAGACACATTGGTCATCTAACCTCAAAATGTATGAAAAAAGTCATAAGTAAACTAGTGGTGCTCATGATAGCACGCTATAGATCAAGCAATCCTACGGAGCAACCACATCCAACGGTTAGGAACCCAAATTGTGTGTCACTGTAGTGTTATGGGAAGCTCTTCGATCCGGAAATCTGGAAACCTAAAGGTCAACCCCTCTATGTGCTGCTTGAGCTCAGCAAGAGTCTCATCCATATCAAGGTCCTGAAGGACTGCTCTCCCGACAACCCTCTCTGTTGGCGCATCCGCTTCGCTCTCTGGTTCCTCTACTGGTTGAATGCGATCGATATCTGCATTACATTAAACATTTATTTTATTCTTGGAAAGAAATCAAAACACAATTTTTTTTTATAAACCTTATAAAAATAAAAAACATGGTCAAATCAAGCTTACCTATTGCACCCCACTGAGCGCCTTCTGGTAAAACTAGATCTAGATCTCCTCGAAAGTCGACACCTACATATGAATACTCATCGATGGCGACGATCTGTCACCTGAACCAGGCGAAGAATGCAGTCGAGAACACAATGGTCAATTGGCCTGAATACTGACCCATGAGTTCTACCCATCTCTGCATTCGAGGATCTCTAGGACTAGATATATCTAATGTTACATGTTGTGGCTACATCAGTGGAATCCGTTCCAAAGCGAAGGAAATAAGAATGGAACCATAACTAAAAATTTTCTTCCTTCCTCACTTTTCTTTATTTAGTTGTTCCTTTATCTGAGAAAGAACAGCTTCAGACCAGTTGAAAACTGTTGGCTCTAAACATTCCAGCGCATACAGCATATGCGATCTATTCGCTACATGGAGTGTAATGGTGCCAGCTACTTTAGCGATCATGAATAGGATGGTTCTCAAAGGCAAATCCCTAACATCACGGATGTTTATTTTTCCATATTTTCTAGGTTCTGACCCCGTACAACAATACTACATAACATAATCCCTCACTGTTTCTCCTCCAACAGTAGATCCTATGAGTGAAATGAGCAAACCTCTCCTCGAAAAACCTATGAGAAAATACACATCCTCAATTTTTATGGACAATGCTTGATTTTTTATGTGAAATGCCTCTATCACTGGATCCCATGCTCGAATAAGTAACTCCAAGAGTTCTATCTGTTGCCTCATTCCCGACAGTTTGAAGTACTTAAGCAGCCCGCAATCTCTTAAAGCTCTTATAGTACCCGGATCATGCAAGCCCATCATATATTGTTCTTCATGTTCTCTTTCTCTCCATGTAATCATCATTATAATCCGATGGAAACCTGAAAATCAACCATAAGATCCATTAGATACCATTCATTGCAAAAAACTAGGCAAATTTTGGACATAGTATGAAAACAAAAAACACACTCCCTGGGTTGAGACAGTGCATTGCACATGTAGGAACACTTCACTGTACCTACTATGCAATGCAGGTTTCTACATTTAGGGGTGCGTTGCCCTCAATTTTGATATAATTTACCCTAGGGGCCTCAAAACACTAAAAATTTGCAAGGAAATGTAATGAAATGAATACTAGAAGAAAGAGGAGGTTTCTACTACTAACCTGGATCAAACGACGATGAAATATGTCCACTGAAATGACCGTAATCAACGACTGACGTTCGGGGGAAAATCAGGTTCAGAGCTCCAAAATGAAAATGGTAACTATGGAATGGTGAAAATGAATAATGAAACTGCTTTATATAGTCATTTAATTACTTGCAAGTTAAATTTATTGCTATGACTATAGTTTTATTATGTTTTTATCATGAAACAGGTATTTTTAATCCATTTGATGTTGTTCTAAACAGGAAATACAACTGACGAACATGATAGTCGTGCATATTTATTTCAAGAAGGACTTGACCACAAAGCATGATTTTTCTCCTTATTTTTCAAGCTTTATTAAAAATGAAAAAGGATTTGAAGTGCACTTTTATCTCTTTTTCGAGCTTCGATAACAGTGAAAAAGGAACCCCTAGTGTCTTCTTTCAGCTCTTTTTAGACTCTAATAATGTGAAAATATTGTTGATAACTTGTCATTTCGAGCTCGTTAAAGTAAATGAATTGATATCTACTCAGTATAAGTTTAACCCTTTTCCGAACTGAGATGGATTATTTATGAAAATGGAATGCCTTGGTTAAACATGACCAAAGAGGTTCTTTCAAATATCATTTTACACTTTTTCAGATCTGAGAGACAAGTTTATGAAAAATTACTTTTTGGAGTCCTCTTTCATCCTCTTTTTCAGACTCTCTAAACATGAAAAAGGACCAGGATATCACTATCGTTAAGCTCGTTAAAACATAAAATAGCGATGGGCTTGTCGACCATTGAAAGAATCGAGTTTCATTCATCGCTAGACTCGTTAAATTATTAAATAGCGATACTTTATTCTTTTTTCACCTGAAGGGTTTAATTATAGATCAAGCAAATTTTATCCTCCTCAAGCTTGTTAAAAAATAAAGAGGTATTGGTTGACAAATTACTAGGGAAATTTTGGGAAAAGCAAGTAAAGTTTATTTTTGGTAGCAAGTCACTCTTGAACATGACACTTCTTTCACTCCATGTCTGTGATTGTTTGGGTTGGGTAATCATCTTGTCAGTTCATTCACACCTATGGTTCATCATACCTTCACTTCGGTTTTGGGTCAATGCTGCCAAATCATCACAGTGTCGCCGATATGTTCAAGAGAATTCATCCAGTGATTAAGAACTCATCCATCTTCAATACTCATAAAGCTTCATTTTCATGACCGTCATCCCTGAAAATTTCTATATCAACTCATACCCTTGTCTCCAAAATCAGTAACTCCAGTTTTGAAATAAGGTGACTTCCTGACGACTACAAATAAATATCCAAGAAGTTCACTTAGAAACATCAGATTCCAGTACCATGAGTCTTGTTACAGCATCGACAAGATCCTCGCTTTGGGACTTTTAACGGAAAGATTTTGTTTGGCATTCGACATCAAATCATGTATTCACGCCTTACGAAATGTACTACAGTACCTTGAGGGCCATTTACATTAATGGTGGTTCTCTCACATTTGTTAACAGTTTTCATTATTGGCTGGTAATCAAATGATGTCTTTCCATGTTCGACGACAAATCATATATTCGCATGGCTAGACTTGTACCCGAATGATCGAGTGAATGAGATAAGAAGACCCTGGATCTAGTTTCATCCATCCGGGCTGTGATTTCAGGATTGTTGTACACATCATATGTACGGTGACCTTACATATATATTGTCATCCAAGCATGGGCCTATATCTGTAGGCGATGTCTGCATCTGGGCAACATTCCAATGTAGACGACTTTCTGAATTATGTACATGTTATTAGATTGTTTTATGTGTTGACTATGGGAATTCCTACCCTCAGAAATTATGATCAATAGAGGATTTATCATGATGTAATGTATTTTAATATTGATGCAAGTGATCGTTCCGCTTTGTTTCTAGGCTTATCACAGCGTAAAGCATCTCAATCAAATGTTCTTATTATTTGGATCTCATGCTTTAGGGGGAAATTGTTATAGGTAAATTTGGGCATCATTCCCAATGACCTGGTTAACTGGGAATCATCTCCAGGACCGATGATCAAGGTTCTATCATTCCCTATCATCTTAGTTGCTATATGCCCTAAGACAAGAAACAACATGAATCAAACAAAAGATTTCATCAAAGCAAGGATTTTCCATGGTTTGAAGCTTATTATTAAACATGTGGGAGCTCACCAACGCAGGATCTAAGGGTCCTAAGTGCATTGCATATGCAGGTAGCCCCATTCAATGCTGCTCTACAAAGCACTTCTTAACATTAAAAGGTGCATTGGTCACATTGGGAGAGAAATTCTCATTGTTTCAGAATCTCCACTTGGCCAGTGTCTTCTAGAAGGGTTCACATGTGTCAATCTTTGGAACCAAGTGTCCATTTGACATCTACATGAATGGAAAAATGTCTTGCCTATTTTTGGAATGTTATTTATTACAAAACTGCCTACAATTATTCTATAAATTGAACACACATCTAAGTGTTTGAGAGGAATAATTTGCGTAGGGAAATGCTGGAGAATTTTCAATAGAGAGTTTGATTTGTAGAACTGCTGCTGGAGAGACTCATGCTGTGATGAGACTTGGGAACTTTGCTGGAAGGTCACAATGAATCAGTCACTAGGTTGTAACCTCTCCTTCTATCATCAATAAAGAGTACTTCTTGTTTTTCCCTACATGCATCCATGTTTACTTTGATTTTCCATGTTGTAAAATCTTGGTTGATGAATGTAGTTTATGATTAACTGATTTGGCTAATCAACTTGAATAGATATCTATATTATTGCATCTTCTGTTGTTTTAGTGTTCTTTATTATAGGAATCATTCATATATTTGAAACTGCGTGAATTTGAAGCTATAGTGGAAGAAAAAGAAAGGAGCCATTTGGAAACGACTGAAACAAGTAAGCATCCAATCCTCTCTGTGTATCTGTTCTGAGTTAGGAAAAGGGGTAGTGCAGTCTTTCACCTATTGTTCTAGACTAGACACTAGTCTAGGGAAGCGTAGTTTATCCGTACATTACAATTCTGGCCCAACAATAATCCCCCTTGGAAATTTTAGGTCTTTCTTGAATAACCATGTCTTGACATTCTATTACATTTGAGCCAGATTCTAGCAAAGGAAATTTGATTTATTTAAATATCTTACAGATATATTTTTGAGACCATCAATGCTTAAGAAAACCTGACGAACATGGAAAAAGAAATTTTCTGCAACAATAATTCTCTTCAGTGTCCTAAGGTATACTATGCCTTAAGCTATCTGACAAAATAAGTTAATGATGTTAGCTAAGGCCTTGGAAAGCAAAGCTCTATGCCTGCACAAGCCCACTAAGATTCTACTTAAGGGGAGTACAACACTCTTTAGACAGTCTTTGAGAATTTTTCCTTTGATTGTAATCTCTTTACTTAGATTCCTTTTCTTGATGAGGTTTTTTACACCACTGTCTCCTATAATATTATCACTCAAGCCCAGATTTTACAGCTGAGAGGGATGAAAATCCATGTGCTAACAGAGGGGATGCCATCTCCAATAATTCCTTCCAACCTCCTATATTATTCTTGTGTACATTACACCATATAGAAGGGGTAGCTTTGAGGGCTATATCCAAGTCTAACAACCATTGATTTTCTGGAACTTGTTCTTCATAATCATTAAGAAAATTATTTACATCACCTAAGTCATCATAAGAAGGCAGGTTACATACCTCATATATCATACAACGAACCGATTTGGTAATTCTTAAACAACGCCTTGTGGATACATCATGTGGCTTATTCTTCCCATTATCCAACTCTTCTTCTCAGTGTCGCGTACAAAAAATATCATGCTCCCAACTCAAATTTCCCTCTGTAGTAGGGTTAACACAATCATTTTCTTCTGTTGTCATTTGATAAATATTTTCTATGCCAGCTACCTAGTATTCTTCTTTGAATGGTTCTGCGTATCTTAATCCTTCGGATGGATCCAAGTAAACAATTACTCTCATATTGTTTCCTTCAAATATCATATTTCTCTTCTTTTGGATTAACTATGGCTGATTTTCAAGTTTCCAGTCAAGTACAAGAAATGCAGGATAAGGGTTATTTTCATCGACAATCTCTATTACTTCAAAATCAGAATTATGGAAAACTCCTTCAATATCCACTGTGACACCTGGTAGTATTCCCATAAGAAGAATCTTTTCTTGAATTTCCATCTTTAAGTGAACAAGAGACCATTGCAGCTTTGGATTACCCATTGATTCCCATGTCTTCTTCGTCAAGAGAGTATCACCGGATCCAAAATCCTAAATAACCTAATCCATCTCATACTCTCCTATCTATGCACTAAGCCTCATTTCTCTTTTGGTTCTCTTCTGTCGATGAAAATTATTTAATGTGCGCATCTCACTTCACAGTGTTTATTTGGATGCACAGGAGTCTATCAACTCTTGAGGCCCTTCTACCAAATTTTGTTTCTTAACAATTTTATACTAGTTTGTAGAAAATATTTTAAAATATGTACTTGATTTGCTGAATCATATCTTGTGTCAGAGCTTGATCCTATGTCGAGGCTTGGTTATGTATCTAAGCTTATTTCACTTCGCAATTACTTTTCTGATTGGGATTTGGCTGTGCACTAGATGTTGAAGCTCTAGCATACATAAAACTTCACTTTGCTTCCATAAATACTTCTTTTTATTTCTGATTATGAAAATCAGGAACATTCTTAACAATATTTTTGGTACATGCACCTTTAGATTATTTCTTTCCATCTACTTTATCACTACCGGTCGGAGCTCCACTTTTAGTGACAATATTAAATTGAGGTTCGTCGGTACTTCTTTCAGCAGTCATCATTCAAGTATTATGTGTCGGCTGCTGATTCATATTGTCTTGCATATTCACCATAAGTCCAGGAAATTCTTTAATTACATGGTCAAAGGATTTATAGTACTTACATATCATTTTGGGGTTATGGCAGGCTCTCATAAAATGACTTGGATGGTCGTGGTTATAGAAAATGATCTATCCATGTCCTTGAACAGATCCACCACCTTAACCTCTTCCTTGGTAACCTCCTTGACCACCGCGTCTTCCATTGTACTCATGTTTTTCCTCTTCTGCTTTCATTCTATAAGAGTCAGCACTGTGCCCCATCATTAGGTCATAAGCTCGACAATTATTCTCATTGTGTCCTACAGATTTACAGAATTTGAAATATAGATTCCTTAGATTCTATACATATTTATGTAACAAGTAAAAATATTCTAGGCGATTTTTCCCTCTAGTCTTACATATTTCGCACCACAAGTTGGATCTTTCATTCAAGGGATTAGGTGCCCCACCAGCCAAGTAATCTTTGAAGATGAGGCATTGTCCTTTACAATGGCCCTCCGATATGCACTTCGTAAACCACACTTATTCTCTAATTTTTTTTCTTTTCCTGATGTCTTGTTTTTGTAGCGTTAGGTTCACCAGTTGATTCTTAATCTGTTGCATGCCTGCATTGGTATCTCCTATAGGTGAAGCTTCCAATTTAATCACAATATCTAGAGCTTCGACTTGGGTCCATATCTTTTGTTGCATCAACCATTCTTGATGTTCCTACGGAGCTATGTTGAAACTTACATGATCCAATAATAACTTAAATCTCTGATAAAACTCCTATACAGACTTAGTAGGTTTTTGTCTTATTTCTTTCAACTCATTAATGCAATGTAAATCATACTTCAACTTCTTGAACTCTCTTACTAGTGTTGTTTTAATATATGCAAAATATTGTTCTGGTTATTTGAATACTTTATATACCATGTAAATTCTCTACCTCAGAGCATTGCAAACATCAACACTTTTTTTATATTCTCATCATTGATCTTCTTCGTTGTCCATACAACTTCACATAGAAACCAAAAATATCCTGGATCCTCCAATCCAACTCCTTTGAAAACAAGTAGCTTATTATCATCATCCATACCTCTTCTTTGGGGGAAGGGGAAGGGGGAGGGTGATGGGAGTTAGGAGGGCTAGGGGGGGCGAGAAAGCCACAAAACCCTTGCTATTGCTGGATTTGAGCTTCTGTGAACTCTCAAGCTAGGAGGGAGAATATTGCGAAGTTACCTGGGGGTTATCAGGGTGGATTTCTTCTCTTTAATTTTTAGGTCCACTCAAAAGAGGAATATAATCAGTCTCTAAAAAGGTCTTTAGTTCTTTTCCATGATATCTCTTTCTAGTATCTAGTCTATATCCCTTTCCACTTCACATTGCGCCGGTCTCTTTCTCATATTTATTCTCTCTTCTTCTGAATAAAAGTAAACTAGAAATCTGATTTCATCCGTAAAATTCCCTTATTGCATAGAAGCATCTTAGTCCAAAGTTTCAGAGATTTTAAATACTTACCTCATGGCACTTTGAAGAACCTTAATTACTCTTTTTTTGTAGGACATGGTTGAGTCTACAGCAAACTCAATAATGAATCCTCCCAATATGCTACCAATCCAGACATCAACAAACCTTAAAATCCTATTTTCAGTGCTCTTGATTTGTTGTATCAGTTCAGGAGGGCACACTGTAAGTTCTCCACCCTTAAAGCATTTCTTCCTATCATTCAACCTCGATATACACTCATACACCTCAACAAGAAAATAACCGAACAAAATCTCGTATTGATATGTGAAAATATACTTCTGTAACCAAGCTTCGGATGTCAGAAGAGGATTTATTTTTTCTTTATCCAAAAATTATCGCAATTTCAGTTCTATCCAGTGTTGAATATCCCTCAAATAGATCTTGATCCTAAAAATGGAACCATTTGTTTTCTTGGTTTGGTCCGACCCTGGTTCAATCTGTACTCTGCACCAAAAAAACCTTTGATCCCTATGCCTTTCAACAACGACTTGCAAGAAGATCATAGTCTCACCTGAAGTGACTATGTAAGGATGCAGAACTAAGTTTCTGTAGCCTTGAAGTACTAGCGAACGTGTTATTATTATATTATCTTACAGTTATAACTTATAAATCACTTAATCACATTAGATTAATAACTTAAACATGCCAAATAAAAACATAAACCATTACTGCGCTGAAGAAAAATGAAACTATAATACTTATATTCTATAACAGATAATAAGAAAATATACACATCATTCACATAAGAACACAAAATTAACATCCATAAGAACTGTTTCGTAATATGATCACTCTATGAACAACAACCAATTCTTGACCTGCGCACTAAGTTGCAGGTTGTTTTCACACTCAGCTGCGGAATATTCTCTAGGCCTCTACACACCCAGCTGCAAAGACTCTCCTTCGCTACCAATTACAAATCAAAACATTATTATCTATAAAAAACTTACTTTATTTGATGATTATCTTCATATATATATATACTATTACATTGTCGGGTTACATCATAAAAAATACCATGGCCCAAATACCAAGGATTTCTTAAAAAAAGCAACAATGGCACCAAAGTAATTTATTCCTTACAAAATCACATGATTTTTACAAAACGGAGGGGCTTTGACCCATCCAAAATCCCTTACTATACCACACGATATATATTTATTTACTTAAAATATGCTCCACTGTGTGCACCACATCGCACTCTACCCCACAAATTGCGGAGTCTTTGCCAAAATCTAGGCCAAGCTGGTTTGTGCCCAATAGATGTATGCAGTATATAATCTAAATACTTTATTCAAAAAATCAACTTTTTATTGAAATAAGTGAAATAAAAAAAGAACATATAGGAAAACAAATAATTATTTTCATTAATATAAATGGAAGGAGATTACAACCATAAGTGGTAGTTGATCTTGTAGAATAGCTCCTCCAAGTTGTTAACTCGTTCTTTCCTTGTCACAATATGCACCTCTAGTCACCCTATGCATTAGATGATAACTAATTACTACAAAAGCATAAGGGAAGAATCACTCTCCAAATCCAACCATTACCTCTTGGATATGAGAGGTTAAATATATAGGAGATAGGGGTAAGTTGGGAGTTCTTATCCAATTACCATTCTAGGGCTTTAGATCCACCTTTTACGGAGGGATAGGATCAAATGGTAAGTGGTAAGAACTTCAAATTAGGGTAGGATAGGATCCGAGTGTCAATCCAAGCTAAGTAGTTGAAACAAATTATTTAAACTCGAAGAAGGTGAAGCTTCCAGAATCTCGACCATTATCCTGAAATTCTAGAACCAACACATGTGCAAAGGATAGCAACCTGTTGGTGACCAACAGTGACCAAATTAGATTTAGTTGTAGGTGAATGCACCCAAGTAAGATTTTAGGGAGCGTTGGTCCTCAAAGTAGCTCAGATAGGGTATTTTAGCGTTGAAATTGTGAGGGATGAAAGGTACATGCTTAGGGATTTGTGGAAGATGGTGACAAGGGGAATAAGATGTTTGATTGATCCCATTAGGATGCTTAGTTTGATTAGATGTAGAAAAATGGCCTATAACAAATACTTTCACATATGTGGCAATAGGTCCTCTTCAATATGTTGGTAAGATTCAAATTATACTCATCATCATCATAATTGTCTCTAAGATTTGAGATAAATGGTTGTAAACATGACTTTTTTTACAAGGTGGCAACATGGCCCTCTTTCAGCATGCCACCATCTCGATTTTCATGTAATGGATAAAATGATGAATTTATTTGAAAGATTCAAATCTAATTGTCTTACTACAACATATAGAGTTCAATAGAACCTACAACATACATCCATCCTTTCACAAAAAAAAATAAGTTCCCAAAATGCATCATTATACCACCCAATCTAAAGATGGCAAAAACATGAGATGCTCAAATATAGAAACTGATTGCACCGTCACAATCGTTAAAAAATTATGAGAAATATAAGTATAAAAATGACACCATTTAGACTCTATCACATCTAGGCCTTCAGGGAATCTAAATTATTCCACATCGAATCAAAATATTCTCAACGACAGGGTTCTACAGGGCCAGGGTTCCACTCTTCATGGTTCCATAGGCACGAGGTTCTACTTTGACATAGTTTTTCCTATCCTCGTTCTTATTCGTCACTCTATCTTAGTCACATGAAAGGGTTTATATATACTTTATAGGGTGGATTTTTCAAAATTCAGGTCGTTTCCCTAACGAAATATGCACTATATATAGGTCATTTTGTGGTGATGGGACAGGGATTTGAAACTGTCAGACCCATTTTTAATGTGGTTCAAATGGTTTTTAGGAATGTTGTTGAGATGGGGACCCAGTGGGTGGGTCGACCGATGACCAGCATGGGTTCAACTCTCCCTAACCCTGTTACATGTGGCATAGCCATTAGGTGGGGTCTCAAGGCTAGACCCGTAGGTCCTGACCCTTTTTAATATTATTTTAAGAAATGGTTGGTAGGTTTAGTAGCTTGCCAATCGAATTTAATATTTTCTTATTGTTTTTGTATTTAAAAAAAAAATCATCCTTTGGATTCTGTTAGGGATTCACTAGAAAAATTAACAATGCTACATATTGAGTATTTCCTTCTATTGTTTAGTGCTAAATGGTCACTGGGTTTGTTGCCACCAAATTTTTCTGAGCTGAAAAATTTAGTGAGCCTCCAAATTTATCGAGTCACAAAAATCCTACATCTTTAACTTGAAACTTTGACTGAAAATAAATTTTGCATATAAATTTGAATTTAGGAACCATCTATGTCATTGGAATCAAGATGAAAATCTCTTCAATTTGGTCCTAGTTTCCATTAAATCTGAAGACTTCGTTTTTCTAGCTTCTCGAGCACCACATAGATTATTCCTCCCCACTAAGGACATTTTGGTGCTCTAAAAGCATAAACATGATTGGAAATCTTGATTTTCATAATAGGTGACTTTGAGAGACCACATTTCCCTTTCCTTCACCTTTGTACTTCAGAAGTTGGAATCATGAATTAGTCACCTATATCCATGTACAAACTTGTAGCTGCTAATACATGCCCAACTTATGAAATTGAAAAAATGTGAAGAGTTTATATCATACTCATGATCAATGTTACATCACCAAACACTTTGTTATCCAACTAAAATGCCAAAATATCACCATGTTTCATTCATAAGTGATGAAAAACACCTCATCACTTTTAAAAACTTTTTCACAACATATGATTTACAAATGTGGCCATGCTAAACTAATTAAAAAACATTTTATGCCACCATCTATCACCCAACTAGGTTAATGGGTCTTCTTCCTAGAGCTACTTCTCTTGTTGAATTGCTTCACTAACTCGTTCTTTCACAGGTGATTTCATCCACTTTCTTTCCTTTTTTGGTCATTTCTATGGATGGAGCTTCCAGCACGTAGCTCTTTGATGTCCTCTTTTGTTGCAATGGCTGCAAAAGTTATTTCTTTCCTAGAATTACTGACCTTATTTCTACACTGATGTGGATAAGGGTATTCATTTCTTCGCCTCTTCCTCTCTACCATTATTTTCTAGCACTTGGAAACAACCTGGTTACTCAAACCACAAAAGGTACATGGTTTTATATGCTATAATTTTTTCCCATCATTATTAATTTTCTTGTAGTCAAATGAACATTAGAATAATGAGACAATTTATAGCTTGCTTGGTTGTCTCTGGCACAAGCCTGGTGAGAAGTACTTTCCTTAGCTCTTCTTTTTTAATGCTCATTATCACAACAAGATTGTGATTTGATGTCAACGTTCCCTTTCCTTTACGATTTTTCAAACGTCTTGGACTCTTTTCTTGAGGAATCACTTGCTTCTATTTCCTTTGAACATTCCCCTTTGATAGATAAAAATATTTTAAATTGAGGCTTTATTACAACCTCCAATGGCTCAGTAATTCCTTGAAAATTAGTACCAAGTCCTCCTCCTTTATACCCCATCCTGGTTTGGAGTCTCATTTCTTTCCCTGAAATAGGTATCTCAATTCTTCTAATAGAAATAACGTCATGAGAAGAAGGATTTCTTGTTACCTTCAATTATATTGGTGATTTTGGGTCATATTATTTGGCTATATCTCCATTTTTAGTATAACATTCTCCCATTGTTTCATCCACAACCTTCTCTAGCATCAGCCTCAACTTTCGCTTCATCTCCTCTACATATTGTAGAAGCATATGAAGGTTCGCATTCTCTGCTTGAATGCAATGGTTAATTTATTCCAACTCTTAAAGTACTTCTTTCTTCATCCTCTACAGGAAAACTAATTAGACTGCTCTTATACCACTTGATCCGAAAAATTTTAGTTAATACTTTCTTACACAAAAATATTCATTGCAAGACCATTTATTAACACTTATATTTTCGTGTGAACACATGAGAAATAAATTATCTAAACAATACTTCACAAATACATCAACATAAACAAGAATAAAACTATTAGACACACATAGAGGAGACAGAAATATGAATGATAAATTTTGAATGCATTTACTATTCTCATGATACACATATTCTAGTGACCCTTGGTTTTATAGTCCAAGTGGTCTCTTGGACTCCCTTTGACTATTCGCCTTCCATGTCAACATTAGAGGATTAGGTGTCCAACATTCCCCCCTTAATCTGAAGGGGTATGTATGAGTCCAAGAAGAGAACCATAATATGAAATACAATCATGCATGGAAACAATACGTTCAGTGTTCTCTTTGAGATGATGGCATAAGGATTTGGTTTAAGTATGAACACCAACACCGGAATGCTTAGTTCATTTTTCAGGACTCTTCCAAATCTACCACAAATTTGAAGTCTTTTTCTAGAGGAAGTGCTATTAATGCTTTGGAGAGGGAGACCTTCAACCTAGAAAATAGAGGTCTACAAGCCGCATAAAAAGGGAGAAAACCAACCTGAAAAGGGAGGTCTCATCCTGTAGTGGTTTGAGGATGACCACCAACTCTAAAATTCTTACTACAATTTACAGAACTCTTCCAAAACTTGAAATAATATGAAGTATTATGCTAGAGGAATTGTCTCCAATTATTTGGAGAGCGATAATCTCAACCTCACATAGATTGTTTAATGTTGGCCACCAACCAAATGCATGCTCATGGGAATCTCTATCTTTGGCTAAAGCTTTCAATATGGTATGGAAAGCTGTGGGTCAGGCTTGCTTGATGTCACTTTGAAGCCTGTAAATGACCATTATTTCACCCCCCTATAAGATACAGGGTGAGATGATGTTGAAAACTAAACTGCAAGACCCTTAGTAGAATAAATTTTGACATATGACTAAACTATCTTCTTGGATGTTGATGCACATATCCAAGAAGTCTCAACTACAAGACCTTTTAATATTCTAGAATAAATTTTTACATATGACTGAAACATCCTATTGGATGTTGATTCCCATTACCAAGAAGTGATCCATCCGAGATGAATCTTTGTCCTTGAAAGAGGCTTGTTTCTCAATAATATGTATGAAGAATGATTTTTTTTTATGATAGTGCTTATAGGGATGAAGATCAAAATATTCATCTTTCGTATGACCAAATCGATCACAGTGTTGGCATTTCATAATTTGTTGTTGTGGAGGAGCAGAAACTAGAACAATTGAAGGTGAAATGTCATGAAGAAATACAAAAATTTGAAATTGAATGGGATTGGAATAGTCTGGAATATGAAAGAACACACCCTTGTCATATTCAAGACCATTTTTGTGCTTATTAAGGACAAGCTCTTCCCCAGGTGTGATGATTGGCTTGGGAAGTGTTGACTGAATTTCTTCTTTTGCATGAAAATTGGCTCTTGAACTAGGCACTGAATGTGAATCAACCTCAACTTTATATTATTTTTGCTGCTGATGGGAGTATGCCTCAATTTTTTGCATAGAAGTAGGTTCATAATGATGACTCCATTGATGTAATTCTTCTTGCTGAAGTTAAGGCTCCAACTGCAAAAAGTGAATCTTTTCATGTCCATTTTGCAGACATATTTGGATGTCAGCAAGATTGGTTTTGTTGATTTTTATAGTGTCATCAATAGTATAGTGTATCAAAGTTTTCAGGGATTCCAATACTTCATAAACTTTGGCCATTTTCTAAACAAATCAAGCTAGAAAAATGAAGGGTTTTGGCTTCAACCGATAATGCACCAGTTTACAATGCCATTCAACTTAATTTCAAAAGAATACAAGTGAATTTATACACCTTTTAATATTTCTTGAATTTCCAACCATGGAATTCCCAAAGGACAAACTATTATACTGAATTATGGAAGACCCAACTCAAAAAACATAACTGAATTAGACTTTCAGCAAAGGGATTGCAAACAAATGGTTCCAAATTCTCCCTCTTTTACTGGAGAATTCTTGTAGAAATAATAAACATAAACAATACCAAAAATTCAAATCTTCAAGGACTAGCAAAATATTCCCCAGAGATGAATGTGGGAAAATTGTACCAAGATTCTAAAATTTGTGAGGTGGCTCTTATAATATTTGAAGGTCACAGAGGAAATAGAATTATAAGTGAGAGTACTCGATTGGATTATTGTCCAGTTTTAAATTGGTCCATTGGCAACATTCTGGAGCGTACCTTTAGTTTACAGCAAGAGATAAAAACTGTAAATATGAAAGATGGGAAGCCCAATCACCTATGATTTTCCCAGTGACTATGGAATGAATTACAACATAAAGGAAGATTTTAGTGTCTCTAAGGGTTGTGTAGTGACTATGGAGCATCACTGTGATGTATGGACCTCTAGGAGAGAGAAAATATGGAGAAAATTAAAATTGTATTCTTGACTTCCAACTCTATATCCAATGTTCCGTCAATATGTCAACATTCCAAGAGACCGATACAATTCTCAAACAAGCATCACTTCCTCAGGCAAGCAGTTCCACTAGTGTGAAAATGAAAATACCTAGTTTTGATGTTTTTGTTGGTCAGGGAATTGTAGGCCTGGTTACACAAGATTTCGTAGCATACTATTGTAGACTTGAAGACTCAACACAAATTTGAAGGACCTTGTAACTATTTTTGAATCAGTATTCTAGATTGTTCTCCCGGAATGGATCAGAGTGTGGGAAGTGTAATAATTCCCTATAATTTGTCTTCTGCAAGATAATATTAAATTAATATATTTTCGAATAAAATTTTAGGTTTATAAGAGGATAATAAAAAGAAGTCCAATTATTTCTCTGGGATTAAAGGATGGACCAATAAAATTGGAACATCGGTGTTGATAGAACTTGCTTCCAAGCTCCATAATGACACATTCTTTGTGTGAATAAGTGCTACTTATTTTTTTTTGGAAGTTTTGTAATGAGAAAAATCTATTCAAAGTTTTACATGGATCTCATTATGAAGGAGGAACAAGCCTCATCTACAATGTTCATTGTTGAGAAGTGTTTTTCCGCAGGTTCTCTAATGGAGGAGGAGGCCCCTCTTTCCAAGCCAGATGCTTTCGTCAAAAAAATTCATGCACTAATCTCAATAGTCGTATTCAGAACCTCATAATTCTAGTTGGTAGGAATAAGTGATAATAATATATACCCACATACAGTGTTCTCAAAGGAGATATGTGTCGAGGGAATGGAGGAGCGCAATACGGAGTTGAATGTATCAACGCATGTATCAAAATGGGAGTTGGAGTGGTGTTTTGGAGTGGCGGACAAACCGATGGTATACACCTATAATATGTATGATTATGGGAGGTATTACAAAAGGAATTATGGACACCAAGAGAAAATGGTAAAGCCTGAGCCACCACAAAAATCAAGAGATGTTGCTCAGTAATTGGCCTTGTATATTGCGCCCAAATGAGTGCAGAATTATTTACCAAGAGGTGTAGTGGCAGAGGAGGATGATTTCGGGTTCAAGAAATCCAAACGATTTATTAACAGAGATGCAAGTTTAGCAAAAAAAAAAAAATTGGAAACAATTTCACCCTTTGAGTCAATCTCAACCAAGTCAAATCACTCTTTAGGAAAGGTCGATTTTGCACAAGCTAGAGTAGATTTTTAGATAGTACAGAACAAAGAGGGAGCAGGAAGATAGTCCAGAGGATAGAGTCACTAGAAAAGAATGCACATTTTTATACTTGAAGAATGTAGGCAACGTAGAGACCAGGCAAGGAAGTAGCTGAAAATGGGACAATTCTCTGCAAAGGTATAGAAATTCCAAAAATCACTGCACCACAAAACCAGTGATTTAAATTTGAGCAGGGCAGGAAGGAACCTAGTCTGATACAATGTTAGACGCACATGGTGTAGAAATAAATATGAATGATAAACCTTGTATACATTTACTATTCTCCTGTTATACATATTTATACAAGTCTAGTGACCCTTGGTCTCATATTTCACGTGGTCTATTGGACTCCATTTGAATATTCGCCTTCCACACCAACCCTTAGAGGATTAGCTGTCCAACATAAATAATCATGAAGTAATCATAACACAATATGTGTTCACAAATTTTATCTAGTGTGGACTATGTATTTGGGCCCTGGGTCAAGAGTGAGGAGGTTGATTCATTAGTCTCATTGAAAGGTAATTATTACATGGAAGATATTTTTCAACACAAGGATGGATCTCTCATCTAGATAGGCATTGTCTCTCCAAAGAGACATTCTTTGACAAATTATTCTCACCGAGAAATAATTCTACTTTAACCAGACAAAGATATGACTTCTCAGAAAAGTGGCATGAAATGGACACTCTTACATAAGTGGTAACAGGTACCCTTGAGTCCTCTAGTTACATTCAAATCATTCTCATTATAATCATAATCATCTCACAAATCTAAGACTAATGGTTGTAAACACGACTAGCTTCAAACAAATTGTGAATATGACCCTCTTTTAGCACTGAACCATCTCATTTTTTATGCAATGGCTAAAATGAAGAATTTCCTGCAAACATTTATATCTTTCTATCCTATTGTACCATACAGATATGACCAGAACCTACAAATGACATCCATCCTTTTTCCAAAAAAAAAACAAGAAAGTGGCCTGAATATCGACTACTCAAATGAAAAAACTAATTGTACCATCACGATGCTTGAGAAATTATGAGCGATCTGAGTATAAAATTGACCCCAATTTTACCCTGTCACATATGGGCCTTCATGGAATCTAACATATTCCTTACATCATCAAAATATTGTGTGTCAAGAATCCACAGAGTTAGGGTTCTACCATCCATGGTTCCACAGGCACTATGTTCCTCTCTAATATGGTTCCTCCTAGCACTCGTTCTCATCTGGTGCTATGTCTTTGTCGCATGAATGGGTTTATATATAATTTGGAGGGTGGATTTTCCAAATCGCAGGTTGTTTTCCTAACAATAGTTGCATTATATATAAGCCATTCCAAGGTGAGGTGCCAAGGGTTTGAAACCACTCGAGCCATTTTTAATATGTGGTTCAAACGAGGTTTTTGAAATTTTTCAAAGTTGGGGCTGCCCATTGGGTGGGACTGTCGACGGAAGAGATGGGTTCAACTCTTGTCGTACCCGTTACATGTGGCATATACATTGGGAAGGGTCCCGAGGCTAGACCCACTTGCCTTGTCCCTTTTTAATACTATTTTAAACAATACTTGGTGGGGTTGGTGGCCCACCAACCAAATTTAATATTTTTTTCATTATTTTTGGATTTAAAAAGAAACATCCATTGAATTATGCTAGTGGTTCAATGTAAAAATTAACAATGCAAAAAGTTGACTATTTTCGTTTTTTTTTAGTGCTAAATTGTCGCGGGGTTTTTTACTGTTAAATTTATCCGAGCTGCCAAATTTAGTGAGCCTCCAAATTTATTTGCTAACTAAAATCATCCTTCTTTGACTTGAAACTTTGACTAACACTAAATTTTTCATGCAAATTCAGATTGAGGCATCATTTTTGTTGTTGGAATCACGATGATGATCTCTTCAATTTGGTCCTATTTTCGATAAAATATAAAGAATTATTTTTGAGCTTCTCCAAAGCCACCTGGATAAGTTTTCCAGGGTCAGTAACATGAATTAATTTCAACCTCCATTCAAATTCTAGCAACAATAAATAAATTCAACATATTTCCCTAAGGGTATCAACCAAGGCATTTGTAGTTTCAAAAGTTAATTAGAAGAAATATAACATAGTACTATTTTTCCTTTCTAAAATTTCATAATGATAATATCATCATGGATATATGTGTTATCCATGGTATTCAATATACACAACTATCAATCACATTGTTATAATAAACACCTCAATACACAAAACAAGCAATAACTAGAAACATAACACTTTATAACAAAGTCAGAAAATAAAATCCCTCCAATTCATCAAGGCTCTTACTGCATAACATACAAATCATGGGGTTCCCACATCCCAATCAACATATATATAAACACCTAACATTCAACAGAATCAAGAAACCTAGGGATTTCCCTAAATACCTCATACCATATGAAAATTCACATCTACATTGCATTCCAAGTATCTAACAAGTAGTGTTGGTAAACTACAAACAACCATGCAACCAACCATGCATGTAGTCATACAATAAATAAATAAATGAAAAGAATCCAGGGTCAGAGAAATATGTTATCGTGATCTTCAAAATATAGGAAAGGTAACCCACTCAATGTTAATGCATCTGCTAGGAAAATTAAAAAATCATTGCAGCCATCATGCATTCCAAAATCAATGTTATAAGTAGCACACAATCATATTCACATTTAGCTACTACACTCAAATCTTGAGACCCACTCATATCGAGAGCTTCAATGTTTCACCTTTTTATATCACATTACCATGTAATATAGCTCCAGTATTTAGTCCCAAAGGCCTAGTTTTGAACCTTTTCTTTGATACCACTATGTAACAACCCCATCCACCCTATAGCACATACTAAGGGTATAAGAAGGAATCAATGTCCTTTAGTCAACTTACAAAGTGATGTCATTGAAATGGGGGCTTAGAATTTCATTATTTTTTAAATTCCTTGAAACTTAAAATAAACATCACCATTGCATTTAGCTCGTCGAGAGATTTTTGGCGACACAAAATATCGCAAAAATGACATTTCGATTACAATATATGAACTTTTTAAGTTGGGCCTTAAATCCTTGCAATGTTAACATTGTGCTACCACATGGCACCCACATGGACCACATGTGGAAACCCTCCACCTTTCAAGGGAAGGTCCATGTCACCAAACCATCCCATCAATTATTAAATACCTCTCCACATGCTTATCAGTTTATTAGCGACCTTCATCTACCACACACAGAGATTTATATTAAATGAGGACCCCCCTTCCCCTCGTTGACCTCAAGGGGATTGGGGGTGTCCCTTAGTCAATGTTCCACTTGTAGTTCAACATTCAATATCAAATGATTAACCTTCGACCAAAAAAAATCATAGGAATGAGGAAGGAAGTACTCATGCGAAGTATGACCAACAAGGGGGGTCATACAATTAATGTTTTTCCCCTCCTGAAACCTTTCAATTCATCAAAATTGTGTTATAATAAATATTGGTATTGGGCCAACCCGTCGGCACATTAAGAGAAATATTTCAAAATTTGTGAGGTGAGAGGAAATTCCTTCCACATCAAATGATGGGATAATTTCCCATCTTAGACTTGTCTTTCAACCATTTCCCAGTGTTACCATGAGAAGACATGTGAAGGTCTAATACAGAGAGATGTAATTTTTTCTCATCAACTATGGATATTAGTTCCCATCTTTTCCTTTACTCCTTGGTGCACATTTCTCACCCTATCAAGCCCCAAGATGATTTCACCCTCTTGTTAGCCTAAGATGACACATTTGTTGCCACTTACTGGAGATTTCTCTGTCTAGGAATAAATTATCACTTGTTTCAAGCTACACGTGATGTTGATGTGATTCTATCCATTTGGCATCCTCTAGGAGTGTCAGGTGTCATCTTTCTTGGGACTGTTTCCCCACCAAAATACCATTGTAACATATGACATGGAAATCCTCCTAGATGCCACATCACCATTAATCCACATCATTGTGCTACATGGATTTGGTCCCACCAGGGACTATCCCTTATGAAAAATCAAAATTTCCCATTATAAAATAATTGGAGCTTTTAAAGTTTTACCATCTCGTGAGGCTTGAGACGACATCCATGTCATTACTTTTTGGACTTGAATTCCATATTTTCCTCCATATCTTGCCCAATTATGATAGTGTGCACTTGTGAAAGCCCTTGAGGTCATGAGACCCTCATATCATGAGATGGGAATTTATCCCTATCAATTCCATCACTTTCCAGTCCACATATCCATCTTGACATGAAAATTAGCTAATAAATATGGCAGTATAATATATATAAATATTTTCATTGTGGAAAATTTCCTTTAGTAGTTAGATGGTTTTATCTATATGAATTTCTCTTGTGCTTCACAATCTACATCTAGAGGCTATATACACCTTAGCTTGGGTGCCCTCATACCATAACACATATAGATATATATGCATCTTGCAGCATATAGTAGACATGGCTATCATTCCTAAGCTTAATGAGCACTTGGCCCAACCCATACATAGATATAAAAAAATAAAAGATATCACTCCTTATATATATATATATATATGTATATATATATGTATATATATATATATATATATGTATATATATATATACATATGTATATATATATATATATGTATATATATATATATATATATATATATATATATATATATATATATATATATATATATATATATATATATATATATATATATATATATATATATATATATATATATATATATATATATATATATATATATATATATATATATATATATATATATGTATATACACATATATATATACACAGATATATATACACATATATACACACACACACACACACACACACACACAGAGATATATATATATATATATATATATTTGTGTGTGTGTTTCTCGAGGCTCCCTCAACTCAGCTATATATAAATACATAAATAAGAGAGAATGGATTCTTCCCTAAAGCTATCCCATAGCACAATGCCTACCATTACAACTCGTTTTAATGTAGGATATTAACCAAAAAATTATGAACACTCTTCTCAATTTTGAGTTGTTTTCATGTTTTTTTTTGTTAGGTAATGTCAGTCTCAAGAAGAATAGCATGCCTAATAAATGAATTGAATAGCCGCAACCCAAGGGCATCTAATCCATCAAAATTACATGGATATTCCACCTGGCCTAGGCCATGCAACCCTTAGCATGGATAGATTTTTTCTCATGAGGTTTTGTACTAGTGATATTTTTACCTTGAAGTTCCTTAATACAACACCTTATGACTGTCGATTTTATGCATCGTTGGATTCATAGGAGATTTATCAATTATGAAATAATAACTTCTTTATAATTATGAAATTGAGATCAAATGATACTGATAAATTAATCAATTATGTAATTGCACCCCTATAACATCCATTAACTTCCTTGTAAATTCTATGGTGGTAAGTACAAGAATAATAGATTCATCCTAATGTATGATCTCATAAGAGAAACTCGTGTCTAAAATTAATTAAAACCATGTATGAAAGTGAAAGGATGGAGTCACGAACTAGAGAAGATAAACCTTGACAACCAAATATCAATCATAAATAAAATCATCCCGAAGATGGGTGTACCCATGCTTTGAATAAAGAGGAATTGAAAGTGTACACCAAAAATATACATTATGAATCCATGCATAAAATGCTAGCACATGGCCATGAAAATATACGCAATGGGTCCATACCAAAAAATAAGATATCATAGCCACCAACATATACAATGTGGATTCATTTCATAATATACATCAACATGACTATGTGCACATAAAATAGAGGTACACCACATAATATTATTCAAAGTACATGATATGGTACATAATTCATTGCATCTTAGGCTCCATACAAGAGTGAGATGTCTCAAAACTAATGGTCTTCATCTAAACACCAATGATACAAATCTACACAATTCAAGTATATGAACTTATTTTGAGTATGGTAAAATAATTTGATTACCATTGATTGAGGTGTACCATTAACAGAGTCGATGAGACACATAAATGATGCAAATGGACACTAAGGTATCCAACACAATGCACTGGATTTGAATAAATAATCTATTGTAAAAAAAAAATTGACTCGAACAATTAGGAGCCAATGATGTAAACCCGTTGTCGATAGAAAGGAATCAAACCACTGAGTACTGCAAGCTACAAGGTACTAGTAGTTCCTAGACCTACCTCTTGGATAATGAGATAAGGTTGATAGGGGAAGATCAACTAAAAGAGGACCTTAATATCCCCCATATATCAACATGAAATAGGTTGAGAGATGATTTGAAGAAATTAAGTCACCAAGTACATGTAACATAGGGATGGCCAAAAAAATGGTCAAGGACTAAAAATTGTTAATTGAAGTTTAGTCTTCAATTGAGTAGATAATCACAACAAAAAAGTTACTTATCAACATTAACTTATGAGCACCAATTGATATCATGAAAAAATGAAGAATGCATTGAAGATTGATTCATAATGACTATAAGAGTAAACAAAAAGAGGAGTCAAAAGACTCATATATATGGTACAACTCATAAGGAAGATAAAACCCATCCATGTGGTACTTATGAAAATAAGTTCCATGTTCAAGAACGACGCGACTATCACTTCCATTTTGAATGATAAATATAAAATATGTTCCATCCCTCCATTTATTTATATTATCATATCTTTCATAGTTTAATAAGAATGAAAGTGAAGGAAAATAAGCTCGATAATATATTTTTTGTTTAGTTTTAATGATCTTTGAAAAGAGATATAAGGTTGCTCAATATGGTGTCTTTTATGGTATTTAACGAGATCAAAGAAGCCATAGAAGTGTTATTGATACCAAGTATACTTTCCATGAGGCTTTAACAAGCTTGATAAAAGAGATAAAAGGATGCTTGTCCTACAGAAAAGTGGTATAGATGATAGAAACTTATTTCAACTTAACAGAACCACACTAAGAATGTTGGGTTCGTGTTATATTCTTCCCACGACTAGAAGCAGGTGTGAAGCGGGGGGTAAGAGGGGGCAGTATCCCCCCTTCACTTACATCGGGTGCATCAAGGGGGTGACAAGGGAGGTGACAGCGCCCCAAGAAATTTTTTTGGACCCTATTTTAGGTGGGAGGACACGCCTATGGTTTTGTGCATGCGCTTGCACACATTTTTGGGGCATGATGGTTTTCTTCCCCTAGTATTTTGTAGATGCGATCAAGTGAACTATGGTTACGTTATAATCCAGGGTTAATGGATTGGGGTTTATGAATGTTTCAGAATTTATGAACATGTGTTGTAACAATAAAAGGAATATAATGAAAAATCAAGTTGGTAGTCCTGATTTTCTATTGTTTATTTTCTATTTTTAAGACTTCGTTTGCAGATAAATATTGTACATGGTTAAAACCTACATTTAGTATCAATTTTTTTTTGGCTTCAAGTGGATGCCATTTCTACTGAGGATTTTTTTGTTTAGGCTTGTGGTAGACCCTATTGAGTGTGAGATCTGCAGGATCTATTCTTGTAGTAAAATAATATGGTGAGCAGTGGAGAGATAGAGATAGAGCAATTTAATGGTCAAAGTTTTGAGTTACGGAAGCTCAATATGGAGGATTTGCTGGTGGATAAATATCAATGGATCGGAGTAGATCCAGGTATTGAACCAATGAAAATGTCACACAAAAATTGGGCACAATGTGTTTGTGTATCTAAGATTTTGTATTTTTGAATATACCTGGGGAAGCAATGATGAATACTGTGTGGGTCAAGTTAGGAACTTTGTACCAATCTAAGTCTCCCATGAATAAATTGTTCCTGCAGAAAAAGTTGTATAACTTGAGGATGAAGGATGGAGACTCGGTGATAGAGCATCTGAATGCCTTCAATACTGTGGTAAATCAGTGGTCATATGTTGATATTAAAATTTCATATGAAGATAAGTGCATCATTTTTTTTCTCTACCGTATTCGTGGGACACTGGTTATTGAAATAGGTATCAATACAACGACCTTGAATTTTGATGAAATTGTCTCAGCCTCATTGCTGGAGGAAATGAGATAGAGAAATATGGAGGGCTAGAATGGAGATGCCTTACCTCTATGAGGATTTTTCTAGAAAAGAAACAAAAATATTTTTTCAAGTAGGAGATCTAAATCTAGAGGGAGATATAAATCTCCAGGAAAGCCTGTAAATATGTGTTGGAAATCTGGAAAGGAAGGACACTTAAATAAAGATTGCAGATCTAAAGCTCATGAGAAAGGAAAGGGATCTGATGATGCTCCTTCTGCAGAGGAAAAAACCACCTCAGATGGAGGTGGGGATGTGTATTTGGATTCTTCTTCAAATACACATGTATATCATAAGGCATGGTTGATTGAATCAGGTGCATATTTTCACTTGACTGCCTATAGGGAAGTGGAGACTCCATGTTACCTAGCTAACCGTTCACCTTCATTAGTTTTGCAGGATTAGAATCCACATGAGGTGTGGATGGGAAATAAACCCTCTCTTTTACATCTGAGGGTATTTGGATGTGATACATATGTACATATTCCAAAGGAGAAAAGGACTAATTTGGATAATAAATTTGAAAGGTGCATCTTTATTGGTGATAAGGATGGTTTAATAGGTCAGAAGCTTTGGATCCCAGAAACAAGGAAGGTTGTGTACAACCGAGATGTGGTGTTTAGAGAGGTGAAATATTTTGTTAAACATGAAGTCCTACCAATGGAACCTGAGAAGATAGAGTTTGATCTAAAGGAGGATGAATCAGACTCTACAAAAAAACAATATTTAGAAGAGAAAGAGCCAGAAACTCCAGTTATGAGAAGATCAGTTTGGGAAAGAAGGCAACCATAAATGTATAGTCCATTTGCTTTATGTTCAATTTTTTCTTTAACTATCACTGATGATGATCCCAGAACTGTGAGGGAGGTAGTGGATTCAGAGGATGGAAAACTATGGAAGGATTACATGGTTGATGAAATGGCATCCTTGCACAAAAATGAGACATGGGATCTAGTTGAGTGGTTCGTTGGAAGGAATCCCATCAAGAGATAATGGGTGTTTAAGAAGAAGATGAATGCAAAAGTCAAGGTGGGGAAATACAAATCTTGGGTATTAGAAAAATTTTATTCCCAGGTGTCAAGAATTGATTTTGGTGATATTTTTTCCCATATTTCCAAGGTTACTTCTATTAGATTACATTTATTTATTGTTGTTGCATTTGATTTTGAGGTAGACCAAATGGATGTCAAGACATAATTTCTTCACAGGGATATGGAAGAGGAGATATACATGAAGAAACCTGAAGGCTTGGAGGTGAAGGGTAAGAAATAACTGGTATCCAGGTTAAAAAGGTCTTTGTATGTGTTAAAATAGTCACCAAGGATGTGGTATAATAAATTTTATACCTATATACGGGGACTTGGCTTCACCACAAGCAAAGAGGATCACTGTGTGTATTTTAAATTAATTGGTGACCGTGTTATTTATTTGTTCTTGTATGTGGATGATATGTTATTGGCTGGAAATGACAAATAAATTATCCAGGATTTGATGACCCAAATGTTCTCCAAATTCGACATGAAGGATCTTGGTGTTGTAAACTATATTTTGGGCATGAAAATTAAGAGAGATTAGGAAAAGAGGAAGCTCTAGTTAAACGAGAGAAAGTATATCGAGACAATATTACAGAGGTTCAATAGGAAGGATAATAAACCGGTGAAGGTTCCTATTCCTATACGTGTAAATCTATCTGCTGAAAAATTTCCCAAGACACAAGAAGAAGAGGAGTATATGTCTCATGTTCCATATACAAGTGCAGTGGGTAGCCTGATGTATGCAATGGTCTGTACTAGACCAGAAATTTCACATGCAGTGGGAGTATTGAGCAGATTTAAGTCAAAACTAGGGAAGGAGCATTAGACAAAAGTGAGGTGGGTTTTCATATATTTGTGTGACAGTAGTGATTATGGTTTGTGCTACGAGGGAAGATCAGGATTGGACAGAGTTTCAAACATCTGTGGTTTTGTTGATGTAGGTTGCGCTGGAGATATGGACCTAATAAGATCTATAAGTGGGCATGTGTTTATCCTACATTGAGGTGCAATTAGTTGGATGAGTAAAATACAGTCTGTAGTGGCTCTTTCAACTACAAAGGCAGAATACATGGCAGCCACTCACGCAATCAAGGAAGCAGTTTGGTTGCAGAGATTGTTTTCAAGTATGGGGTTGGTACAGTGAGCTATAAGGATAGACTCTGATAGCCAAAGTGAAATTTTCTTTGCTAAGAACCTTGCTTATAACTCAAAGACAAAGAACATTGATGTTCAGAATCACTTTGTGAGAGATAGGGTTGAGGATAAGTAGCTTATTTTTATGTTTTTAAGAGTTTGTTTGCAGATAATTTCTGTACAGGGTTAAAACCTACAAAGAATGATGGAGAAGAGAGACTAAAAAATGGAATTGACTTGTTGTACCGTTTTATTACATATGATATTTTCTTCTAAAATTGTATAATTAAAAATATGTAACAAAAGAAAAACAAAATTGGTTTATTTCACTTTCTAATAAAAATATTGGAATATATATTTATAAATGTCTCTTTAATTTAATTTTTGGAGCAATTAAAACTTTATTTATTGGTTTATTTTAAAATTCACCAACGCATATTCCTCGCGCATCTTCCAAAAACGTGATGTTACTCTGCTGCAATCAATAGTCGAAAATAGATTGTGGGCCCCATTCGCACTCTCGACGTTCAATGGGGGGTCCAAAATCATATTTCAAGGAAAACACCAAGGGTTACATGTCGAGTGCTTTCCCATTGCACCCCTCTCACCCCCCCCCCCCCCTGCACCCCTCCCTGCTATTGAAACTTATTACCACTCACCACACGCCCACAAACCACCTTCCACCTCATCGTTACCTTTTCCATCACTCCCATATTTTTCCCTCTCTGCTAGTGTGGAGCTTTAGGACTACCTCATTTTTGACATCCATTTCACTATCTTTTCTGCTTTTTGTCAACTCCAGATGCCCAAGAAAGTACCAATTTTAAAATTTCTAGCTTGGTAAGGTACCTTAATGATCTATTTTACATATTTTAAATGTTTCTTATTATTTGGATAGAAATTGTATTTAGCTATAGAATTGATGCAATTTTGCAGCTAATCTCTATTTCTGTAGCCACCGCCATGGTTTAATAGGTTCTAAAGAATGAATGAAGAAGCAAAGTACATGGGAAGTTGACAAATGACCCATTCATGGATTCTATCCTATCTACCTATCCATAATTGGTAAAGAAAGCACCTAGGATTACGGTCAAATGGGTCAGTCAAAGCAAGAATCAGAACAAGCAAGCGAGAAAATTAGGCTTTGCGATTTTCTCTCTGCGTAGAAAATCCTAAAAGAAATAAAAATCGCATTTCTATTTACAGTTTTATGCATAATTTGATTAGTCTCTAAAGGTGCGAAAGCATAAAATATTTAATCCAAACATGTTGTAAATACTGGGATGTGTAAACCTGAAAGAAGTTTGATTTTATTGTAATATTTTCATGCCTTGAAACTCGGTTTTTATTAATCAAAGGAGAGGGCATTATGGAATCATTGATGTGTAGCTAGTTGTGAATAGATCAGAACGATTCTATTGTGGAGGTCCGTGTTACACATCATTTTGTCACCATCCCTCCAATCCCCATCCTGGACATTGGAGGACCATTTCTGTGACTTTTGTGTGTTGTCATGCCTTGCAAAAAGTGTCATTGCATCCCTTTCAATAAGAAGAACATTTCCTCCATTGACTATTCCTAGATCAAGCTCTCAAAAACATATGATTTTGGGTTGGCGTTGGTAGGAAGTTATGGCCTCGCGCCCATTCGCACTCTGTCTCAGTGGATTGTCTGCGCCAAGCTGGTTTTGGAAAGTTTTTTAACATAGAAGCGAAGTTTTCATTCCCAACCACTTTGTGAGTGGAGTCAGCATGGTTTTTTTGACTGAATAACGTTGAACACCTTCCTTTGGCTTCTTTTTTCCTAAATTTGAGCAACGTCCCAAAGGATAAGGCCTTCCTTCCACCATATGAGGGATCCCAACCTCCTCCTCCTCTCCTATAAATACATCTCTCTCACATAGTTGCAACTAGCTGAAATGGATGAATAGTGGAACAATCTGAATATAGCTCGTGTGAGATAGAGGAGAGAGAGACCCATTGTCGAGAGAGAGTCTAGGCTTATTTCCTCGCCAAGTCTAATTCCCTGATGAATGCTTTAGATTCCTTTTGACTAGACCCGCTGAAGGAAGCTGCAACGTCAAGGCTCTTTTGGTTGTAAACTCTTTTTGTCTTCTTATTAATACATGACTGATTTTTTGGTTCCCGTTTTACGTTTGATATGATTAATCTTGTGCAATACATTTAGTTCTCCTTGAACAATTAAATGGTTATGAATGCAAGTATTTTTTTCGTATGCTACTATCGTTCTCTAATCATTGTGCAGGAACTTGAGTACCACCGCTTAAGGATCGTAACATGTAACGATGAAGATCAGGAGACCGCTACCATAGCTAGGACATATATCCTGACTTAGTTTCATTTATAAACTAGGAACCGATGCATTAGCATGTCCTCTTGTTGCTAGACCCACCCTAGGGCTAGAGGGATCACCTATGTCCACAGAGGGGATTTACCTGCACAACAAGTTGGTAACTCCCTTGGACAACAATGTGCTTTTTTGTCTCTCATTATTTGTCTATTGTTTTGCTTATCAAGTCAACATTGGTCGTTTCATCATTTTTTTGCTTTGTTTGGCCTGTCTGACTGTTTTCAGGCATCTTGTTCATTTCTAGAGTGTCAAGTCTAACCTCTACCCAGTGATTTTTATTTTTTCCTATGGTTTATAGCTCAGTGTTTCTTTTCTTTGAACAATCATGCCAATTCGCGCACGTTCCTTTTGTCACAAGTGCACCAACCCCTCTTTAGCGCAGATTATAGCTAAACAGTCACGTCGAATCTTGTAGGATTCAATTTTAGCCTCTTTTCTGAGTTTTGTCAGTGTTTCTTACCTCTGCATTGGATTTTTACCTTGCAATTGGTCCACTGAGATTGTTTTGACTCTATTGTCTCGGTCTTCTCAGTTCTTTATCCATCATCTTATAAATGGAGTTTGGTGCCCTAGGGTTTCTAGGTTCCTTGTGCCGCTTGTCCGGTTCTCTCCTCACAGAGCCTTCTGAGTTGAGTTTAAGTCACATTGATCTTTGTCGTTTCAATTCGTTGACTGATTGTTTTAAGCCTTTCCTTTGGTTCTTTCTATCTTTGGTTTTTTGAATGATCACTTTTGTTTTCATTTAGCTCTCTATTCGTCACTTTGAGCATAGATTACATTGCTCATTGAATCGGTTCGAAAGCCCTCTGTTTGTTTGAAAGAGTGCATCTCTATTTTGAGTACGTTTTATATTTGTATTGGATTGATCTCTTAACATTAGATTGCTACATTCAGATTGCTCAAAAATAGTTTTCATTTTTCTTTTTAGTGTAATAGTGTGTTGTGCTTCTTATTCATCTAAAAAGACAAAATTTGAATTCTTTCGCTTAAATTGAAAATGAGAATGTTCTTTTTCATAAGTATCTATTAGCAAATCAGGAAAGAGTTTTTTCATTTTCTTCTTTGGTTGTATTATATGCATTATTCAAATCCTTCTTGTGATTCAATTGATTTCATATTTGTTATAGATTCCTATCCCTCTCTTAGCTAGCATTCATTGAATGGAAATGATTTTATTTTGCATGTAGTTTTGCATTAATAATTCGAGATCACATTCGATAAGGCCTTGAAATCACAACATTAATTCGAGATCAACTTTAAAATGAATTCAATCAACCTAAGGAATCATTGAAACCTAATGCTCATATTGTAGAGGTCTACGCTAGTGACGTGTTCTGACGTCGTTAAACCTAGTAGTTTTCATTCGCCATATGGAATTAGACAGTGTAGCATGGACTTGTACTCCACGTATCGTCTCGTATATAAATGGATACCCTCATATGTTGCAATCATTTATCCATAGGAAGTCAATTTTGTTGCCCTGTAACCGTGATACACCAGACATAGCATTCGGGGAGACTGCCTGCACATATGTCAAGTCCTTGGTCATTTCTCTTTCATTTGATCACCAAGGTGTATATTGCAATTCAAGGAAACTTGGTACACCCTCTTTATTAGATTACCTAAATAGTCATTTAATCTTTTGGTGACTCTATAAAATTTAAAATATCATCGAGCACTTGTCCTTTCATGCTCATTCAATCTGAAAGTGACTAGAGTCATATTTTGCTTGTTTCTCGACTCTTAAAACATGAAACAACATAGTTTCATTTCAATGTCATAAAATCAATTGCCTATGATCACATGCACATTAAATATATTTTCTTGGCTTAGTTTTAGTAGTTCCTTAGAATTTGGTCTTCAAGCCTCAAATAGGCTATCTCGTTTCCTTTCTGTTTTGAAACACAGTCATGGTGGCAGAACCACCAGTTTTTTCATCCTCTTCATTACCTCCTTGTGGTGATCCTTCTCCTAAATTTTCTTCGGAAGCATCTCAACCCACTAGGTCTGTCGATTTCTGGCAGTGTATCCTTCCGAGTATCTTACCTCTCGCTACCCGATCTCCTCTTGAAGAGCCATTTGATATCAATTCGCAACCTCATGACGCTTGGTCTGGTTTTGGGAATGAGGAAGAATTCCCTCCTCTTACTTAGGAACCATATTTATTAGCTACTTCTTTACTTGCTACTGCTCATCGTCTCTTTGAATATCAGGTGGCTTCCTCCGACATGGACTCTTCGAGTCCAGTTAGTAGTGAAGATCTTTATGTTTCTATAGAAGATCATCAACTCCCTTCAGATAATTTTCCTTATGAGTCAAGTCAACCTTCCTTGCAACTGGTGTCTCTCCCACGGGGTTATTGAACTTTGGGTCAGATTATTTCTGGCATTGCATCATTGTATCAGAATCCAATATGGTCTAATGCATCACCTCCCTCTGGCATCTTATTTGTATCAGTATCGAGGGCATCACCCTCAACTCCTATGACATCGACGATTGTAACCTCTGTTCCTATCAGAATCTCTATATGTGTGGCTTCATTTGCATCGGCTGTTAGTATGACTCCATCATCATCAGGGTCCTCTGTTGTTCATAGGTCTATTTTTATCAATCCCCTGATACATGTTAGGCTCGTCGTGAGTGGATCACAGCCTCACACTGTAGGAATATTGCTTGCTAGTAGTGCGCATATGGTTTCTACTTCCATTCCTAGAGGTTATACATTCGATGAATATCTGTTGGCCATTTAGAAAAAATATTCTGCCTCTTAGGGTCCTCAATAGCAGAATTCCACACCTCGTGGTTCTCAACAGTTAGCAAATTCTGGTAATCCTCCATATCATTATGACATGTACGGTAATCCTGTCTATTTGCCTTTGATTGATCTCAGTCAGTTCACTTACCAATAGGGACAACCCTCTAGCTCGCAAGGATAACCCTTACAGGGACAACCTTCGATCCAGCAGGGACAACCCTCCGGTTCACAGGGACAACCTTATGGTCAGTAAGGAAAACCTTTGGCCCAACAAGGACAAACCTTCGGTCCTTCTGGTCAATCTCAAGTTCAAAAAGGTGCATCTTATGTTTCTGTGGGGAAAATATATTCACAATAGGGACAACCTTTTATGCAACAGCATCCGCTTTATGTTCAGGAAGGCCAAAATTTTGTACAACAAGGGCAACCCTATGGTTGTTGGAAATATTAAAGGGGCGGGGGGGTGAATCAATATTCCTTTCAATTAGAGCATTAGTTAATATTAATTACTATCAGTGTTTGTACAATGATAGCAGTAAACAAAAGAAACACAAATGCACACAGTTTTTAAGGTGGAAACCCTCTCTAAAAAAAAAACCACCTGAATTATTTTCTAATAATTCTTTAATATTCAACTCCAATTTAAAATAAAGCTCCAAATTCCTAGAATCTATAAAATCATTCTTCTCCAGCTCCCACTGGATGGACACCCCAACACCAGAGATTCTTCAATAGTCAACTAAACAGATGCCCCAACACCCAATGAGATACAACTCACCCTAGTGCCACCCTACCACCCTAAATTTTTCACATGCTTGAACCTATTTGTGACTTCATGCACCAGCATAGCACCACCCTACCACCCTATAGAAGAATAAAACAAGAATGGACTCCCATACCAAGGAAAATGGTCTAATTTACAATGATATAGAATGATGTAGAAGAAGAAGACACACTAGACCATAACCCCAACTATGAAACAACCACCTAATGATGATCCTAGACCTCCCAACACTGCCTCTTCAACTCTTGCTAGATAGATACTTGTACAATTTTTACAATGATGCATTTACAATGACTTAGTACAATGATACCTTTACAATGATTGTATGCAGTGCTGCCCACTTAAAGAATTCATGTGCTAAACTTCTTGTTGTTGTTCTGCACCTTGATTGATTCTCTTGTCTTGCTACCCTCTATTGCACCTTGCTTTGCTTTGCTGCGCTAGAAAGCCTATTCCTTTGCAGCCCTTGACAACACATGATCTAGCTTTTTCTTTCCTTCTTGGATCTTGATATTGAATCTGATGTATCTATGTTATTTCAACTCCCGAATTTGTGATTTTAGGGTCTGTAGTAGTACTATGAGTATTATTTCCAATGCCATAGGTCTGATACAATTTAGATTCTTCAAGAGAGAGTTATGTCCAATCTCTCACAATGACCTAATTATAGACTTTTTCAGTAGAGCGAACTTGTACGGCATGCCACGTGTCACTATTTGCTAATATAGCTCTGAAATTTATATAGAAAAAACTATATTCCGTGCACTATATTTAGCTTCTTACAGAATACAAATCCAATACTCAGAGAGAGAGTAATGACAATTTTCCCAAGGTCACTTCGTTGAGATGAAGTTTAGGACCCTGCAAAAACACTGACTTCCACAGATCATATCTCCGAAAACGTTGCGCACCCTGATCTGAAATTTTTACAGGAGCTTCCTCAAGATTTTGAATTTGTCTCATAAAAATTGTATCTTCTTAAAATCAGTAGAAAAAAATTTAGAGTGCAAATTCCATGATGACCTATTTTAGGTAGCGAAATCGCTACATAAGGAGGATATGAGGATCATAATTTATATAAATGCTTAGGTTGAGAGGGGCTTCAACAAGTGAATATGGGAGGGATTTTAGGAGCTTAGAAATTATTAATCATTTACTTTTCAATGAACCATGCCACAACCCCATGGAGTTTTAGCCCACTGACTAGGGTTACAAACTTCAAACATGATTATATTTCAAACCGCAAAGAATTTCGTGGTGTGCCATATATCAACGAAAACATCTCGACAAGTAGAAACCATAAAAATAATTATTGACCCATAATATATTAATCTAGTAGGTCAAAATTCCCATGCAATATGGGTTAGACCCTGGTGCTTCTTGGGTTTACTTCAATGACAACCACTGATCAACAATCTCCCGCTTTGGCATTGACGACAACACAAGTACTCCCCCTGCGATCATGATACCTCTTCCTACAACATTCTCTCCCCCTTTAACATCAATAGAAAAGGGTAACGCCCCCTGGCACACAACCATCCTGCAAACATGTGCACACTTCCCTCCCCTAGAAACACAACCATCATGTGGACCTGTACACACTTCCACTCCCCCTTTATATTATGAATAAGGAAAATCTAAAGAGAACCTGGGATAATCCCATGCTTCTGGCAAAGATATTCAAATGCTTCACGAAGTAAAGGTTTAGTGAAGATATCATCGATTTGTTCTTTTGTAGCAACATACTCAATTTTGATATTATTTCCAGCAACTTTTTATCTAACAAAATGATATTTGATCGGAATGTATTTTGCTTTTGAATGCATGACAGGATTCTTGGAGTTGTTGATGGCACTGGTGTTGTCACATAATATGGGAATTGACTCACTGAATTTTCCTTGAAGACCTTGCAAAGTTTTTTTCATCCAAATAACTTGAGTACAACATGTTTCTGCTACAATTTATTCTGCTTCCGTTGTAGATAACGGGATTTATGTTTTCATTTTCTCAACCATGATACAAGACAACCACCTAGATAGAATGTTTCTCCACTAGTACCCTTATGATCATCAACGCTTCTTTCCCAATCTACATATTTAAAGGCTTGAATAATGAGATTGTTACCCTTGGGATACCACAAGCCATATTATTTTGTGCCCTTTAGATATCGAAGAATTCTTTTGACAACAATAATATGTGATTATTTTGGTGCTGCTTGGAATCTTACTACTTTTCCAACAACGTGCATAAAATTTGGCTGGGAGATTGTTACATATATAGGAATACCAATCATAGATCTATACAACCTCTAATCCACATCCTTAGATGAGTCATTTATGCTCAAATTGTAACCTATTACCATAGAAGTAAGGATGGGTATGCAATCTTCCATTTTGAATCTCTTGTGCATTTCCTTGATGTACTTGGCTTGACATATAAATATTCCTTTCTCTTGCTGAGATATTTGAAGCCCTAAGAAGTATGTCAGCTCAACAAATAAATACATCTCGAAATCACTTTCACTTTGCATATTTGTAGAAAATTTCTTAATTAGTTGATCATTATTGCTACCAAATATTATATCATCCACATATACCTCAACGATTGTTAAATTATCTTTATCTATTTTTACATAAATATTTCTATAAAAAGTACCTTTCTTGAACCCTTGTTGACATAGATATCCATCAAGAAGAGCATGCCATGGTCTGGGAGCCTGCTTGAGACCATATAGAGCCTTCTTTAACCTGCAAACATAGTCTTATTTTTCTGATAGTAGAAATCCTTTAGGTTGTTCGATGTAAAATTATTTTTCTAATTTGCCATTTAGAAATGCTGACTTAAAATCCATTTGGTAGACTTTGATTTTTCTTGAACATGCATAGGAGAGAAACATTTGGATGGCTTCCATTTGGGCAACTGGGGAAATTTTTTTGTCAAAATCAATTCCTTCCACTTGTGCATAGCCTTTGCAAACCAATCTTTCTTTGTTTCTGGTAACCTGTCCATCTTCATTCAATTTGTTCCTAAACACCCATTTAGTCACAATGAAATTTTTATCTTTTGGTCGTGGAACTAATTCCCAGGTGTTACTCTTCTTTATTTGATCCAATTCTTCATTCATAGCTGCTACCCAATGTTCATTCTGGCTAGCTTCCTCAAAACTACTAGGCTCAAAGGTTGCCAGAAAAGAAATGTGAGCTTGTTGTGATGAATGAAGTTGTTGACCTTCATTTATGTCACCAATGATTTGATTTGATGGATGGTTCTTTTGAATCCATTCTTTTGTTCTCCTTGGAGGACCTTCTTGTTTTTGTTCTGGTATATCTTGATGATCATTATTTACTTCTTCCTGGTTGATAGTTTCTTCTTGTTCTAGAATTTTCTCTATGTATTTTTCAACCTCTGTCTCAATTTTCAAAGATTCTAGATCCTCACCATTATTCATTAGAACACCATCTTCGTCAAATGTAACATTTATGCTCTCCACTATCTGTTTTCATCTTAGATTATAGCATTTCTAGGCATTTACTTTGCGTGAGTAACCAACAAAGATACATTCATCAACACGTGATTCAAACTTACCCAAATTTTGATCTTCTCTTTTGATATAACATTTTCTTTTGAAGATTCTGAAATATTTACATTAGCTGGTTTTCATTTCCATAATTCATATGGGGTCTTGTTGCAATTATTTCTGAGAAGACTTCGGTTGATAATGAAGACTGTCATATCAATTTCTTCAACCCATAATTTTTCATCCAATTTTTAGTCCTTCAACATTGTTCTACCCATTTCTTGTACGATTCTATTCTTTCTTTTAGCAACTCCATTTTGCTGAGGTGTTAATGCTTTTGAAAATTGTCCTTTTATTCCATTTTCATCACAGTATTGCTGAAATAATTTGGAAGTGAATTCTCCACCATTTTATGATTTTAGACACTTTATTTCAAATCAGTTTCATTTTCAACCAACTCCTTGTAGAATTTAAATAACTCAAATGATTCTACTTTTTTCTTTAGGAATATGACGGTTGTCATCCTGGTATAGTCATCTATCATTAACATGGAATATAATTCTCCATATAAGCCTTTTGTTCTCACAGGACCACATAGATCAGTACGCATCGATTCCAATGGATGTGATGCAAATTGTTATTTTGTTTTAAATTGGAATTTTTTCTTCTTACCGTGTTGATAGGCCTCACATTTTGTGTTGGAAGGTTTTGATATTTTTGCCATTTCTCGTACTGCGTCCTTTTAGCTTATCCTGACAATATTGTCAAAGTTTATGTGACACATTCGTTTATGCCATAACCAACTTTCATCTTATTTAGCTAGTACACATGCTTTAGTTGCTTCATCTAGAACATATATGTTGTTTGGAGCTCGACCTATTGTAGCCACAATTTTACCATACCTGCCTTTTCTGATTTCACATTTTGTGGAGTGGAATAGCATCGTGTGTCCTTGATCACACATTTTTCCAACACTAAGAAGATTGTAATTCCTATTTTCAACCAATACAACGTTCTTGGCTATAACATCTTTGCTTCCGAGAGTGATGGTACCTGATCCTATAACATTTGAAGATCCATAATTTCCAAAGGATACGATTCCATCCTTCTTCTCTTTCAGAGATACAAATTTCCTTCTATCTCTAGTCATATGAATTTAGAAATCGCTATCAACATACCACACATATTTTTTGTTTTGAGCCTTGAGATCGAGAGCACAATTATCAGTCTTCTTCTTCTTTCATGTTCGTTCGTTTTGTAGCTTCGAATATTCTTTTAGAGGATTTTAAAGTATGAAATATCTGGCTATGTGTCCAAAGTTTTGACATATGTAACATTCCATATTATTTCTTAAATGTTCAAATCTATTGATGTTTCGTTGAGCCCTGGCAGGTTCATATTTGAAGGATCTCCTGGAATTGTATTGGTTCCTAGGGTACATGCGACATTCTAAAACTTTATGACCAAATTTTTAACACGAGTAACAATATCCGTGAAAAATATGTTGGTACCTAGATGGAAATATTTGTCGAGGAATCTTCTTCCAAGGATGTTCTTGCAAATCTTGTGTAATGAAGTCTACATGCATGTCAAATCTCATAGGTTCATTTTATTTTGTTGTAGAAGGTCCTGCTTATTCTTCTTTGTAACCGAGGCCAGTTCTGTCATTGTAAGCTCATTTATTTTTGATGAGCTCTTCCAATGCCCTTGAGTTATTAGCATAGTTTTGGACAGTTTTTACCTTCTTCACTTCCTTATGCAGTGAGACTACTTCAGCTTCTAATGCTTCCCTTTCTTGGTTTCTTTCTTCCAACTTCTTTTGAAGTGACTCTTCAATACATTTATGCTCTTCAACTTCAATTTTGGAACCTTGAACTTGTTCTTCAAGAGTATTGGAATGAATCTTCTCAGCCTTGAGCTCTTTTATAGGCTTGATTGCCTCCTTAGAAAATTCTTCTATAGTCAACCCTTCTTCTTCGTTGTTTGATACCTCTTGTTTATTGTGCTTGGCCATAAACAATACTCTCTCATTGGCTTCTTCTTTGTTGTCACTGTCTTCATTGGATGATGAGCTATCTTCTTTAGATAGAAAGTTCCTTTTGGATCCTTTCTTTTTTCTTGCTTGTTGAATTTCTTAAAGCCTTTCTTTCTTTTTGAGTTTCCATCACTTTGTTCAGACATTTTGCTGCGAAATTCCCAACCTCACCCCAGCTGAAACATATCAATGGAAGTTTACCTTTGAATTTTCCCTTACCAATTTTTATTTTTCTCATAAAGTAAGCAAATTATTCATCTGAAAGACCTTCTTCATCATCTCCCTTTTCTTCACACTTGTAGGTACATGTCTTTTCAATTGAAGGTTGTTTGCCCTTATTTTTTTTCTTAGATGCAACGAACAGAGTTTCTAGATGCGAAGTACCCTCTTCTTCATCAATTATCATTTCATATGCTATGATAACTCCATGTAATTCCTCTTTGATGAGTTTGTCCAAATTTGCACTATATTCTAAGACCAATACCTTTGGGTTGAATCTCCATGGTAACGTTGTAAGAGTATTTCGTATAATAGTCCTCTCCTCAGCTGGATCTCCCAATCCTTCCAAAGTATTGGTTATTTCATCAACATATTGGAAGTATGCAGTAATGCTACCATCTTCTTTCATTCTGAGTTGCTCAATTTTTTCTCTATATATTTGAAACTTTGGTTCTTTGACATTTGAGTCACTTGCATATATATTCTCGAGCTTGTCCCATACATTTTTGGTGGTTTTACAACCCAAAACCTTATGATAAGCATATTCAATAAGTCCACTGATAATAATATTCTTTACTTTTTCATCATCTACCAAATTATTCTTACCTTGTTCATCTGAGGTTGATGTAAATCCATTTTGAAAAGTGTCCCATACTTCGTAACCTTGTGCCAAGAGACAGACCTCCATTCTTCCTTTCCAGAGTGCATAGTTATTTTCATTGAACAAAGGTACACCATTCTTGGTATGCGCCATGACCTCCTTCCAGCTATTAAATTGTTATTGAATGAACAAAGGTATGATACCAATTGTTGGAAATACTGAGGGGGGGGTGAATCAATATTCCTTTCAATTAGAGCACTAGTTAATCTTCAATTATTATCAGTGTTTTCACAATGATAGCAGTAAACAAAAGGAACACAAATGCACATAGTTTTTAAGTTGGAAACCCTCTCCAGGACAAAACCCACATGAATGCTTTTCTAATAATTCTTTAATATCCAACTCCAATTGAAAATAAATCTCCAACTTCTAGAATCTAGAAAAGCATTCTTCTCCATCTCCCACTGGATGGATGCTCCAATGCCCGAGATTTGAGATCAAATTTAGTAAGGCCTTAATCAATTCAACATATGCCCCAACACCCAATGAGCTACAACTCACCCTAGCGCCACCCTACCACCCTAAATTTTTCACATGCTTGAACCTGTTGGTGATTTCATGCACCAACCTAGCACCACCCTACCACCCTATAGAAGAATAAAACAAGAATGGACTCTCGTACCAGTGAAAATGGTCCACTAGACAATAACCCCAATCATTACATAACCACCTAGTGATGATCCTAGAGCTCTCGACACCGCCTCTTCAACTCTTGGCAGACAAACACTTGTACAATTTTTACAATGATGCACTTACAATGACTTAGTATAATGATACCTTTACAATGAATATATGGAGTGTTGCCCACCTGAAGGCTTCATGTGTTGAAATTCTTGCTGTTGTTATGCACCTTGATTGCTGCTCTTGTCCTGCTACACTCTGCTGCACCTTGCTTTGTTTTTTTTTCCTAGAAAGTTTGGTTCTTTGCAGCCCTTGACAACACATGATCTATCTTTTTCTTGCCTTCTTAGATCTCGATATTGAATCTAGTGTATCTCTGTTATTTCAGCTCCCCAATATGTGATTTTTGGTTCTGTAGTAGTAATATAAGTCTTCTTTCCAATGACACAGGTCTGATCCAATTTGGATTCTTCAAGGGAGAGTTATGCCTAATCTCTCACAATGACCTAATTATGTACTGTTTCAATAGAGAGAATTTGTATGGCATGCCTCATGTCACTATTTCTTCATTCAGCTCTAAACTTGATATAGAGAAAACTGTATTCCATACAATATCTGCCACTTTTTACAGAATTTCAATCCGATACTGAGAGAGAGAGTTATGACAATTTTATGAAGGTCACTTCTTTGAGATGAAGTTCAAGAGCCTACAAAAACACTGACTTCCACAGATCATATCTCCGAAAATATTGCGTACCCTGATCTGAAATTTTTATAGGAGCTTCCCCAGGATTTTGGCTTCACCTCATAAAAATTTCAGCTTCTGACCTTGGTAGAAAAAAAGTTAGAGCGCAAATGTCATGATGACTTATTTCAGGTAGTGAAATCCCTACATAAGGAGGATATGACGATCACAATTTATATAAATGCTTAGGTTAAGAGGGGCTTCAACAAGTGAACGTGGGAGACATTTTAGGAGCTTAAAAATTGTTAATTATTGAATTTTCAATGACCCGTGCCACAACCCCATGGGCTTTTAGCCCACTAATTGGGCTTACAAATTTCAAACATGAATATCTCTCAAACCGCGAAGAATTATGTGTCCTGCCATATATCAATGGAAAAATATTGACAACTAGAAACCATCAAAAGCATTCTTGACACATAATATAGAAATTTGGTAGGTCAAAATTCCCATGGAATATTGGGGTAGCCACTAGTGTCGCTTAGGTTGACATCAATGAAAACCGTTGATCAACAATGGTCCTGCGCCAGGTCAACCTAGTATTCATGGGCAACTTGACCCATCCCAACCATCAGGCCAACCTTTTCCACAAGGAAAACTTGGAGGCCCTTAGTATCCAGGCCAACCTACTCCACAGGGACAGCCTATCCAAGCTCATTTTTCAGGTCAACCTTCACCCCAGGGGAAACCTATTCAGCTACAAGGCGCCACTTATCTTCCTCAAGATGAATCTGAGGTTGTATATAGTGCGCCCCAAGGTGTTGCTTACATCCCTAAAGGTAAATTCCAAATGGTATACAATGCTCCTCAAGGCACTTTGTATCTTCTGCCAGGTCAAACTCAGGTGTTTTATAATGCACCTCACGACATTGCTTTCATTCCTTAAAAAAAATCGATATTTTTCTCAGCAAGGACCTCAGTGGTATGCTCAGAATCAATATCCTAGTCCTCAACCCATGTATGGGCAGAAATTTCAGGCTTATAACCCCTATGGTCAGAATCCTCCAGGACAAAAAATATGGGGCAAAATTTCTCTCAACCTGGGTGGAATCTAAATGTTGGTATTTATCAATGGCCTACAATGCCTTTCAATACTCAATTAACTTTCCTTGATATGTTGAAACTACCCTATGTGTCAAAGTTGATGAAGTATCTTATCCTTCATAATCCATATTGGCCTCCAGTTCCAACCAAAATTCCTGGAAATTGTCCCAAATTTGAGGGCAAGTACAGAGAATACCCCCAAGTGCATGTTATGGCATACCACCTTTGGTGTTGTTAGGTCCTCATAATTTGTTAGATTGGAAAGGGAAAATGTACAAGGCTAACATCAAACCAATCTTTGGAGTCCTAGGACCTAGCCTTCCTAGACTCAGAGAGGGCTCTCTCTATGTTTGTATGAAAAGTGTAACTTGATAGCTTTTAGGGTTTTTATTTTAGGATAGTTATTAGGTTTAGGGTTTGTTTGTTTCTTTTGATTGGTTGGGTAGGTTGTCAAGGAAAACAGATAGAGTAGGAGAGGTTTAGACCATTGGGCTATGGAGTCAGTAATAGGTCTAGAAAGGCACAATAATAGGTCAAGGATACTTCAGAGGGAAAGTTAATAGGGATGAATGGATCTTCAAGGCTGAGGTGAGTGAGGTGAACATTAAATTGGGAACAAAGTAGGTGCAAAGGGTAGTTAAGAATCCTTTGTCAAATACTGCAACAAGAAAGGCCTCTTAGACTACTGTGCATGAAGACAAAACCAAATATAGGACATACCATCTTTCTTTTACCTAACCTTAGCAAGAAAACATTAGGGCAACAATCCAGTAAACCCTAGAGAGTAGGGAACTCCTAACCTCTCTAGCTATCTACCTTTAGAGAAAGAAAACATGCAAGATAAACACATAGCAAAGATCAAAGAAGAGGGAACTCATAAATTCATTAATAAAGCTATAAATACATGTAAATAAACTTTTTAGGATAAAGAAAAGGGCATGGAAAATCATAGACCTCTTTATCTAAACCTAATCAGCAATACTTCAAAGTAAAAGACCTTAAAAACAATTTTTAAGAAATGGAAAAGAGCAGGGCTAACCATAAAACTACTTTGACATATGCTTCATTGAATCATCTTTAAGAAAAACAAGCATAAGTGGGTCTAGAGAGCAACTAATAATTCTCTAAACTAACCTAGTAGAGGAAAACATGAAAGCAAGAGAAGCAGACAGACTTAATGAACCTTTGACAGCATACCTTAAGCTAAAACTTATGTTCTAGTGCAAGACAAGGATGAAATAATATGCAAAACATAATAAAATGATAATAAAAAAAAGAGGACATCACCTTTAACCATGTTCATGAATCCTGCAAAGTGCTTGGCTCCATTATCATTCAGTCCAAAAGGATTACAAGGCTCCAAGGCCAAAAACTCTTTACAATTCAGAGCCCATGCTCAGTTCAACAAGTGATCAACCAGCATCAACCAACATGAAAAATGAGGCCCTCATCCAATATTTATCATGAAAAGGAGATTCAAAACCCTAAATATGGTTTTGGAGGAAATTAATTGCTCATAAATAACAATTTTGTCCTTTGAGACCATGCAAGGTGCAAGGCACAAATATCCTATTATAATAAATGAGAAATATCTCCTAACACCTAACTTGGCACAAAATCTGACTTTGAGGCCTTAAATAACTTCCAAAAATATCTCAGTGTGTTTTGGTGACTTTTTGCAAGGACACAACTTTAAGGTCCAAGGGTGCAACGACTACACACGAAAAAAAGGTCAACTTGCAGCTAAGTTTTGAAGGCCTTCCGTAAGTTGGAATGAGCTCTATGATAGCTTGTTGGAAAGCTTGTCAAATATAATTTCCAAAAATGGATTAAGTTTTTCATTTGGTTTCCATTTGCATTCCCAAAAACCAAATCTCCCAATACTACTCAAGGCATAGCGCTTACCCTAAAAATTAGGCAGAATGGTGAATGTTTGCACGTGTTTGACCCTTTTGGAGGACCAAAACTTCTCCAAATGATCTGGAATTTTGTGTGAATGATGCCCTTGGCCTAAGTAATCCAAAAATATAAAATTTCCCTCCAATGGATTCCTCAAGAGAAAGCACATCTCCTACACTAGGAAACATTGCTTGTTTTGTAGTTGAGATTTGGAGGCGTTCCCAGTATCGAAATGAGCTCCATGATAGCTCATTGGAAAGCTTGTCCACTCTAGTTTCCAAAAATACCTTTTTTCTTAGAATGAATGTCATTTTCCTACCCAAAAATTCATTCTCCCAAGACTACTCAGGCAAGGGTGCAGCAGTGAGGCCCAAGGGCACAGCGCATGCACTGGAAAAATGGGTCATCTTGCAGCTAAGTTGTGAAGGCCTTCCCGGTGTCGGAATGAGCTCCATGATAGCTCATTGGAAAGATTGTCTAGTATAATTTCCAAAAATTCCCTAGTTTTTCTGATTATACTTCACTTACCTATTCAAAAACCAAATCTCCCCAGGCTGCTAAGGGCACAACGCCAACCCGGAAAACAAGGTAGAAAGGTGAAATTTTGCATGTTTTTGGCCCTTTTGGAGGACCATTTTTGCTCCAAATGAGCTGAAACTTGGTGAGTGTGATGTACTATACCTAAGGAACCCAAAAATTTAAAGTTTTCCTTCAATGTATTTCCCCAAGAAAAATCGCAATGCCAAGGGTGTTGCCCCCTTGGCCCTAAAAAATAGTAAAAAATCCAAACACTTCAAAAACTTGCCAAACTTTGGATTCGTGCTGCTGATTGGGTTTGGGATGTTTGTAGGGGGTGGGTCAGCCAGTTTTTTAATGTTTTATTTTTTTTAGCCTCCTTTTCCCCATCATACCTCTCATAGGCCTCATTTCCCTCACTTCACTTTCTTCACTGATGATTCTTCAACTTTTCCCTCATCTGATCCACTGACTTGTGTGTTGTCATTATTAGTGTCATCAAAGCTCTTTGAGCCACTGTCAACATCCTTACTACCATTTCCATTTTTTTTTATATTTGTACTTGATTTGAATCACTAACATCTTCTTCATTTACATTTGCCTCACAGCCTTCAATTCTCTTCACTGCTTTCTTGACCTAATGCCATCATCATTACTGCTATATATTTCATCACTACTTGCTTCACTGCACTCAATGTTTTTATGACTGGTATCATCATTGCCTACATCATCACTAACCTTTTCTTGAATTTATCTACCTCACTAACATCATCCTTACTGTCACCATTTCTATTTTCCTTGTTTCTTTCTGATATTTTGAAAAACTTTGTTTTAGACAACCCTAGGATTGATGTGAAATGTGGTGGAGGGAAGGTAAATGAAATGGTAGCTTTTGCAAGTGAAAGGAAGGAATGAATGAAAGAAATATATGTGGTAATAGGTTTAGATGAATGAAAAATTTTTAATTAGTGCAATGAATCATGTTTGACTGATATTCTATCGAGGAAGATGAAGTAAGCATATAGGCAGTGATTTCAAGTCCAAGCCTAGGGTTTCTTCTTATGGTATCAACTTCTTTCCATTAAATGATGAAAAAATGCTTTAAAATGTGTTTAGGGCATTAACTTACCTCTATAATAGCTTTATAAAACCTTGGAGGAAACTTGAAAGAGCTATGAAGTGGTCTGAGGGGTTAATTTGCTTAGGAAGTCCTCCTGGCGAAGGGCGTATCGCTCAATCCCAGGCGTACAACGTATTTTTGCAGAGGGAATTTGGAGGCCTTCTCGGTGTCCGAATTGGGCCCATGATAGCTCGTTGGAAATTTTATCTTGTAGATATTCCAAATCGACCTTTTTATTTCTGATTGAAGCTGATTTTACCTATCAAACGCTGATTCTCCCAAGATTGGTCAAAATGTGTTGAATGATGGTGCAGAAATGGAGAGTTCCGAAGCAGGAAACTTTTGGAGACCTTCCCTAACTCTAAATTTATCTCATAATAGCTCATTGGAAATATATTCTAGTCTAGTTATCATTTGACCCATCAAGAAATTAATTTGGACACTCCAACTATGATAAAACCTGATTTTCCCAAGGTCACTCTAGAAGTGCCGCAATTCTCCCGTGACACCTGTATTTTTTATATTGCTCCCAAACCATGATACCTGTGTAAAGTATGAAGGATTTTTTTTCTGCTTGGACCTACTAGGGACAAAAATCTCTCTCACATTTTTAAAATTCATCTTTTTTTGTTCGGAAACACAATTTGAAGTGAAATTGGCCTTATGAGTGACAAATGGCTTGACTCTTGGAATGAATTCTTGGAAAATGATGGATGCATGATGTTTATGAGTTGGTATGGCTTTATTATTGCTGATATAACCTACCATATGGATTCTCTTCTCCTATGAATCTTTTCCATAGAAAACCCTAGCTTAGTTGGAAGAGGAAATTAGGATTTGGTGTAGGCAAAACAGGGGATTTAGGACTACCTTATAGAGGGAGGGGAATGAAGGGGTTAAGGGTTGTCTAAATTCTTTGGGAAATTTTGGGGGATAGGGATAGATGCTAGAGAGTAGGGTAAAGTGGAAGTTCAAGGATTGAGTGAGGGGAAGGGGTCTAAAAGGGAAAAATAGAGGCCTAGTCTCGAAAAGTGTCAAATTGTAGCAATAGGCTAGGTTTTGTAGAAAAATGATGAGTTTGAGGGATAGGAGTGATGATAAGTGTTTAGGAAGGTATATTAAGGATAGGGGAAAATGAAGTAATGAAGTTATAATCACAAAAGGAGGCTAAAAAAGGTAGGTAAAAGCACATAAGAAGTGTTTTAGGGGCAGCAAGGTGACCATGGAATAGCAAGCTAGTGGAATAGTGAAACATTTTCTATAGGAATAATGAAGGCAGTGAGATTTCTAAAACTCACAATGTTCAAGGAATTTTGTTTTTAGAAATCTATAACCAATATTTAGTCATCTATAGATGGTAAAAATTACTGATGACTAAAAATGGCTCCACTTGGGGAGGGAAACTCCTTTTTAGGCGGTGTCCAGGACCTCAGAGTTCAAATCTCTGAGTTTTGAAGACCAGCACCTTACTTGTACTTGGTAGATCCTTCTTCCTTCATTTGCTGATTTTCTCTTGAAGATATGATCTCATGAAATCTGAAAAACATGATTGGTTCAATCTAAGTTCTACCCACCCATCTTACTTTTCCTAACCTTTTTTCTTATTTTGGTGCACTTGGACTGGCAAACCCTTGACATCATTTTATTTTGAAAGCATAAAAATTGTATATGTCTTCCCTTATTACTTCCAAGAGATCAAATTAGGCTAATGAGCTCTTTTATTCTCTACCTAGTCTACTCATCTTTCGAGATTAGGTTGTTTGACAAATTTTATTCTCTAACCTACTAACATGAAATTCAAAAACATGATCAAACCAGGATTAGACAATCTGATTTTCCATGGGCTGTGGCATTTGGACAAGCGTCACACAGACATTATTTTTTTAAAATAAAAAACTAGAAAACATGAGGGCTGTGATCCATAATTTTTTATGCATCTGTCTCTTTCTCTTTGGTTCAGATTTGAGCATTGAGAACCAACATCTTATCCTAATCTAATCTACTGACAAGTCAAGCTTAAATGGTTTGACAAATCTTCTTTCACTAACCTATCATCATAAATTTAAAACATGTTTAGTCATGATTAGGCTAGATGACTGAACAAATATTTCCTTTCTCAACAGTAGTGGTATTTAGGCTTGCACACTTTAAACAATGCTCTTTTTTTGTATGGGGCTATACCTCTTCTTTTAATCTGCCCTCTTTTTCTTCTTTTCTATGTGTTTTTGTGTTTTTCATTTTTCTCAAAACAATCTGAAACTAAAAAGATGCTCATATGGCTAAGCTTATTTTGCATACGTATCTATCCTAGTCTAACTTGGAGGTGTATATTCATTTGGTGAACTCTCTTTTCCAATATAACCAATCAAGTAGATGATTCCATGGGTGATATTCATTTAGCTCTTTAAGTATTCTGAAGAAATCAAAAGGCCACTCCCACCTCACTTGTGTTTGAACAGTAGTGCCTAAAATTTTCTTTATACTTTGCAAAACATTATTCTTGGAATAACACACTCCTACTTTAGTTGACTCTAAGGAAGCAGCAAAAGGACCTTGGAATAATACTTGATCTAGAAGATTTGAGAAATGAGCTTCATTCAGGACTACTCCTTCCTCCACTTGGCTAAACTTGGGACTCTTTTGGGAAAGAAAATCCATCTCTTCCTCACGATCATCTGCACTGTCAGTCTCATCATATATTGAAATTTTTTCCTCTAACAAAACTGATATTCTTTGATTGACTGGGCTGAAATCGGTGTGAAGGCCATCATGTTGATGAGCAGGAGCACTCTTGTGATTTTAAATTGTAAAGCCTTCATCTGCAATTTGAACTTAAATGGAACTTGGTGGCTACAAATCTGAAGCTGAGGAGAATTCCATGTCCCAAATGATTTCCTCAACCATTTCAAGAAAAGGTGTCTCATTTACAACTTGCTCAATAAGTTCATAATCTTCCCCAACCTCAACATCCAAACTGAAAGACTTCCAATTTCCAATCACATGAAAGTTATTTCTGATAGACTGAAATGAAGTAGAACAAAGAGTCAAAGATCTTTCACTTACTTCCAAAATTTCCAAACTTTCCTCATCAGTGTCATAGGTGACCTGTGTTGGCTGATTACTATTTTCAAGCTAATGACATTGAACTTCATCCCACAAATAAACTGCTGATTGCTTTGCAAGATTAGCTTATGTTTGGAGAACATCATCATCATCAGGCTTATCAAACTTTGGAGAATCATCAACATAAGTAATGTCACCAATAAAAAATATTGGATTAGTACGAGAATACATAGAAATGTTCTATTCACATGAAGGTTTAGAGGTTGGCTGTATGCTTAGAATCTGAGTTATTTCCTCTTCAGTTAAAAGAGGAGGAATTTTTCTCTTTCTTTGGATAGCACTACAGCAGTTCTCTTTCTCTTGTGAACGTTGATTCTGAGGCTGAATGTCTTCTTGAGCCTCACCTAGAAGAGATGATGAATCATCACTTGTGCCTTTAGAGAGATCCTATGGGTTCTCCTCCATCTCTTGTTTGATTTCATCCTCAACCAACTCCTCTTGGTTGATGTGACAGTTTATTTGAGAATTAAAATCATGAAAATATGCTAAGAGATATTCAAGATGCAAATTTTCTAAATATTCATCAATGTCTACAAGGTATTGTAAGGAATCCTGTGATTCGTCACACAAATTTTTAGCCAAGGATAAGGATGGAGAATTTTCTTTATAATGATAAAAAAATACCTTGTGGAGATCTTTTAAGGAAAACAACTTACCAAGTTTTAGCCATTCATACCATTCCCTTGCTTTTCCTTCCAATGTCAACATGAACATTTTCATAAGGTAATCCTCATGCCATTCGACTTTTAACTTCCATAAATGTATATGAAATTTGATGAGATGTAACAAGGGGTCATTGGTCTTTTCATCTTGAAATGTAGCCAAGTTTTTGTCCCAATTTATCTAAGGCATTTTGTGTGGGAACCCAAGGATGTGATCTCTGTTCATCGGAGCATATCTTCGTTGTATCCTTGAATCCATGTTTGTAAATCAGAAAGGGTCACTGAATCTTTTCAACCAGTCTAAAGTCTTCTACCAGTGGAGTCTTTAGGTCTATTTAGAGTTGTGGAGTCACTAGGTGGATAATTTCAACTTTGTTGTCCACCATCAGTGGGATTGGGATTGATCAATGCATTCCCAAGGGAGTCTATGAGAACTAGTGGGGTCAACAGGGCTACTAAAAATCAGTGGAGTCTCCAGGTGGACGATGCTTACAGTTTTAAGGATGTAATTTTTGTCCACCATCAAAAACTAAATACCAATCTAAGGATGATTGTGGGTTTTCTGAGGTCATAAGGAATACATAGATTGTAACTGACTCAAAACGTCCCACCGTGATTGTCATTATGTTAGGTCCCCATAATTTGTCAAATTGGCAAGGGAAAATGTACAAGGGTAACATCAAATGAGTCTTTGGAGTCCTAGGACCTAGGCTTCCTAGACTCAAAGAAGGCTCTCTCTATGTTTGTATGAAAAGTGTAACTTGATAGCTTTTAGGGTTTTGATTTTAGGCTAGTTATTAGGTTTAGGGTTTATTTGTTTGTTTTGATTGGTTGGATAGGTTGTTAAGGAAAATAGATAGAGTAGGAGAGGTTTAGACCATTGGGCTATGGAGTCAACAATAGGTATAGAAACGCACAACAATAGTTCAAGGATACTTCGGAGGGCAAGTTAACAGGGTTGAATAGATCTTCAAGGTTGAGGTGAGTGAGGTGAACATTAAATTGGGAACAAAGTAGGTGCAAAGGGCAGTTAAGAATCATTTTTCAATTACTGCAACAAGAAAGGCCTCTTAGACTACTATGCATGAAGACAAAACAAAATATAGGACATACCATATTTATTTGACCTAACCTTAGCAAGCAAACATCAGGGCAACAATCCAGTAAACCCAAGAGAGTAGGGAACTCCTAACCTCTCTATCTATCTACCTTCATAGAAAGAAAACATATGAGATAAACACATAACAGAGATCAAAGAAGAGGGAACTCCTAACTTCATTAATCAAGCTATAAAGACATCCAAAGGAACTATGTAGGATAAACAAAGGGCATGGTGAATCATAGAACTCTTTAGCTAAACCTAATCAGCAATACTTCAAGATAAAAGACCTTAAAAATAATGTTTAAGCAATGGAAAAAGTAGGGCTAACCATAAAACTACTTTGAAATTTTCTTCATTGAATCATATTTAAGATAAACAAGCATAAGTGGGTCTAGAGAGCAACTAATAATTCTTTAAACTGACCTAGCAGAGGAAAACATGAAAGCAAGAGAAGCAGACAGACTTAATGAACCTTTGCCAGCATACCTTAAGCTAAAAATTTTGTTCTAGGGAAAGAAAAGGATGAAACAATATGTAAAACATAAGAAAATTATAAAAAAGGGAGAGGAAATCACCATTAGCCATGTTCATAAATCCTACAAAGTGCTTGGCTCCATTATCATCCAGTCCAAAAGGAGTACAAGGCTCCAAGGCCAAAAAATATTTACAACTCAAAGCCTATGCTCAGTTCAACAAGTGATCAACTAGCATCAACCAACATGAAAAATGAGACCCTCATCTAATATTTATCATGCAAAGGATATTAAAAACCCTAACTAGGATTTTGGAGGCCATTAATTGCTCATAAATATCCTTTGAGACTATGCAAGGCCCAAGGCACATATATCCTATTCTAATAAATGAAAAATATCTCCTAACACCTAACTTAGCAAAAAAATGGCTTTGAGGCCTTCAATAACTTCCAAAAATATCTCAGTGTGTTTTGTTGGATTTTTTGCAAGGACACAGCTTTGAGGTCCAAGGGCGCAACACCCACACAGGAAAAATACGTCAACTTGCAGCTAAGTTTTTGAGGCCTTCCCGATATCGGAATGATCTCTGTGATAGCTCGTTGGAAAGCCTGTCAATTCTAATTTCCAAAGAGGCATTTATTTTTTTATTTTACATCTATTTTCTTTCCCAAAATCCAAATCTCCCAAGACTTCTTAGGGCACAGTGCCAGCCCTGAAAATTGGGCAGAATGGTGAATGTTTGCATGTTTTTGACCCTTTTGGAGGACCAAATCTGCTCCAAATGATCTGAAATTTTGTGTACATGATGCCCTTTTCCTAAGGAATCAAAAAATATAAATTTTGTCTCCAAGGGATGCCTCAAGTAAAAGCACAACACCTGCACTGGAAAAATTGTCCTGTTTTGTAGCTCAGATTTGGAGGCCTTCCCGGTGTCCAAATGAGCTCCATGATAGCTCATTGGAAATATTCTCTAGTATAGTTTCCAAAAATACATTTAGTTTTTAGAATGGACTTCATTTACCTGCCAAACAATTCATTCTCCCAGGACTACTTGGGCAAGGGCGCAGTAGTGAGGTCCAAGGGCGCAGTGCCTACACTGGAAAAATGGGTCATCTTGCAGCTAAGTTTTGAAGGCCTTCCCTGTGTCGGAATGAGCTCCGTGATAGCTTGTTGGAAATATTGTTGAGTATAATTTCCAAAAATTCCATTTTTTTCTGATTGGACTTCAGTTACCTATTTAAAAACCAAATCTCCCAAGGCTGCCAAGGGCGCAGCACCAGCCCTTAAAACAAGGCAGAAAGGTGAAATTGTGCATCTTTTTGGCCCTTTCAGAGGACCAGTTTATCTCCAAATGAGCTGAAACTTGGTGAGTGTGATGTCCTTGGCCTAAGGAACCCAAAAATGTAAATTTTACCTTAAATTTATTCCCCAAGAAAAAGTGCAGTGCCAAGGGCTCTGTGCCCTTGGTCCTCAAAAATAGTAAAAAATCCAAACACTTCAAAAACTTGCTAAACTTTGGATTTGTGCTGTTCATTGGGTTTGGGATGTTTGAAGGGTGTGGTTCACGAATTTTTTTAAGGTTTTATTTGTTTTTAGCCTCCTTGGCCCCATCATACCTCTTATAGGCCTCATTTCCATCACTGCACTTTCTTCACTGATGATTCTTCAACTTTTCCCTCATATGATCCACTGACTTGTGTGTTGTCATTATCAGTGTCATCAATGCTCTTTGAGCCACTATCAACATTATTACCACCATTTCCATTTTTTTTATCTTTATCCTTTATGTGAATCACTAACCTCTTCTTCATTTACATTTTCCTCATAACCTTCAATGCTCTTCACTGTTTTCTTGACCTAATGCCATCATCATTACTGCTATATGTTTCATCACTACTTGCCTCACTGCACTCAATGATTTTATGACTGGTATCATCATTGCTTAAATTTATCTACCTCACTGACATCCTCCTTACTATCACCATTTCTCTTTTCCTTGTTTCTTTCAGATATTTTGAAAAAATCTGTTTTAGACAACCCTAGGATTGATGTGCAATGAGGTGGAGAGAAGGTAAATGAAATGGTAGCTTTTGCAAGTGAAAGGAAGGAATGAATGAAAGGAATAGATGTGGTAATAGGCTCAAATGAGTGAAAAATTTTCAATTAGTGCAATTAATCCTGTTTGACTGATATTCTGTCTAGGAAGATGAAGTAAGTATATAGGCAGTGATTTCAAGTCCAAGCCTAGGGTTTCTTCTTATGGTATCAACTTCGTTCCATTGAATGATGAAAAAGTGCTTAAAAATGTGTTTAGGGAATTCAATTACCTCCATTCTAAATTTATAAAACCTTTTAGGAAACTTGAAAGAGCTCTAATGTGGTCTTATGGGTTAATTTTCTTAGGAAGCCTTCCTAGCCAAGGGCCCAACGCACAATCCCAAGTGCGCAATGCATTTTTACAAAGGGAATTTGGAGGCCTTATTGGAGTCCAAATTGAGCCTGTGATAGCTCGTTGGAAATAGTATCGTGTCTAATTTCCACATCTATATGTTTTTTTCTGATTGGAGTTTATTTGACTTGACAAATGTTGATTCTCCCAAGACTGGTCAAAAAGTGTTGAATGATGGTGCAGAAATGGAGAGTCCTGATGCAGGAAACTTTTGGAGTCCTTCCCCAACTCTAAATTTATCTCTTTATAGCTCATTGGAAAGCTAGGATAGTCTAGTTTTCATTTGACCCATTGAGCTAGTCATTGGGACACTCCAGCTATGAGAAAACTGGATTTTCCCACAGTCACTCTATAAGTGCAGCAATTCTCCGATGACACCTGTATTTTTGACATTGTTCCCAAACCATGGTACCTGTGTAAAATCTAAAGGATTTTTTTTTCTTAGACCTATTATGGAAAAAAAAATCTCTCACATTTTTCAAATTCATCTTTCTTTGTTCGGAAACACAACTTGAAGTGAAACTGGCCTTATGAGTGACAAATGGATTGACTCTTGGAATGAATTCTTGGAAAATGCTGGAGGCATGATGTTTAGGAGTTGGTATGGATTTATTCTTGCTGATATGACCTATCATATGGATCCTCTACTCCTATGCCTATTTTCAATATAAAACCATAGCTTAGTTGGAAGAGGAAATTAGGGTTTGGTGTAGGCAAAATAGGGGATTTAGGACTACCTTGTAGAGGGAGGGGAATGAAGGGGTTAAGGGTTCTATAAATTCTTGGGGAAATTTTGGGGGATAGTGATAGATGTTAGAGAGTAGGGGAAAGTGTAATTGAAATTATTTAGTGAGGGGAAGGGGTCCGAAATGGAAAAACATATGCCTAGTCTCGAAAAGTGTCAAATTGTAGCAATAGGCTAGGTTTTGTAGAAAAATGATGAGTTTGAGGGATAGGTGTGATGGGAAGCGTTTAGGAAGGTATATTAAGGATAGGGGAAAATGAGGCAATGAAGGTATAAGCATGAAAGGAGGCTAACAAAGGTAGGTAAAAGCACATAAGAAGTCTTTTAGGAGCAGCAAGGTGACCATGGAATGGCAAGATAGTGGAATAGTGAAAAATTTTCTATAGGGATAATGAAGGCAGTGAGATTTCTAAAACTCACAATGTTTAGGGAATTTTGTTTTTATAAATATATAACCAATATTTAGTCATCTATAGATGGTAAAATTTACTGATGACTAATGGGTTTTCCTCTAACTCTTGGGTTGATGATTATGTTTGACTCTGTCTTTTCCAATGGATTCTCACTGGTGCCGCTGCTAAGTGGTACATTGAACTTTCTTGCAATGTCTTATAAGATTTAAAATCCTTAGCCATGGAATTTCTCATGTACTTTGAGTTAAAAGTTCAGTATGAAACTGGGACACACCTCCTCACATCCTTGAAGCAAGATGAAGCTACCCATATCTCTGATCATATTCATGAATGGAGGCATCGTCGTCGTCTGATCAAGTTTGATATTCCTGATCAAATTTTAACTTATTGGTTCACTACCTCATTCGTTGCTCTGATTGCTAAGGAAATTGATATGGGGGCATGCATTACTGAGGAACAAGCCATTTCTCATGCCCAGTACCTTGATATTCTATACTCTCAGTCTGGCACGTTGTATGAACTCTTGCCTGATGCCCCTTGACCTGGAACTTCCAAAGCAGTGGTGACACCATCCATCGAAGGTATCATCGGTTCTGTGTCTTAGACTTCTCGGAAGTCTTCTTCTCCAAATCCTGCGAAGCAAAAATCTACTCCTTCCAATGATACTACTTCTCAGCGACCCCCGAATTCTGGTAAAACCATGGAAGTGAATGCCATCCAGTACAATCTGGTGGATAAAACTGCCAAGGGTAAAAATAAGGGTAAAGGTAAGGCCAAAGCCGATACCCTGAAACAGGATTCTCAGAAATCTTGTGCTGATGATGGTTTGCAACGTAAACCCAAGTACCCTTGTTTGATTTGTGATGAAGAGCACTACTCCAAGGACTGTCCCTGACGGTCAGAAGTGAGTCGATTGCTCAAAGGCACCCAAGGCACTCTGACTATTCTCAAAGAACTGTTTCCATCACAACAGGCTCAGTTGGTAGAGAAACCTCAGTGCTCTGCCCCATTTGGCTCTCAGGTTTTCATGATGAACAGTCTTGCATCTGTCTTTATTTCTACCCAATCGAAATATTATACTGAACCGCATCTTGCAGCAGGGAAGGAGATCACCAATGGTCCTCCTCCCCTACCTGCTTCTAGCCCTCTTCAGATTGAAAGGCCAAATACTGAGCCCATTGTACAACCACCTTCCAAAGGTGTACTCTGTAAGTCTTCTTATAATCGTAACGCCCGTACTGCTCAACATTATAGTATTTTTTAGAATTTTTCTCAAGCGCCATCTGCTATGTATGCATTAGAAGTACTTCAAAGTTGTCTGTCTCAACGGAAGGCTTTCTTATCTGCTATTAGTGGGGTTGATCCCACTGATTCAAGCCTTATAACTTTCGATTTGGATAATTTCGTCCCACGTCTCCCTCACCAGCTTGCACGGATTATCCAAGTTGCGATTAATGGACAAAATATCCATCAAGTGGTCATGAACGAGGGTGTTTCTATGTGCGTCATGTCATCTACCTACTAGAAAGCCATCTTTTCTCCAGCTCTTAATTCATCTCCAAATGCTCTAGAAGCATTTGATGGCTGGGAATCTCGCCCTCTTGACGTTCTCTCTAGTTTACCCATTACCTTAGAAGGGAAGACAATTAACATCGAGGTTGAAGTCATCAACGTGAAGCTCAATTACAATATTCTCCTTGGTCATAGTTGGACTCACACCATCCTGTGGTTTCTGTCCACTCTCTTTTATTGTTCTTTGATTTCCACACAAAGTAAATATCATCACTATCGATCATTTGTCTTTCTTCACTTCTTTGTCTTTCGAGAGCAATGTTCCATACGTAGATCAAATTTATATGCCTTATAAGAGCATAGGGCTAGGTATCTTCAAAGATCCTACCCTCATGGACCTTTTTCCTCTTAATCCACCGAACACTGCTCAGGTTAATATGATCTCCAGGTATTCTGATTCGTGGATCATCCCTTCACCCAAGAAGATTGATTCATTTGGAGATTCAATGCCATTGAGTCCCATAGAGATTTATTATTGTGAACTTATTTCGGCTTCGAATCCTCCACCTTCTGATCAAGCTCCTGTGAGTATATGTCTCTTGACACTTTTTCTCAATCCCCTTGGCTCAGCAATTCGGATTCACCCGATCCCTTAGGAGAGATATTTCCCTTTGATGAGGCCATCTTCGAAACTATGTCTCTTGAGGATCCTCCTTGGGACAATAGTCATCATCGTTCCTTATTCATGCTTGGCCTTTGGGCTATGTCTACTTGTCTCTAGAGGTTTGATTCTCAAGTTCCTTCTCCTTGTAGGTTTCAACCCTGTACAGAAATTATCTTCAAACCAATCTTAAAAACATAAAAAAAAAATAGCGAGAGCATAAAACATAAAACACATAAACATGGATATTTTCCCCCGGATCCCAAATCAGGATGACCAGCTTGATTTTTCATTATATTCCTTTTAGTGTTACAACACATATATATACATCCTGAAGCATACATAAACCCCAATCCATTAACCCTGGATTAGAACATAACTGTAGTTCCCTTGACCGGATCTACAAAATACCAGGGGCCGAAAACCATCATGCCCCAAAACCTTGTGCAAACCCATGCACAAAACCATGGGCGGGTCCGCCCACTGGAAAATAAGGACCAAAAAAAAATTTTCTGTGGCGCTGCCCCATACCCTGACAGGGGGGGGCTACCGCCTCCCCTGTCACCCCCTCTAAATTGCGCCTAGCGCAACGTATAGGGGGGGCTATCACCCCCCCTATTACCCCCCCGCACATGATTAGTCGTGGAAATAATATAACACAAAACCAACATTCTCCCACTTGTTTTTTTCTTTCCACATGGGGGCACAGGAGAGCTGAGTCATTAGCCGAGTTTCGCAACACCCATTGTTTCTCTACACCAAGAGAACTTTTGAGTGCTCATTGACTTTGTCAATGCATCTGCAACATTCTTCAAAGTGTCCACCTTTACTAGCAACACCCTTTTAGCCTCAACCCTATATCTCACAAAGTGATATTGAAAATCAGTGTGCTTTGTCTTTGAATGATAAGCAGGGTTCTTAGCCAAGAAAATTTCACTTTGGCTATCACATTTTATCCTTATAGCTTGTTCCACCAACCCCATACTTGAACACAATATCTGCAACCAAACTGCTTCCTTCCTTGCATGAGTGGTCGCCATGTATTCTACCTCTGTAGTTGAAAGAGCCACTACAGACTGCCTTTTACTCATCCAACTGACTGCACCTCCAAATAGGCTAAACACATACTCACTTGTAGATCTTCTTTGGTCTAGATCTCCAGCCCAGTCAGCATCATCAGAACCATGAATTTCCAACACTCTTTCCAATCGTGGTCTTCCCTGGTAGCACAAGCCATAATCACTAGTGCCACACAAATATCTGAAAACCTACTTCACTATTATCCAATGCTCCTTCCCTGGGTTTGACATAAACCTACTCAATACTCCCACTGCATGTGCAATGTCTGGTCTAGTATATACCATTGCATACATCAGGCTGCCCACTACACTTGCATATGGAACACGGGACATATCCTCCTCTTCTTCTTGTGTCTTGGGACACTGTTCAGCAGACAGCTTTGTACCTACAGGAATCGAAACATTCACCAGTTTACTATCCTGCATATTGAACCTCTGAAATATATTATCGACATACTTCCTTTGGTTTAACCAGAGCTTCCTGTTTTTCCTGATCTCTCTTAATTTCCATGCCCAATATATAGTTTGCAGCACCAAGATCCTTCATGTCGAATTTGGAGAATAGCTGGGTCTTCAAATCTTGGATAGTTTCTTTGTCATTTCCAATCAACAACGTATCATCCACATACAAGACCAAATAAATAACACGGTCGCCAATTAATTTAAAATAAACACAGTGATCCTCCTTGCTTCTGGTGAAGCCAGGTCCCCGTATATAGGTATCAAATTTCTGAGACCACATCCTTGGTGACTATTTTAGCCCATACAGAGACTTCTTTAACCTGCATACCAACTCTTTCTTCCCCTTCACCATAAAGCCTTCAGGTTGTTTCATGTAGATCTCTTCTTCCAGATCCCCGTGAAGAAATTTTGTCTTCACATCCATCTGTTCTACCTCAAAATCAAATGCAACAGGAACAGATAAAAGTAATCTAATATAAGTAACTTTGGAAACAGGAGAAAAAATATCACCAAAATCAATTCCTGGCACCTGGGAATAACCTTTTGCTACCAATCGAGCTTTGTATTTCTCCACCTTGCCTTCTACATTCATCTTCTTCTTAAACACCCATTTGCTCCGGATGGGCTTCCTTCCAGCCGGCAACTCTACCAGATCCCATGCCTCATTTTTATGGAAGGATGCCATTTCATCAACCATGGTCTCCTTCCAGATTTTTCCATCCTTTGAATCTACTGCCTCCCTGACGGTTTTGGGATCATCATCAGTTATAGTTAAAGAAAAATTTGAACAGAAAGCAGATGGACTATACCTTTCTAGTTGTCTTCTTTCCCGAACTAATCTTCTCACAGCTAGAGTTTATGGCTCTTCCTCTTCTAAGTCTTCTTCTATTGTAGAGTCTGATTCATCCTCCTTTGGCTAGAACTCTATCTTCTCAGGTTCCTTTGGTAGGACTTCATGTTTAACAATATCTTTCACTTCTCTAAACACCACATCTCGGTTGTACACAAACTTCCTTGTTTCCGGGTTCCAAAGCTTGTAACCCTTTAAACCATCCTTATACCCAATAAAGATGCACCTTTCAGATTTATTATCCAACTTACTCCTTTTCTCCTTCAGAACATGTACATATGCATCACATCCAAATACCCTCAGATTTGAAAGAGAGGGTTTCTTACCAGTCCATACCTCATGTGGAGTCTTATCCTCCAATGCTGATGAAGGTGATATGCTAACCAAGTAACATGCAGTCTCCACTGCCTCTGCCCATAATTCTTGTCCTAACTCGATACCACTGAGCATGCTTCTTGCCTTTTCCATCAGCGTTCTGTTCACTCTTTCTACAACTCCATTTTGCTAAGGGGTGTATGGAATAGTCTTCTACTGTGCTATACCACACTTCGTACAGAACTCCCCACAATTATCTGTCCTCAACACCTTTATCTTCTTCTCTGTCTGGTTTTCTACCAGAGCCTTAAATTATTTAGATATGTCAAAGACTTCAGATTTATTCCTCAAGAAATATATCCATGTATTCCTTGAGAACTCATCTATGAATGAAACATAGTACACATACTTACCCATTGATGGAACCGACACAGGTCCAAACACATCACTGTGCACAAGCTTTAATATCTTGTTCGCCCTCTTAGCACTATAAGGGAAACTCACCCGATTTTTCTTCCCATACACACAACGTTCACAGAAATCGAAATCCAGAGAGATATTGGACATACCTTCTACCATACCATTTCCATGCAGTATCCGAAGGCCCTTCTCTCCAATATGTCCAAGCCTTTGATGCCATAGCATGGTATTTTCTCCAGAGACTGCTAGGCTTTCCGCTGCACTTTCAGGAACCACAGAACTGTTACACCCATCAATAACAATGCTACCTGGTAGCTTGTAAAAATTTCCAATCCGAACTCCCCGCATTAATTCCAGTGCTCCCTAAACCATCTTACAGGTATCTTTCTCAAACACTATTTTTACACCTGCATCATCCATATTTCTTACATAAATTAGATTTTTGGCCAATGCAGGAATGTGCAGGACACCAAGAAGTGTTCTAATCCTTCCACCTTGTAGCTTCAGCTTGAATTTTCCACGTCCGACAATTCTTCCATCCTATTGTCACCTAAGAAGACATCACCGCCATCATATTTCTCATACTCGCATAACCACTCCCTATGGGGAGTGAAGTGAAAGGATGCACTTGATTCAATCAACCATGACTCATGATCTAGATGTGTATTTGAAGAAGAAGCCAAATAAACATCCCCACCTTCGTCTGAGGTGTTTTTTGCCTCTACAGAAGGAGCATCATCAGATCCCTTTCCTTTCTTAGGAGCTTTATATCTGTAGTCCTTTTTGTAGTGCCCTTCTTTTCCGCATTTCCAGCACACCTTTACAAACATTCCAGGATATTTAGATCTCCCTGTAGATTTATATCTCCCAATTGAAACCTTATTCTTGTTTCTATTCTGGGACCTTCCTCGTACAGATAAGGCATCTCCATTCTGACCCTCCACATTTCTCCGCCTCATTTCCTCCGACAGCAAGGCTGAGATAATGTCATCAAAATTCAAGGTAGTTGTATTGCTACATATTCCAATAACCAAACTGTCCCACAAATCTGGTAGAGAACATAAATAACTGATGCACTTATCTTCATCTAAGATTTTAATATCAACAGATGACAACTGACTTACCACAGTATTGAAGGCATTCAGATGCTCTGTCACCAAGTGTCTATCCTTCATCCTCAGGTTATACAACTTTTTCCGTAGGAACAATTTATTCACCAGAGACTTAGATAGGTACAAATTCCCTAGCTTGTCCCACAAGGTATTCACCATAGCTTCCCTAGATACATTCAAAAATACTAAATCTAAGACACACAACCTTATTGTGCACTTTTCTTTTGATCCAATTTCTTCTAATCTTCACCTGAAATTGCCATTGGTTTAGCACCTAGATCTACCACGATCCACTGGTCCTTATCCACCAACAGATCCTCCATCTTGAGCTTCCACAACTCAAAACTATGACCATTAAATTTCTTGATCTCTATCTTCCCGCCGCTTGCCATCTTCTTTCACCATAACAATCAATCCCGCAGATCTCCCACTGAACAGGGTCTACCTCAGGCCTGAGTAAAAAACCCCTCAGCAGCAAATGCATCCCCTTGAAGCCGAAACTATTTTGATACCAAATTTAGGTTTTAACCCTGTACAAAAACTATCTGCAAAAAAATCTTAATAACAGAAAATAAACAATATCAAGGGCATAAAACATAAAACACATAAACATAGAGATTTTTCCCTAGATCCCAAATCGGGACGACAAGCTTGATTTTTCATTATATTCATTTTAGTGTTACAACACATATATATACATGCCAAAGCATACATAAACCTCAATCCATTAAACCTGGATTAAAACATAACCATAGTTACATTGATTGGATCTACAAAATACCAAGGGACGAAAACCATCATGCCCCAAAACCATGTGCAAACCTATGCACAAAACCATGGGCTGGTCCGCCCACCGTAAAATAAGGACCCAAATAAAATTTTCCGGGGCACTACCTCGGACCCTGACAAGGGGGGCTACCATCCCACCTGTGATCCCCCCGACGTTGCGCCTAGCACAACGTACAGGGGGGGCTATTACCCCCCCTGTTACACCCCTGCGCGTGATTAGTTGTGGAAAGAATATAACACAAACCCAACACTCCACTTCAAATGCTCATTCAGACACATGAAGTCTTTGCGGAAGGTAACTTGGGCAACATCACACAAACGATGCCTATCGACATCTCCCTTAAACCAGGGGTTTTTGAGAACATCCATATTGGGGTGACCTGTTCTCCCAATGAGATCAAGGTCTATACTAGTCTCTTCCGCGAGTTTTCTGATGTTTTTGTGTGGTCTTACGAAGAAATTTTGGGCATCGATCCAAGTATAGTGGTGCACGAGATTCCTACCTATCCTGGTGCGAAGTTTGTTTTCCAACGTCTTCGTCCTGTGCACCCTAGAAACGCAACCGCTATAAAAGGTGAAGTTGAAAAACGTATTTGAGCTGGTTTTATCTATCTTATTCCCTTGATAGAATGGGTTTCCAATATTGTTCCCGTGGATAATAAACAAGGTGCTATTTGGGTCTATGTCGACTACCGTGACATCAACCATGCTTGCCCTAAGAATACGTATCCTAATCCTTTTATTGATCAAATCATTGATGACTATGCTAGGAGTGAGATCTTTTCCCTTATGGACGGGTTCTCTGGGTACAACCAGATTAATATTCTACCGGTTGATCAACAAAAGACCACCTTTATCTGTCCTCGGGGTACTTTCGCCTATAAAACTCTCCCTTTCGGTCTTAAAAATGCTGGGGCTACATTTCAACGAGAAATTTCATATTATTTCCATGATATCAAGTGCATTGTTCAGCCTTATTTGGATGACCTTCTGGCTCATTTGACTATGTGTAAGGACCATCCTATCATCTCTGTCATATTTTTCTTCTCTCTCGATGCTATAACATTCGGATCAATCTGCATAAGTGTGTCTTCTGTGTTGACTCTAGTAGACTCTTAGGGTTTATCGTCTCAAAAGATGGAATTCGTCTTGATCCCCTCAAATTTGATGCTATTGTTAATCTCCCCTCTCCTTCCTCTTTACATCAGTTACAGAGTTTTCCAGGGAAAGCTAACTTCCTGCGATGTTTTATCCTGAACTATCCTTAAGTAGCCAAAGGATTTACGTGATTAATGAAACAAGGCGTCTTGTTCCTCTAGGATGAGGTCGCCCAAAAATCCTTCAATGCACTGAAGACGTTGCTGGTTAATGCTCCTGTGTTGCGTCCTTGAAATTATCATCGCGATTAATCCCTCTATTTGTCTACTGCATTTAGCACGATTTCAAAGGTTTTGATACAAGACGACAATGATGGTGACAAGCATGTCATTTACTATCTAAGTCGTAATTTCCTCGATACTGAAACGCGTTATGCACATGTCGAGAAATTGGTGTTGGCTGCTATTCAGGCTGATCAATGTTTTCTTCACTATGTTCTGTTGCACACAGTGATCGTGATTTTTTATTGCAACCCTATGAATTACATATTGACTCATCAATTCCTGGGGGGAAAATACTCGAAGTGGATTATTATCCTCTAAGAGTTATATTTTGAGTTTACTACCTCCAAATCAAAGAATTCATTGGTTTTCGCCCATTTGATTTTCTCTCTCCCTTCTGATTCCGCTCCTTCTAGTTCCGAGGAATGCATTCTGGATGACAGGCTTTTTATTATTAGCACCCTCGATCCTTGGTATGGTGATATCATCATATATATTCAGACTTCCACCCTCCGATCTAAGTTGAAGAAGGATGCTCGTGAACGCATGCACCATCATTCAAAACCTTATAAAAAATTCAGAGATACACTCTACTGCATCGAAGTTGATTCCATTCTCCACCGGTATTTGTAATATTCCCAAATGGGAAAAGAAGGAATATAGTGTAAAATACTAGAATAAAAGTGTAAAAAATCATATAAAAGCAAGATACCAATATGAAGACCTTATAATCATTAAAAAAATAGCATATACATGTAAAATAATGGGCCAAAAATGATATAACAAGACATAATAAGCCTCCAATGAATAAATCCCTCTATAAGAGGTGTTTCTACTATATATCAAAATGTTGGAAGACTGTTACAACACTTTTTAAAGAGCACAAATATAGTAAATGAATATACAAAAGGTATGTGGCTGATGTATGCCACAATAGATACAAAAATGAATATTTGGCTCTATAGAACCTCCAAAAAAGAACCTCACAAGGGTTTTTAGAAATACACCACCATACAAGATGGGAATCAAAGCCCTAGGGCTAAAGATCCACTACAGCAATAGATCTGGAAAGTTGGGGCTGATCTGATATGATAAATAGTGCAGCCTCCTCCAACAGATCCTCTAGATGAAAGGCTGATCCCTTCACTACAAAACCTCCTCCCCAAATGGTGTACTAAAACCACCTTGCAACTCTTCCCTCAAAATAACGCAGTCCAAGATAGAAACTGTGATGTAGGTGAAAACAAATAAGTGGCCTAATGCCAAATGTTGCAATAAGGCTAAAGGGCCTTCCTTAATATCCTCCCAATGGAAAGGAACCCTTCTCCACTAAAAATAGGCATTGAAGTGACCCAAATGTGGTCTCCACTGCTGTAACTTGCAACTCAACACAACCCTCAATAGGATCTGCACTGTAGATGAAAGATGAAGCTTGGCCTAAAGCCTAAATATGGCAGTGAAGTACATTACTCTTCCAAGAGGCTTCTCAAGGAAAGAGATGGGATTCCCGACTAGGAACACCCAGTTCTAAACAACACTTGAAATCCTAGCTAAACAGCCAAAGAAAGCTATATGTCTAAAAAGACCATATATTTAGCAATATAATAACTAATACATAATGAAATATGGCTTCCATCCTCTTCCTTATATAAGAAATGAGCTTCCTAACCCTAATCCCCATCCAATAATGTCACTACTTCCATGCAAAGAGTCTCCATCTAAAACTGCGATGTCTCTCCATAAATGTCCACTCCTCCATGAAAACGTTGTTGATGTGGTCAAAGTTGACCCAGTCAAGGTGTTCCAACCCCTTTTCACACCTAAGGGTGCTCAATTAAGTTGCCAAGATATATTATTTTCATTGGCATTGATTTTATTCATTTAAAGGATATTTATGGATCTCCATTATCCTCCTATTCATTAAACAAGAAAGGAAAACAAAAATTAATATTCCAACTATCTCACGGCTAATTAGGAATATTACAATCCTCTGCTCCCAAATGTTGCTTGTCCTCAAGCAACTGACAAGGTGAGTGCTCCAATTCTTCTCCTCCATCATTGGTGACACCTCCAAGTGATAAGTTTCCCTTATAAGACAAGTTTCCCCCATTCCATCCCTCCATGAAATGATCCTCCCAATTTCTCATGAGATGTTAATGATTCATCCCACAAGGAAGCAATAGATTGAATGAAACAATCATGGTTTTCCCAAGGTTCTCCCTGAAATAGGTAACATAATGAATATGGAGAATTTCTCTCCCATAGATCACATTCAATCCTTCCATCCTTCCTCCAATCATTCCCATAAAAATAATAAGTACATCACCCATGTATGGGATCAAAACAAAGTACATATGAACAGTAATATGCAAAGATGGAGGTCAATCACAGTCCCACATATGGAACTAGTGCAATATGTCTCTTAAATGCATCATATAATGATATGGTAAGTGGTTTCCCCACCACTTACTTGATGCCCAAGTATTCTCACAAGTTATTAAAGGGTGAGAAATGTTTGGTGTCTTTGGAGTGCACCTAGAGTGGTAAATCATCTCCCTATATCCTCCAAGGGAGTGGCCATGTTCAGAATTTTTTATGGCCCAAAGTTGGCCCTGAAGTTTATATGGAAGAATGGTCCTCCTTGGAGGTATGGCCTAGATATACATGGTAAAGGAGTGCAAATAATCATGAATTAAATCATTATATACATAAGCATTTTCCTTACCATAAATTTTTCTCATACAAATGGAGTGGTCCATATATAAATTTCCTGTCATTCCAAAAGAGGAAAGAGGTGGTTGTGATAACTCCTCCATAGAGTTATGTATATCTTCCATCTCCACTTGATCCATGCATATCTTCAAATTCTGATATAGTTCCTCTTCAAAGACTTCCCAAGTGTATCCCTCCATGATGGAGTGGTATGCTCTCATAGAATAGGTATGGCTGAAGAGAAAATCTTCATGTGCTCTTTGTAGTAACTTATCCTTAAGCTTGGAAGCCATAGATAAGAAGAACCTACCATGATAATAGATGACTTCATATTGGATTGAATACCCCTCTTCATTTAGTTAGTCATCAAGTATCATGCATGTAAAAATATCCTTGGAATAATCCACCAACAGCTGGGATTTCTAATATGGATATAACCTCCATAGTGACAGCGCTGATGATCTATCAAAAAGAACATATGTCATATTTCTACCCTTTTCTTTGACATCTCCCATGAAAAAGTCACATCTTGGAAGGCTACTATTCTTCCCATGATTCTTCTTCCATAGCACAAAATCTGAAATGAGAGTGGGTATTGATGATGTTGGGACAATGTCTCCCTCCTCCTTGAGTCTACCCAAGATTCTCAGCATTGTATCATGGCCTCCCAATGCTCCCTCCTGGATATATGAATGGTGCATCATGATGTGAGACATATCTCACCAATTTTGGATCAAGTGGCCTCCTAGGTGGTTTGCCACAAAACAATGATGTCTCATGGGCCAAAGTCATGTGCATGATAGATGGGACTACCATGTCCTTACTTCCACTACGTAAATACATCTCCTTTTTTTGTGTGGAAACTTCCTGATAATTGGGTACCACTCTCATTTATGCAATAGTACCTCTAAATGGAGCAGTTTCTCCATCCTCAATTTTTGGTGGTGGTGGATCATCTCCTGCTATTCCAACGATGTGACCCCTATCTGTTTCTTCTTCTTCCTCCTCCTCATCATCTGAGAAGACCTCTATATAGAGTGCCTTTCTAGTTGCACATCTATGTCTGGGTACCCATGATTCTTGGCATGTGAAGCAAAGCTTCCTTCTCCTCAAATATCTTTGGACATCATCACTATGAGGTTTTTTACTTTGGCTCTCTTTTGAAAGAGGAGCCTTCTCATCTTTTCCCTCTGATGGAAAAGAGGGATTTTTATGAAATTTTTCCTTTTCTTTTGGAAAGGCATCTTGTGGATATTTAGCCCTTTAAATGGTATGTTGAAAGGTAGTGAGCTTGGTAGACTTAACCAAACCATGAAGAGGTTCTTCTAACCCATCAAAAAACATATAGACCCTTCTTGCTGCAGATAAATCAGGCAACATAATAGAAATTTTTACAAATTTGGAAATGTAATTTTTTGGATTACCTGATTGTTTGAGCTTTTCTAGCCCCATGAATGGTGCGTCAAGATATCTTCTATCAAACCTCTCCACCAACCTCCTTGTGAAATATGAATATGCAGTCACATTGGCATGCCCCAATGTAGACAAGACATGGAACCACCAAACATGTGCTTCACCCTCAAGGTGCAGCGCTGCTATCTTAATGGCCTCCATCTGTGGTACTTTTTTCAGTTGGAAGTGGATATCAAGGTTCTCTACCCATGATTTGGCAGTGCATTTAGATGACCCATCAAATTTGGGTAAGAAAAATCTTCCCATAGTGTGGTGTAGACCATGATTCTGAACGAATCATCCACCTCTATTATGATGCCTAGGTCTCCTATTGTCCTTAATCTAACAAAATTATAGAAAACTAAAGTGATCTTCGAATCTCTGAGATTGAGACTCATACTCCATAAAATACTATTCAATAGATTCTAGTTCTTGAAACCCTTCATTTCCCACTGCTAAGAATGTAGGCATTGTAGACCATTAGGAAACTTGCTACTACTTCACTCGTTGATCATTCCAGTGATGAGAAATACCGGAGCCTTCACCATGCATAAATAATTTATTGGATTCCTTGTATCTATCCATCCTAAACTCATTTATTTCTCTAGCAATGTCTTGCATAGTTCGAAGAAGAATCTTGGGATACTCCTTCTCTTCATGTTCTCCTAATATTGGGGTTTTACCCTTGTCTTCTTGATCATTTGTATAATCAAAATTATAGTTTCTTATTTTGAGATACCTCTTCTCTCTATCTGTGAGAGGATTTCCTTCTTATGATGACATATTGGCTTTTCAAGATGCACAAGCTAAGCCAATATTATGCTTTGATACCATTGTAATATTCCCAAACGGGAAAAGTAGGAATATAGTGCAAAATACTAGAATAGCAGTGTAAAACATCATATAAAAGAAAGAGGCCAATATGGAGACCTTCTAATCATATAAAAGCAACATATACATGTAAAATAATGGGCCACAAATGATATAACAAAACATAATAAGCCTCCAATGAAGAAATCCATCTATAAGAGGTGCTACTACTATATATCAAAATGCTGGAAGACTGCTACAGCGTTGTTTAAAGAGCACAACTACTGCAAATGAATACACAAAAGATATGGGGCTGATATATGCCACAATAGATATAAAATTGAATATCTAGGATCTATACAACCTCCAAAAAAGAACCCCACAAGGGTTTTCATAAATACAACACCATACAATATTGGAATCAAAGCCCTAGGGCTAAAGATCCACTGCAACAATAAATTTGGAAAGTTGGGGCTAATCTGATATGATAAATAATTTAGCCTCCTCCAATAGATGCTCTAGATGAAAGGCTAATCCCTTCACTAGAAAGCATCCTCCCCAAATGGTGTACAGAAACCACCCTGCAACTCCTCCCTCAAAATAACGCAGTCCAAGACAGAAATTGCATTGTAGGGGAAAATAAATAAGTGGCCTGATGCCAAATTTTGCAATAAGGCTCAAGGGCCTTCCTTACTATCCTCCCAATGGAAAGGAACCCTTATCCACTGAAAATAAGCACTGAAGTGACCCAAATGTGGTCTACACTACTGAAACCTGTAACTCAATACAACCCTCAATAGGATCTGCACTATAGATGAAAGATGAAGCTTGGCCTAAGGCCTGAATGTGGAAGTGAATTACAATACTCTTCCAAGAGGCCTCTCAAGGAAAGAGGTGGGATTCCTGATTAGGAACACCTAGTGCTAAACAACACTTGAAATCTTAGCTAAACAACCAAAGAAAGCTATATGTCTAAATAGACCATATATTCAGTAATATAATAACCAATACATAGTGAAATATGGCTGCCATCCTCTTCCTTATATAAGAAATGAGCTTCCTAAACCTAAGCCCCATCCAATAATGTCACTACTTCCATGCAAAGATTCTCCATCTAAAACTGCGATGTCTCTCCATAAATGTCCACTCCTCCATGAAAACGTTGTTGATGTGGTCAAATTTGACCCAATCAAGGTGTTCCAGCCCCTTTTCACACCTAAGGGTGCTCAATTAAGTTGCCAAGATATATTATTTTAACATTGGCATTTATTTTATTCATTTTAAGGAGATTTATGGATCTCCATTATCCTCTTATTCATTAAACAAGAAAGAAAGAAAATAATTTAATATTCCAACTAGCTCATGGCTAATTAGGAATATTACAGTGTTGGACTCTCGAGGAGGCTGAAAAGATACTGAATGATTTCCATAGTGGCGCCTGTGGCGGTCACATGTCTGGGTATGCTATCTCACAGAAAATTCTTTGTGCTAGCTATTTTTGGCACACCATATTTAAAGACTCCATTGTTGCTATCTGTAAGTGGCATGATTGCCAGATTTATTAGCGCAAGATGCGCACTCCGCCTTCCCATCTTTGTCCTATCATTACCGTTGATCCATTTGTGAAGTAGGGCATCAATTTTATGATGTGTAACCCTCACTCGGCCAGAGCGGCATGCTTATATTATCGTATCCATTGACTACTTCACAAAATGGGTCGAAGAAATGCCTACACTTATGTCTGACATTAAGACAACCACAAAATTCCTATTCAATAATTTCATTACTAAGTTTGGTGTCCCTCAAGCCATTGTTACCAATCATGGCTCTAATTTTCATCATTACATGGTGGTTGAGTTTACTTCTAAGTTGGAACTGCATCACAACAACTCAACATCGTACTCCCCTCAGGCCAATGGCTAGGTTGAAGACATGAAAAAAGTTCTCGTCACTATGCTTCAACGTACGATTTGGATGCACAAGTCAAACTCCCATATGTGGTTGTTTTCAGCTCTCTTGGCCTACTGAACCTTAGTGAAGGATGTGATCAGATTCACTCCATTCCAGCTTGTCTATGGTGTAATATTATAACTTTAGCACACCACTAAATGGAATATTAAATGTTTTTTGTTTATCACCTAGCATCTAAATAAATGGGTAAGGAAGCCCATGCATATTAAAAACATGAATAAATTCCCTCATAATGTGAAAGGGGATAGTCATAAGAGTTGGATTTCACACCCTTATGTGTGAAAGAGGACATTTGCATGGAGAAAAGGTCAAGTTTGACCAAGTCAACAACGCTAGGATAGGAGGTGGAGAACACTTTGAGAGACAACGCAGTATTTATGGGAGGAGGGTTAATTGGTGAAGGAAACCCTAATGAATGGGACCCATGGAGAGAGGGATTTCACTTGCTTAAAAGGAGGACAAGGTAGCCATTTTTATTCATGATTTAGATTATTGATTTCATTATCTGTTCAGACTTTGTGCATTCTTCTGTTGTTTAGCAGAGTTGCAGTGCTGCTTAGCACAAGGATTTCCTCTTTAGGAATTCCTCATCCTTTCAAAAGAGCCCTCTTGAAGGAGCTTGTACTTCATTTCTCAACACTCAAGCTTCAGGCCAAGCATCCTCCTTCAGCTACAACACAGTTTCTGTTTAGAGCTGAGTTATGTTGTAGGGTGTTGCAGTGGAGGTTCCTCAACACCACATATTGGGCTTATCTTTCAGAGGACAGAGCTTCCTTTCCTTTGGGTGATCAGTTGGGAAGCCCTTGGAGCATATTGCAGATCTTGGCACTTGGACGACACATTTTCTTGCACCTACAGCGTAGTATCCCTTACTGACTACGTTATTTTCAGTGAGTATTTGTAGTGAGGGATTGAAGTGTTCGTCGGAGGGTGATATCTTCAGTGTTAGGATAAAAATTTCACTTGGAAGATCCATTGGAGGAGGTATATTCATCAAATGTAGCATCTTCATCCATATCCATCCAGATCCTGTCCCTGAGTTGCAGCTGCTACCCTGCAACTCTAGTATTTTACGATTTTGCGTATTTCAGCCAATCCTTCCACGATTGTTTTGAAATAGTGTTTGGGAGCATAGATATTCTCTCCCATCATTGTATCAGCCATATATATATAGATATATGATGTTTTTTTATTTCCTGTAGCAGTGATCTATCTATGACTGTGTAGTTTTGATCCATAGACATTTGGCTATGTAGCAGCATTTCACTATTCACATATTTATCCATGGGAGGCTTGTTTGCCTTGATCATTTGATGTGTATTGAAATTATTTGCTGCTGATATATATAATAAAATGGATTTATGGTTTTCATACATCTTGGTATGATCTTATCACTGCTACTCCATGTTTATGTTCATGTATTGTTGTATCTCCAACTTTAGAATATCTTAAGATATTCTCATTGTTGTAGATTTTCCCTATTTCGGGATATTACAGTGGTATCAAAGCATAATCTTGGCTCACCCTGTGGAACTCAGCCATGATGCTATCAAGAAAAGAGAAGATGAAGACTCCATTCTTAGGGGAGAGAAGGAGGATAGGCTTTCAAAGCTTCTTCCTAAATCTGTACAGAGCATTCAAGGAGATCTCAAGAAGATCATAAGGGAGATGTGCATAGAATCTCCAAGAGGGTTTGAATCTGAGTCAAACTATAGAATTTCACATCATGAGTGTGAGCATGTAGCCACACAAATTGATGCACAACACAGTCACATGCCCATAATTTCCATAAGAGAGATGGAAGAAGAAGGAATGACTAGGAGGGAAACTCTTAGTGATTTTCTGCAAGAGTATGAGTCTCAAACTCAAAAGTTTAGAGACCATGTCACTTTTCTAGAATTCTGCAAGATCAAGGTGAAGAGAAGCAAGTAGCATGATAGGGGTAGATTCCTCCTATCTACTTTTGATGGTTCACCTACATGTTCAGCAGGAGCTTGGGTGGAAGAACTAGACACCTTTTTGCAGCAGCACCAAATTTCTGAAGATGAAGCCATCAGAGTTGCAGCGCTGCATCTTAGAGCTAAGGCCCATGCATGGTGGATATTTGAGTCTTTCTCTTTGAAAAATGCAAATACTTATTCTTATGCAAGGTTTACTAAGGCATTGGTGGGGAGATTTGATGGAAAACTTTATGCAACACATGTGGAGAAGTTAAACAAACATAAAAAAACAAAACCCTTACATGTGGTAGAGAAAACTATAAACTCAGATCCACTTTAGAAACCCATGGAGGAGATTGACATCTTGCATCATAGCTTGTTAAGGGCACAACCTCTATCTCATATTCCTGAACAAGAGGGCATGGGGATCTCTTTTTCAAAAGAGGATCCAGTACTTGGTAGGTTTTCCATACATGTTGATGAGGAGGAAGGCAACAACGCTGTCATGTCTATAGTTTATCTAGCACCTCATGCAAAGGAAGAGGCAGCTCTTGTTCCAAATAGAGGGATTATTGTATCATTGCAAGAAATTCCCCAGTATCTCACATGTGGAGATCAAGGCACAAATCATGATTTACATGTGCCTTTGATAGAAGGGTGTGAACCTATGGAAATACAAGGAGGAGATAGGAAGGATGACCAGCATCATACGATGAGGAGCACAAACCCCTCTCTATTTCATGAGGTTGATGCACCTAAGAGGGAGACTGGATTGCGCAGTGAAAGCAGGGACAAGTCTATCCATACATATATGCAGTCTACTCTTCATGAGGATGTCTCATTGCATGGAGACAATTCACCAAGGAGACCACCAGATCAGCAGATGATGAGATATGCTTCACATTTTGAGGCACCATTCATTGATTTCAGAGGAGTGGAGACCTTGGGAGGTCATTATACAATGCTGACAGTCTTGGGTAGACTCAAGGAGGAGAGAGGCATTCTCTCAACATCATCTTTACCCACTCTCATTCTAGATTTTGCGCTGTGGAAAAAGTAGCAAGGCAAGGATAACATCCTTCCAACTTGCATCTTTGGCATGGGAGATGTCAAAGAGGAGGATGACCATATGAAAAATGTTCTTCCTGAGAGATTATCAGCGTTGTCACTATGGAGGATAGATTCATATTGGAACTCCCAGCTGTTGGTGGAGTATTCCAAGGATATTTTCACTTACATGATATTAGATGACTAGTTGCATGAGGAGGGATATTTAGTCAGACATGGGGTCATCTACTACCATGGTAGGATATTCTTATCTAGAGATTCCAAACTCAAGGAGAAGTTGCTGCAAGTAGCTCATGGATATTTCCTTTTCAGCCACACTTATTCTATGAGGACATACCACACCATCATGGAGGGGTATTTTTGGGAAGGCTTTGAGGAGGAGATGTAATATCATTTGAGGTGATGCATGGATCATGTAGATATGGAGGATATACATAACTCTTTGAAAGAGTTAGAATGAACACCTATTTCCTCTTTTAGGATGAGAGGAGACTCATCTATGAGCCACTCCATTTGTATGAGCAAAGTATATGGTGAGGGTATTGTTTGTTTGCTTAATGATTTGTATAATGTATATATGCATCCCTTAACCATATATGTGCAGGATATTGCTCGAGGAAGGAAAATTCTTCCTTCTAGACCTCATGGAATACTTGAGGCCATGAGCATTATTGATGACCACTCCCTAGGAGGAATCGGGGAGGAGATGTATTATGGAGAACATGCTCACTTTGTACCATACATCATTCACTTTCTCGAAACATATGAGGAGAGTTGGACAACAAGCAAGTGGTTGAGAAACCACACTTTTTGTCACTCTCTTTTGCAGTTGAGGGTCAAGCTGCGTTGGTTACATTTGAGGGACCATTGTCTTTCTCCCTTGCTACATATGGCAACAAGTATGGTTCTCATTATGGTTCCTTATGTTGCTGTTGTTATTGTTTTTATTGGGAGCATTATTGGGGGAATGTCACATTGGTTGGATGTGTCCCTTGGGGAAGAGATTTCCCACATTGTTTGCATTGCATGTTCTAATGGGAGCATGAGAGGTAGTATGGCCACCATAGCCAAACCTTGGTTCTTTTATGAGGTGAGCTATGGGATTGATTGGATTCCATATGATGGTGACTTCCAACACATCACATATGAGGCGATTTGGGCCAGCATGCTTCATAACGTTGGAGGAGAGATCCTTGGAGGCCTAGTCTTCATCTTTCCGCTTGAGGGAAAGATTATTGCAGCCCAATAATAGCATATAATATGCACTTATCTTAAGTGGAGAGGAGGAAATCATGGGGTAGGATATTTTGTCTACCAAGATCAGATTTTCAGCCCACTTACATTGCAGGAGCCAAAGGTGGAAGAGGATTTTCAGGAGTTACCATGTTGGGAGGTAACTCATTTTGTATGGATGATTGCTTGGGGATGGGAGCTTCATATGGGGATGGTAGATCCCAATTCATATCAGAACTCATGCCTCAAGAAGGCCCCTCAGTTTTATCTTTGCAGTTGCTTGAGGACAAGCAACATTTGGGAGGGGAGGACTATAATATACCAACTTTAGCACACCGCTAAATGGAATATTAAATTTTGTTTTTTATCACCTAGCAACTAAATAAATGCGTAAAGAAGCCCTTGCATATTAAAAACATGAATAAAGTCCCTCATAATGTGAAAGGGGATAGTCATAAGAGCTGGATTTCACACCCTTATGTGTGAAAGAGGACATTTGCATGGAGACAAGGTCAAGTTTGACCAAGTCAACAACGCTGGGATAGGAGATGGAGGACACTTTGAGAGACAATGCAGTATGAATGGGAGGAGGGTTAATTGGTGAAGGAAACCCTAATGAGTGGGACCCATGGAGAGAGGGATTTCAATTGTTTAAAAGGAGGGCAAGTTAGCCATTGTTATTCATGATTTAGACTATTGATTTCATTATCTATTTAGGCTTTGTGCATTCCCCTGATGCTTAGCAGAGTTGCAGTGCTGCTTAGCACAAGGATTTCCTATTTAGGAATTCCTCCTCCTTTCAAGGGAGACCTCTTGAAGGAGCTTGTACTTCATTTATCCACACTCAGGCTTTAGGCCCAGCATCTTCCTTCAGCTATAGCACAGTTTCTGTTTAGTGACGAGTTGTGTTGCAGGGTGTTGCAGTGGAGGTTCCTCAACACCACTTCCTGGGCTTATATTTTAGAGGAGGGAGCTTCCTTTCCTTTCGATGATCATTTGGGAAGCCCTTGGAGCATATTTTAGATCTTGACACTTGGCCAACACATTTTCTTGCACCTATAGCGCAATATCCCTTAGTGACTGCGTTATTTTCAGTGAGTATTTGTAGTGAGGGATTGCAGTGTTTGTCGGAGGTTGAGATATTCAGTGTTAGGATCAGCCTTTCACTTGGAAGATCCATTAGAAGAGGTCTATTCATCGGATGTAGCATCTTTAGCCATCTCCATCCAGATCCAGTCCTTGGGTTGCAGCCGCTACCCTGCAACTCCGGCATTTTGCAGTTTTGCATATTTTAGCCAATCCTTCTAGGATTGTTTTGAAATAGTGTTTGGGACCATAGATATTCTCTCCCATCATTGTATCAGCCATATATATGTAGATATATGACGTTTTTTATTTCCTGTAGGAGTGCTCTATCTATGACTGCACATTTTTTATCCATAAACATTCTACTATGTAGCAACATTTCACTGTTCACATATGTATCCATGGGAGGCTTGTTTACCTTGATCATTTGATGTGTATTGCACTTATTTGCTGCTGATATATATAATAAAATGGATTTATGGTTTTCATACATCTTGGTATGATCTTATCATTGCTACTCCATGTTTATGTTCATGTATTGCTGGATCTCCAACTTTAGAATATCTTAATATATTCTCATTGTTGTAGATTTTCCCTATTTTGGGATGTTACATATGGTCTGGAAGCTACCCTTCCGATTGAATGTGAAATCCATTTTCTCAAAATAGATGTTGAATTACTACCTAACACTTCTCCAGAGGAAGAGCGTCCTCTATATTTAGAGAGGCTTGATGAAAATCGTCGCTTTTCTGCTCTTGTCATAGAAGCACAGAAAAAATGGGTCAAAGCTCATTTTGACCAGTCAGTTTCCCCTCGTTCCTTTATAGAAGGAGACCTTGTCCTCTTGTACGACCAAGATCACGATAAGCTTGGGATAAGAAAATTCCAACCCATGTGGCATGGGACCTACACTGTTAAGCGCATTTTTCAGAATGGGGCTTATGAGCTAATTTATTATGAAGGTCATCCTCTGGATCAACCTAGAAATGGGTTGCATCTCAAAAAGTACTATGCATGATTCTCTCGTGAATGTTTATTTTGTACGTAGGTGTTTTTAATTTTGTACAATTTTGGCTTGGTGTGCTTTGCGAGCGTTTTCCTGCTTATTGGAACGTTGCTTATTATGCAGATGTCTACTACCCCTTATGTTGGTTTCGCGGATGGTGCTTCCTGCAGTACCCAGAACCTGTCTTCTATAGCCAGGGTGATTTATAATCCTACTGGTGAGTTGATAGACCTTCAAGGTATCTGTCTAGGATGAACCACAAACAATGTCATTGAATATAGTGTTGTTATTGAACTATTAACCAAGGCCATTTCTCTTGACATTCATGCATTGATTGTTAACCTAGACTCACAGCTTGTTGCTCTTTAGCTTAATGGGAATTATTCTATTAGAAATCCTCACATCTTAAGGTTGTATTTGCGTGTTTGTTTGCTGAAAAGACATTTTTATTACATTACATATCAACATATTCCTATACAAATGAATGCATTAACTGATATAGTAGCCAATATTGTATTATATAGACATTTAAGTAATTTGTAAAAACATCATCATCACATGACAAGATTTATACAGGAATATATATATATATATATATATATATATATATATATATATATATATATATATATATATATATATATATATATATCTATCTATCTATATATATATATATATATATATATATATCGATTGTTTTCATCCACATGCATCATAAGTTCAAAAAATATGTGCTTTGGTTACATCCTCAGACATCATGTCTCTCAAAAAATATGTGGAAATAAAAGCCTAGGTGTCTAGTTGGCATGACGCTCATGATAGAACATCACTTCCCATATGAGCCACCTCAATAAGCGGTGAACACGGTTCGACACCACTACAGTGTGTCTCTGGTACGTGAGAGGAACATGATCGAATCTCACATAGTCAGGGATCCCATGGGATATTCCCTCCAAGTTGCATAAGATTTCCTCCTCCTCGCCTCCCTCACCATGAGGGGCCACATCAAAATCACGAGGAATTCTCCATGCTATTGGAGACATGCCTGCAGGTCTTTCTGGGCCAACATCTACAAATACATGGATTAATGTCAGAACATACATAATAAAAAATAATAATACTGATCAAACTAAAAAATGAGTCTTACCCAACGCTTCATCCCAATCCTCTCTTGCTGGGAGTGGTAGATCTGGATCACCTGTAAAGTCTGTGCCAGAATAAGGCTAGTCCTCCATGACAATCACTTGTTGTTGGAGCAAGTCAAAAAACTCTGGTCTCCAAGACATCTTTTGACCGCCCCATGATATTGGCATCAAAGCCACCCAATGGGCCATCCAAGGCTCTTGGGATGATGTTGTCGGAACTATCACTTCTTCACGTTGGAAAATTAGTAACCATTCTAGGAAGAATGGTACCAAGATGGACCCATAGCCAAACTGCTTTAGCTTACCATTCTTGCATTTTTTCAACTGGCACTTTATGTTAATTGTTACCGCATCTGCCTAGTTATAGAGATTTTGTGCCATGCAATATACTACAAGAAGTAGTTGTGTTTTTGTGGCCCTATGTGGAGCCTGAACTCCAGCAACTCACATGATGGTGTGTAACACTACTCTGAGTTCCAGATCGAGAATGGTTTGGATATCCACCTTATCGCTTTTGGATCCTTTCCATGCTCCTCGGCACACTCTATCGATAACCATACTCATGTTTTCCATTGTGGGCAGAGTACTTGTCAGGATTGGTACTACCCCCCTTCTTGAAAATCTAGTTATGAAGTAAACATTCGAGACCTCAATCTCGACTTCCTGATCATGAATTATGAAACTTTCCTGATCAATGTCCCAGAGACTAATCAAGTATTGTAATAGCTACAGTTGAGCTATGAGACATGGATCCATGAATACTTTCTTGAGCTCGAAATCCCTGAGAACATCCATGCATATCACATTACCCATGGCTTGCTCATCTTCTTCACTATGTTCTCTTTCTTTCCATTCGATCACCAATTTTCTCTTTCACACCTGAAAAAACATCCATATGGTTTCCATTAGTCAAATAATTTACTTTTTAAGTGTTTAAAATGAGCTTAATTTTTGAAATTTCAAGCTAAACATCGTGGTTGAGAGTGGCGCGCCCCCATTTGATTTTAAGCAAGTTGGCGCAAGTCCGTGCCTGAAAACTGCACTGACCGCTGCACCCTAATTTACTGAAAAATCCACCCACAAATCTACAAAATGGGTTGCAGGCAATGAAAATTATATCAAAATCCATTGAAGGATATGAGCTCTTACCTGGAACTGACTGATTCGCAATTAGCCTTCCATATTTTCCACTATCAACTTCGCAAAATCATAGTGAAAAAGAGTAAAAATTTCCCACAAGAGGTAAAAGTGTTAAAAGTAATTTATTTTTTACTGTTTTTAGCATTTTATAAAATTTTCAGAACCCTAATTAGGTTTTGAAGCATATTTTTAGATTATTTGGCTATTTTATTTCAAAAAATTGGTTTTATGTGTGCCTCTTGTGTAGCGTTAGGTCCTCAACGTGACAACGATGAAGTGACGAGTTGTATTTCATACTTTTTTGGACTCGATAAAAACACGAAAGTCACCCCTGGAGTCATCCTTCAACTCTTTTCTGACTCTCAAAAATTGAAAAGATTCTCGAGACTCTTGTCATTTTGAAATCATTAAAAGGCCGCAAAAATATATCAACCAGTATATGTTTACCCCTTTTTCAGGCTGGGATAGATTATTTACGAAAAAAGAATACCTTAGCCTATCGTGACTAAGAGGTTCTCTCAGACATATTTTTCTACCTTTTCGGATCTGTGAAACTACCTACGAAAAGTGATCATTGGAGTTTTCTTTTCTGCTTCTTTTCAAACTCTCTAAACATGAAAAGATACCGAGTTCTTCCTTTTTCGGACTCGTTAAAACTTAAATGACATTGGAAACAGCCACCATGACGTAACCAAGTTCCTCCTTCCTAGGGCTCGTAAAATGTACTATGATGGATTTGACTGAAGGAAAAACTTACATGACAAGAATATGCTATCCCCTTCAAGCTTGTTTCCAAAAATAATTGGGGTACTCGCCAGCAATGGTCGGGGAAAATGGAACCAGTTCTCATTCGTGTTGGCGGTATGTCTCTCTTGAATATGACACTCATCTACATTCGTGTCGAGTTGGGGATATATCATTTCATCATTTTTTGCTCCATGGCTTTTGGTAATCTTTTTTGACCACTCATCTGCTCTTTACCATGTCATCATGACCTCAGATCCCTTGATGTCAAATAATACCAAATTCTGGAGTCGTGTCATCGATATGTTCAAGAGATGTTTCCTTTGCAATTTTCTACCTATGATCCTCTTTTTCAGTCCTGATTCACTATTATCTTATTCCTCTGTCTCATGTCGATGATGTGGGAAACATTATGTCCCTCCTTCAACCAGGTCACTTCCTGTCGACTGTAGCTCATTATCCAGGAAGCTGATCTAGAGATTCCCTTTCGGTACCTTGGAGCTTGTATGCCTCGATGGAAAGTTCTTCACATTCGACGACAAGTCCTCATCATTTGCCTTCGATCGAGTGATTTTGTGGATGTTTGATGCCAAATCACTGTTCACATTTAGTGGATTTTACTTGTTATACCTTGAGAGCCATTGTCATTATTGGTGGTTTCTCTCATGCCTGTTAACAACTCACATCATTGGCTGGTAATCAGGTAACTTTCCTGCATGTTCGACTTCAGCTCACTTATTCACATGCTTGAATTTGTAGTTTTTCTAGTTGAGATGGAGTGCAAGACCCTGGGTTTTGTCTGATAAAATCCAGGCTATGGGATATTTTTATTTATCATGGATATATGCATGACTATTTTGATTGGATGGCTACGATCATACCTGAGTCTATTTATTGATCCTTCCTACTGGATGGTTGTGTCCATACCTCGTATCTCATTTTTGTATGTACTCTATTATGGATGGTTGCACCCATGCCACATGTTCATATATCAGATATATCAGTTGTACTTGTACTTGCAAGTCTTCTGACGGTGGTGTTTGGTTTGAATGTGTTCTCGTAAATAATTTCACTCCTCCCTCTCTCTCAGACCTCATACTTTAGGGGGCATCTATTACACAACATTTTGTCACTATCCTTGCAATCCCCATCCCGAGAATTGGAGGACCATTTCTGTGACTTATGTGTATTTTCATGCCTTGAAAAAAGTGTCATTGCGTCCCTTTCCATGAGAAGAATATTTCCCCTGTTGACTATTCCTGGAGCAGGCTCTCAAAAAAATATGATTTTGGATTGGCATTGGTAGGCAGTTATGGCATTACGTCCATAAATAAATTAGCACTGGGCCTTGCACCCATTGGAATTCTGTCTCAATGGATTTCCCACGCCGAGCTATTTTTGGAAGGTTTTTTAAAATAGAAGTGAAGTTTCCATTCCCAAACACTTCATGAGTAGAGTCAGCATGGTTTTTTTGACGGAATAGCGTCGAAAACCTTTTGTTCGCTTCTTGTTTCCTAAATTTGAGCAACCTCCCAAAGCATAAGACCTCCCTTCCACCATATGAGGGATCCTAACCTCCTCCTCCTCTCCTATAAATACATCTCACATAGTTGCAACTAGCTGAAATCGCTGAATATACCTGTTGTGAGATAGAGTAGAGAGAGACCCATTGTCGAGAGAGAGTCTAGGCTTATTGCCTCACCAAGTCCAATTCCACGATGAATGCTTGAGACGTGTTTTTGCGGGACCTACTGAAGGAAGCTGAAACGTCAAGGCTCTTTTGTTTGTAGACTCTTTCTCTCTTCTTATAAATACATGAATGATGTTTTGGTTCCCATTTTGCGTTTGATATGATTAATCTTGTGTAATACGTTTAATTCTCCTTGAACAGTTAAATAGTTTTGAATGCAATTATTTTTTTGTATGTTGCTATCATTCTCTGATCCTTGTGTAGGCACCTGAGTACCACCATTGAAGGACCGTAAAGTGTAACTACGAAGATCAGGAGGCCACTGCCATAGCTACGACAATTGCGTTGGAGCAAAGGTAGGACATTTATCCCAATTCAGTTTCATTCATAAACTAGGAACCAATGCATTAGCATGTTCTCTTTCTGGTAGACCCACTCGAGGGCTAGAGGGATCGCCTCTATCTGTAGAGGGGTCGATTTACCTACACAATAGGCCACTACACATAAGAGGTTTAATTGTTTAATTTTCTGTCATTTCATAGTTTAGTTCCTTATTCTTTTGTTGTGTTATCCGCATAAATATACACTTTGTTTGCTCTATTTTATTATTTCAATTGATAACATAGATACCCTTGGTTTACATTTTATCTTCGTAGCTTAAACATGTACTTCATTTTCATACAATAGACATATGCTCTGTTTCTATGTTTATTGCAAATTGTTTTTTAATGTCCATAGTATAGATGATCAGATTTGTCACTGTTAATTCATTGTTTTCTATCTTCATTTGCAAAATTTCGTTGTCTTAAGATAGAAGCTTTGTTATGATTAAATAGACTTAGAGATAATTTAGATAGATGCTTTGTTTATAATTGAATATACTTAGAGATAAATTAGATAGATTTTTTTTAATTGAATACGCTAAGAGATAATTTGGATAGATGTTTTGTTTATGATTGAATATATTTAGAGATAATTTATCATAGTTGCCGACATAGATTGATTTAGTATAGCTTAAGATTCATGATTCACATTAATTTCCTTTTATGAAATTTATTTTCTTAGATAAAAATTTCATCTTCTTCCTTCTTTCAAGTTTTATCTTTCAGTTACTAAAATATTTCTTTTACTGTGATTACTTATTATTGATTTCTTGTCTTAAATCTCATTCACATAAAGGTGCCAAGAACATATATAAAGATTGATGTTTCTTCTTGTTTTTAGAACTTTAGTTTTCTCGTAGTCAATTTTAACTTTTAGATAAGCTAAAATAGGATTCTCATCATAGTCCCGAGAGTTGAATTTAGAATTCATTTTAAAAATCATAAGTTTCAAGTTTCTCAATTCCATTTAGGTATTCAAAATAAACACAAAATCGTAAAAAAAACTTTAAAACATATAAAATCAACACAATGAATTAAGTAAGAAAAGATTTCTAGCATATATAGTGCACTTTCACTTCATAAGATTAATAAACTAGGTCGATAATTTATGATATAAATGTAAGACATTAAATTGACTAAAAATTTTGGCATCATTTCCGAGGAAGTGTAAATAGGAGCTTTATCTCTTAATCTAAAAAAAAAAAAAACATAAAAAATGGCATGCGTAGAGAAAGAGATACTAGAGGTAGATTTGTAGCTAGAGGTAGAATTTTGATCCCAACAACACCACTCACTCCATCAAGACATCGTTTTCTGAAACATCCACCCAAACTCGTATACCATTCTAAGTTGGTAAACATAGACTTCCTGAGGTCTTAAGATCAGAAATTTAGCCTAGAGACTCTCCAAGTTCATCAACTGAAGAAATTATAGAATAATAAGACCCTAGATCCCCAACATAAGGAATAATATTTCTAACTTGTACTGGATAACAACTATTATCCCAAGAGCTAGAAATCCTTAGTGAGGATGAAGAAGAAGAAGAAGAAGAATTATTTAATATACCATTGATAGAGGAACCAGAAGGATCAGACGACAAACAAATAATTCCAAATTTAGAATTCTATATTAGTTCTGAGGAATCTAGAATGGTTGGAGAAGTGGAAGGAGAAGTACACAATGTTAATGATGAATAATTAAGATTAGAAGGAGGTATACATAGGACTGGAGATGGAGGACGAGGTGTAGGATGAGGTAGAGGAAGAGAAAGGGGAGAAGGAAGAGGAGAAGGAGGATGTAATAGAGAAGAAGTAGATACTATCAGGTCTCCTATATTGGATGAAGATACAACTACAACAATGAAGAATATCTCACCCTCCATCCTTCCTAATTTTCATGGATTAAGGAGTGAAGATCCTGAAACATTTATGTTTGAATTCGAATCTTTATGTAGATCATATGACTACTTACTCGATTCTCAAAAGTTGAAATTATTTCCTGCAAATCTTAAGGATGCAACATTAAAATGGTTCATTGGCTTAATAACACATTCTATTATGACATGGGTAGAAATGAAGAATGTTTTCTTACAAAACTACAACTATTACTACACACCTCATAATCGGAAAGATGAATTTTTTAAGGTGATGCAAAGAGAAGATGAAAAATTGGAGGACCTAATTGAGAGATTTAGTTACAATCTAAAAAGGGCTAGGATGGAAAATTTGGATGAAGATATCTTAAAATCTCTCTCGTTTAAAGCTATTAGGGATGAATGGATAAACATTCTTAACATGATGGGAAAACGAGACATTTCTCAACTATCATTACCTGACATCTCTAATTTATGCATACATATTTCAAGAGGAAAGTCAAGAATTGGGAGGAGTTCAAGAGATCCTATTCTCTCTAGAGTTAATAAGTCTGCAGTAGGAATGGTAATTAGAGCTGAAATAGGAAATTTGCATGATGAATTCAAAATATATATTTCAGGGAGTCTTAGTGAACAAATGGAGACCCTAAAATTACAAAATAAGAAAAGAGTTGAAAGTGATGTCTTATCTTTCTTTTGTCTTAAGCGCAGAAAGAAACCTTCTTTAAGATAATGTACTCTTCATTTAAAACTCGTATAAACATGTGTCATATGTATAGAAAATAAGGAAACAAATATTTCATTCTATCCCATGTCTTAAGGTCATTTACCATGAGGAAATAGCTCCCCACCAAGTAGATCATATTTGGTTTGTTACTAGAAGACCATGGCAAGGACGAAAAAATCAAGGTTTCAACACTCATATGTATACTTAGCCCCCACAGAATATTGGATATCATCAATGCCATGGTAGCGGCCCTGGTCTCAACCCCAACCTTCGACACAAGGAATGTAAAATCCTTATGGTAGATATTCTCAATATCACCAATATCCACAATCTTATCCGAACTATCCACCACAACATTTTCCTCAAACTAGTCAACAATCTCAATTTTAAAATCAAAATCCACAACTTTCATTACCATTTCCACAAAGGTCAAACCAACTACCTGATCAACCACTTCCAAATCCAAACAATAAAAATGCACAATATATTTATAAGATGGAGGGGAAAAATTTTCAGACTTGTATGATAACTCCACTAGATCTTAATAACGTTCAACTTAGATCTGATAGAATATTAGAGAAGAAGTTTCCTTATGTTGTTATTTAGAAAAAAGAAAAATATGATCAATCTGATGAGGATATTTCTCTTCATCAGGATAAAAATATTCAAATTAAAAATAATCATTCCGAAGGGAAATCTCTTCATCAGAATCAGAATTTTAAAAATAAAACACAATATAATCCAATAAACTCAACTCCTATCATAGAGAAACCTTCAATATCTATACCAAAACCTCCCTTCCATGAAATATTAAAAATTGATAAAGGGGTAGAAAAATAGACCGTGTTGCCTAACTATGATATGTTAGATGAATTAAATAATGTTTGTATCAAAATTCCTGTGTTACAATCCATTAAAGAAACTCCAATCCTTGCAAAAAAAATAAGAGATTTGAGTATAAAGAAATCTGGGAGAAAAGCAAAGGAAGTAAAAAATATATAGTTATTGGGAAAAACTTATGATATCATGATGGGAAAAACAACCATATAGAAATATTTGGATCCAGGAAGTCCCATTGTAAGAACACACATAAATGGTATTGAAATCCCAAACACATTAATCAACATAGGAGCAGCCATAAACATCATGAGTAAAAAAACTATGGAACAAATAAAACTTCCAAATATTTAATATACACCAACATTACTACAACTAGCGGATAGATTAGTAATAAAAAATGATGGTGTATTAGAAGAGATTTATGTCTCCATATATTCATGGGAATATCAAGTTGAATTTATGATCTTAACTTCGAAGAATAACTTATCAAGGCATCCATTGATATTAGGAAGACCTTGGTTAGCTACAGCTGATGCTTTCATCAATTGTACATCTGGTGATATGTTTATCTCTCATGGAATTTTAACAAATAAATTCACGTTATATATTCCAAAAAAAAATATGATATAAGTAGAAAATGAGGAATGTATGGATTATGAAAATGGAATACAACCTATTTTTACTATCTCGCATGTTAGTGAAGAAAATAAAATTCTAAATTCAATAGAAAATCATGAATTATCTTCACAATGTGAGAATAGTCAAAATTTTCAGGAACACTGTAATATTGAATAATTATCATCCAGAAAAATGTCTTTATGTTCTATGGAATAATTTTGTAATTCTTCAATTGAAATATTTCTAGGTAAAATTTTAAACATGAACAAAAACCAAGAAAACATTACAAAAAAATTCTTATGCATATGCATGGGAATACACTGACATGAAAGGAATCAACCCTAAAACTTGCATACATAATATATATATTGACGTGAATTATAGACCAATTAGACAACCTCAAAGAAGAATGTATCCAAATATTAGGGAAAATGTAAGGAAGAAATACAAAAACTATTGAATGTAAACTCTATCTATCAAATATCAGGCAGTTAGTGGGTTTCACCTTTAGTCATTTTCCCTAAAAAGAATGGAAAATGGAGATTGTGTATTGATTATAGGGAGTTGAATAAATCTACTTTAAAATATCACTTTCCATTACCTTCATAGATCAAGTTTTAGATACACTAGCAGTGAAGAAATATTTTTCATTCTTGGATGGTTTTAGTGGGTATAATCCAATTTAGGTAGCACCAGAAGATCAAGACAAAACAATATTTTCCTGTCCATGGGGAACTTATGCTTATCGAGTACTTCCTTTTGGATTATGCAATGCACCTACAACATTCCAAAGAGCAGTATTAGGTATTTTCTCAGGTTTAAATCATGACTGTGTGGAAGTGTATATGAATGATTTTACAATACATGGAAATTATTTTGAAGAAGCCCAAAAAATTTTGGAAAAGGTTCTCATAAGATGTAAGGAATAAAATCTCTCATTAAGTCATGAAAAATGTTTTATGATATTTACTGAAGGAATTGTTTTAGGTCGCCATATTTTAGGAAATGGAATTAAGGTGGACTCATGTAAAGATGAAGTTATTTCCAAATTAGCAATCCCAAATTGTCAAAAATATCTTAGGAGTTTTCTTGCTTTTACAGGATACTACAGAATATTTATAGAAAAATTCACAAAAATTGTGTCTGCACTCTTCAAATTTCTCACAAAGAATAGTGAATATAGCTAGAACCCTCAGTGCCAAAAGGCATTTGAAACTTTGAAAGAAAAGATTTCTCAAGCACCCATCTTAAGAGGACCTAATTGGAAATTAGCTTTTCATATCCCAACTGACGCTTCAAAGATAGATTTGAGAGTTCTATTATGATAGAAAAACTTGACCCCTTATTCCATCTACTATACAAGTAAGAATTTGACTCCGACAAAGATAAATTATACTATTACTGAAAAAGAGTTTCTAGTTGTTGTACATGCTATTAACAAGTTTTGACATTACATAACTAGCTATGAAACTTCATTCACACAGACCATTCCGCAATTATATATCTAATGAATAAATCCATTACTAATGGCAGAATCACATGATGGTTACTATTATTGTAAGAATTTAATATCACCATTTTAGATTGACCTAGAAAACAAAACACAATTGCTAACTTTTTGTCTAGAATTCAAAATGATAACTATGATAGACCAGTAGAATATGGTTTTCTTGATGAATGTATTTTTGCAATATCTACTAAATCTCCATGGTTTTCAGACATTGCTAATTATTTAGCCATAGGAAAACTACGATCATATTTTTTTCCTAGAGAAAGGAGGAAGATAATTCAAATGAGTGCATCTTATTCATGGGTAAATGAGGAATTGTATAATACATGTCCCTGTCTCATCATTATAATATGTGTATAAGAGGATGAAATAACTAAAGTACTGAAGGCATGACATGATGAGCCATGTGGAGGACACTTTTCTGACAAGAGAACTACCTACAAAATCCTGCTCTTAGGATACTATTGGCCCTCCCTTTTCAAGGATGCCTAAAATATGTTAAAAGATGTGACAGTTGTGAGAGAATGGGAAAACTTGTTCCTTCAGATGAAATTGCCTTATAACCACAGGTACTCATTGAACCCTTTGAAAAATGGGCTCTGGATTTTGTTGGACCAATCAATTCAGAATCAAGGAAAAAGAGGTATATCCTTGTGTGCATTGATTATGTCACTTTCCTTTGATAATGAAAATGTTATAGTTTCATTTATTTCTTAGGATATTTTTACTCGTTTTGGTGTCCCAAGAGAAATTGTGACAGATAAAGGAACTCAATTTACATCCAGGATGGTGAAAAATATCACAGAGAGTACAAAATCAAGCATAGAAATTCCACTTCATACCATCCACAGGAAAATGGACAAGTGGAGTATACTAATAAAGTGATTGAAGAAATCCTCATAAAGGTTGTACATTTTCATAGGAGGGATTGGGAGGAAAATCTTCCTGAAGCTTTATGGGCCTACCGTACCACATGGAGAAGCACAACAAGACATACTCCCTATGAAATTTTTTATGGGAATAAAGTATTGTTTCCAATAGAGTTCCAAATAATTGCATTCAAAACAACAATCAAATTGGGACTTGACTTGCTAGAAGCACAAAGGCATAGAATGGAACAGATCAATGAGCTTGACGAAATAAGACAACATGCACTTCAAAAGACCAGCCTAGTTCAGCAACAGAGATCCAAATGGCATGAAAAATATATTAAAGAGAGAAAATTCCAAGCAAGAGATTGGGCACTTATTTTTTACTCAAAGTTCAAATATTTCCAAGGGAAATTTCAAGCTCATTGGCTTGGGCCTGATGATATTGAGAGATTCTCTCATAATGGAGAAGTTGGGATTATAACTATTGATGAAGAAAAGGTTCCTCTCCTTGTAAATGGACATCGAATAAGGATTTATCCTAGGCCATTAATGAAAGAATAGTTTCTCAAAAAATTTCAAGATAATGCTGATATGAATTTGGTTAAGAAGAATTTTTCTTCTTTCCCAACTTATAAGTCTTCTTTTTATTTTCCTATCCAAAAAAATTGAAATTATATATATATATATATATATATATATATATATATATATATATAGATATAGATATATAATTTGTATAAGTATGAAAACCAATCATTGAGTGAAATTCTTATACAAAAAATATAAGGTGCAAATCATAGATTTCTTTCTGACATCTTAAATTTTCTTCATTCCAATTCTAAAAATTCCAATTTCTTTGCACTTCCCTTTATTTTTCAGAAAATAAAATGTACCTACAGAATTGTTGAATGTTTTTAGCTCTCATAAAATTCTGTAGCTCTTCTATATTTCTATAGCTCAGATAAAACATGACCTTTTGACAGAAGCAACTAAAGACTACACTGAAGAATATACTGGAAAATACTTGAACAACCAAGACAAGAAGAAACAAATTAAATGTTAGCTACATATAAGGCATGAAAATACAAAATTTTATTTAAATAATAAGGTTGCAAACATTGATACATGAATTAGATGATCATATTATACCACCGGCTCAAATTACATCATTAAAAATACCGATCATGCCAAATCAAGATCCAATTTCATGATTCACCACTAAAACTTCATCATTTACATGATCTCCAAAACGATTATATCTGATTTCATTGATTAATTATCTAAACAGTAATTTCTCATTTCGAAACCCCACTCATGATCTTAACAACCCTGAAACCTCGCTCATTCATTCATTTACTTGTACATCTCTACCATTCCATAGCATAACTCATTCAAGTTTCCAAACTGATACCGAAACCCTCAATTTACCCAGTCAAAAGAGGCAATACTAAAGGTGAAGTTCTCGGCAAGCTATGGGTCTCATTGTGAGAACATAACTTGTAGAGCATAATTTTATGGAAGGATATCTAAAAATTAAAGAATGTTGCAGAAAGCGTAGTGGCTTAGCTTTGTGGAGAAATTTGATGGATTTCATCAATAAGTCACTAAATCCTTTGCTAGGGCCTTTGATGGGGTGGAAGTTGAAATCGGTGATATCAAGTTCACATCACAGAATCCTTCATGTAAGAGGCTACTATACTACCGAAGATAGGAGAAAAATGGTTTAAAAAGAGAGGGATTAATGGAGAAGAATGGAAAATCTTCTTAAAGAACCGAGGTATGGACACTAGAATTTTCAAAAATGGGGTTCCTATCACAACTGTTAAAGGAAAATGGAGAAATATGTTGTCGATAATTAAGAAATTTGTTAACTGTGAGGAAAGGTTCGGATGTATGTTCTTTTATCATGCTAGGTTATTAATGAATTTTCTTGAAGATATGGAAATAAATCTTCCATAATTTTTACTGAATAGCTTGAGGAATATGGTAGGAAATGTTTAGAAAAAAATTCAATTCATAGTTAATACAATGAATCATCATGGATTAATAAGAAATATTATTGAATTCGATATAAAAATCCTACGAGACACTTGGTAAATTTTCATAATTCGAAATAATTTCCAAGAAAAAGAACAAGAACAACCTAGTGCTAATAAAGGAAAAAGAGGAATAAAAAGAAAATTTGAAAGCTTTGTTGAGATTGAATAGCCATCTCAAGGACTGTTGATCATGTTAGCATTCTGTTAGAAATTTGGATAGGCAACCTCGCCTAAACCCCTCAAGCCCCCTCGTTTTGTCCCAAAAGATCCCTGTTTCACCTATCATTTCCATTCGTTAATCCCAAAACTACATAAAAAAGGCCCAAAAACCCGCATTTGATAATATATACGGCCTGGCACCTTTTGGCCCTAACCCCTCAGTCTTTCTCTACCTATGATCTGAGTGCTAAACCAAGCACTAGCCTGGAGGTCGCCTATCACAGAGATATATCGGGCTCGTTCATAACCGTCGATCTGTACAGATCTGACAGTGTTCGCAAGGCTTCTTCGTGCTCGTGGCCCGCCCGTTTACCGCTCCAATCATCTGTCAGCCGTCCGATCAGATCGCAAATCAAGGGTTCTCGATGCATCTACTCCCGTGGTCCCCACACCGTGCTCTATGCAGAAACCACCCGGTTTCTATCGCACAGCCTTTGGGTAGCAGGTGGTATTTTAATTTTCGCAGCGATTCCATACGACGCGCGACGCGTGCCAGCGGCACTATTTTAAAATCGCTAGCTCATCGCGCGTTATTGTTCGGAATAGGACGCCCAGCGATATCGCCATCATCCATCTGATATGAAGCTCTTCATCCAACGGCTATCGTGCTCTGAAGCTGCACGGGATTTAACGCAAGGAAATCATACCCCTAGCCCACTGTCAATCGCTCCCAATGCCTTTTCAACCATCGATCTCCCCTAAGATCGGACGGTCCAGATTTAGTCACACGCCCGCCATTGACCTCGTACCACCTCGTCATCCTTTCCACATAGCTTTTCATACATCCACCACGTCATTATCCCACGTGTGCGTCGCATTTCTCCTCCGCTCCTTACATATGTCAGTCACAGTTCAAATTTCATTTTTTTTCATTTAAAACTTTCGCTAATTCGCCTACCATTATTTCCACTGCATTTTCTTCATCACCACCCTGCATGCTTCCTCCATTTAATCATGTTGCTTCACTACATAGTTGCCTCCATTGCATTTCCATCCCCCACACATTTTTTTTCTTCACAACTTTGTGTGTTTTGCAGGTTTACAGTGATAAAGAATTATCATAATTTGCAGCATCCATTACAAAAGCCGAGAACGCGTCAAAGGACCAGTTTTTCAGAGGAAAAATTTATGAAGAAAGTCCTGGGTAGTTGCTGTGACACGACATCCATTAAAGAAATAGGGTTACACTTTGGCAAGCTTCCCAGGGGCATTCAAGGCGCCGATTTCACAGATGAAAACATTAATGGAGCAGCAGAGTAAGATCAGTGAATTATTGAGGGATTTAGCGTTCAGCGTTGAAGATCTTAAAGCTAAATTTAGGATTGGGAAGGCAGAGGGTACAACGCATAGAAAACAATGCCCTCAAGGTTTTATGTTAGCAGAATTTTCTCTCCAGGAAGGACAAACCACCCATAAGGTTTCTATTTATATACCATGTTCCTGAAGAGATCTTCATCCAGTGCATTTATTTCAGAACATCGGCCTCAGAATACATGCAGCACTTCAAAACCATTCAGCAGTATGGGCGTGCACGTCTCCGCCAGTTCGTTTTAATGATACAATTAAATGTTCATCACCCACTTTATTTATGAGTCTTCTTTGTTTCCTATAAAAACCCCAATGAACAGATTATGAAGGGTTCCAGATTTTATCATAAAATTATGCAGTGAAAGGCTTTTTGTATACACTTTGTAAAACTTTTGTATGAAGGCTCAGAGCCCATAGGGTCTCAGTGAGGAGGAGTTCCATATGTTAAAGAGGATTCTGGTCTTTGGTACTTAACAGTCTGTAACTTTCTCTTATGTGTTATTTTAATAGATCATTTCATTTCATCCATGTTTCCTGTATCATGTTTTGGAATGCGAGTGGCTCACTGATTTTTGGTATGGATTCATCCAAGTTGATGCCCATGCTTGGATCATTCAAGTGCTTTAAATATGGCTCATGCATGATATTCTATTCCATTATTCATCTAAACCGTATTTCTTCTATATTAGTTTCTTTGGGAGGGTGCTTTTAAAATGCTATTGTCATGTATGGATTCTTAGATTGGTAAGCCCATGCATGGTGGTATTATGTATCTGGGTATCAGCTCAACGTTAACTAATATCTCCTCTACATTTCATTCATTACATACACCTTCTGATAACTTATTTCTATGAAGTATTCCCGAATCGGCCCGCTTTGCAGTAAGTTGTCTCTGAATTGTCTGTTGCTTTTATATTGGAGTTTTGCATATTGCCTCTGCAGTAGTCCTTTCCCTGTGTCAGTTTCTGAAGGTCCTGGTCCCATTCAGATTAATTTTCCCTGTTTACAGGAGATATCATGTGATCTGAAGTTGACAACTTCATACATTATATTATACGCTCCTTGTTATGCTAAGATGTCCTAGGCACTGGTCTATCACAACTCTAGGCTGTCTCTAGGAGCGACAACATCTTTTTGGCACCATTGCCGGGGAGCGAAATTGAGAAGTATTAAATCCCTGGGCCTCGACAAAATCTAATTCCCTCTTCAAATAGGTGATTATGGAGAGTTGAGAGTTGTAGATCTCTCACCTTGGAAACTCCACATTTTTTCATTTGATAAATCTATTTGCAGTCCTGGCTCCTCGTAATCCACACCAGAGGTCAGATACATCTAAGCCAAAGACACCTTCAATGTCCAACCCTGAAAAGATCATACATAGAAGAAATTGGAGGGAAATAAAATCAGTCCATTCTAAGATTCCCGAATTCTCTCAAGAAGACTATCCATCCTTTTCCTCTCAAGAAGTCCAAGTAGAAAATCCCTACTACACTGAGTAAAATCCCGAATATTACTCAGATATTCCACCCCGGAAGGGTATGAGAAATAAAAATAGTCTTCATCCTACTCCTGAAGTTGAAGAGGTCAAGGAAATAACCGAAGTATCTGCTGTTAACAGACCTTTGTTCCCCTCAACCCCTCAAGCTGCAGTTGAGTATATTCCTATTATTATTCATACTCCACTTCCACCTCCTCCTCCTCCTCTTACTCATCAAAATATTGCACTACCTCCACCTCCTCCAATGGAAAATGTTCTGGCTTTCTTGATGAATAAATATGCTCCCCTGGCATTACCCCAAGTGTTGAATGATATGCCCCAGGATTATCTGAAGATCTTGCCCAGATTCAATGGGGAAAACGAGATTGATGCTCAAAAACATCTTGATACTTTCTGCTCCTTTGCAGAGAACTTTAATGTTGAACATTTAGATGTGGTCTTAAGACTGTTTGTGCAATATCTTGATGGTGACGCTCAAAAATGGTTTAAGACATTGGCTGGCCGTTCTATTACCACTTGGGATAACATGTAAGACACTTTTCTCATGAAATGGGTAGAGAAGAAAGATCATGGAAATTGTCTCATTGAGTTCAATACACTAAAGAAAAGACACAATGAAGGAGTGTCAGAATTTATCAAGAGATTTAATAAATTGTATCTGAGTCTCCCTGCTGATATGAAACCCCATCAAACTGCCGCTAAAGTTTTTTTTGTAGCAGCCTTTGATTCAGAATTTGGTTTCTCTCTCAGAGAAAGAAAGCCTGCTACTCTGGATGATGCTCAGGCAGATGCACTAGAGCTGAAAGCAAACTTTTCCTCCACTGGTAAATCAAAGGGAAAAGCTGAACAAGAAACCAGAAGAAGAGGAAAAGAGGATGTATCCACTTCTAGTCAGGACAGAGACTTAGACAAAATAGAAGAAATGAGAAAATTAATTAATAAAATGGTCAAGCTTGAATTGGAAGCCAAGAACACAACCTTCAAGAATTTCCAAAATGCTCCAAACAGTGGTTACAATCCTCAGTACAGAAGACCACCCCTGCAAATATTGCTAAGGGAATCAAAAGAGCAACAGGAGTAGGTACCACACCCATTGTACCTAGAAGGTCCAGAAGATGATCCCACTAGAGATACTGCCTATGGACTAGAGGATGCAAATCTTTCTTTCTCAGATAGAGAAGAAGAGGAACGCTCATTGCAAGAAGAAGAAAAGGTTAGAGACACGGAAGACTTAGAGATTGATCACTGTTGTAAGCAATATGTTGAACTCATGCAAGCATAGCTCAATAGAAGATATGACCTCAGATCTTCTAAGAAGAGAACTCGTACTCAAGAGCAAGAAGAAGAGCCACATCAGAAGGAAGCACCTACTCAGCAAGAGTCAACAATGTAGAAAGTCACAAACAAAGGTAAGGGACCTCTAAACAAACCTTTGCAGTCTAATGATCAAATTCCTTCTTCTTCAAAAGTAGTCATTCCCCCTAATGTCAACTCTATGTCTAAAGAATTCAAGCCCCCAGCTGAAAATAAAGAGTCAAAAGAGGTTTTGATAGAAAAGTCCCCTCCTGCTTTCAGTCTGCAAAAGGAACTTGAAAATGTCAAAATCCCAGTCCCCTTGACTGAACTGTTGAAACAGCTAGCATATCAATCTCAATTCACCTCTTTCATGCTCCCTCCAGAAGCACCAATCATCCCAGATAGTCTCAACCTCTAAGAAGAAATACCCATGGTAGTTTTTGGCCCACATGTCGAGGAGGTAGATCCCTCTACTCCTCCATTCTATGTGTCTCTAGTAATTCATGACCTGCTATTACATAACTGTATGCTAGATTATGGGGCTTCCCATAATCTTATGCCTCTGTTAGTCATGGAACAACTAGGATTACAAATCACCCGTCCATACAAAGACCTCTATTCATTTGACTCCAAAAGAGTTAAATGCTTAGGGATGATCAAATATTTGGTAGTCAATCTGGCCCAAATACCAGCAAAAAGTGTGGTAATGGACATCGTGGTGGCTAACATCCCAGCTCGTTTTGGTATGTTGCTGTCAAGGTCCTGGGGAACAAAAATAGGTGGATCACTCAAGATGGATTTAAAATATGCCACAATCCCAGTTTTTGGTGGCCAAGAGAGGAGGTTGTACAGGGAGACTAGATTTTTCAAGATGGTGACTAAGGCTGACAATTCTGTAAATTCACCAGTCTATAGTAAAGAAGGAGATTTCTCATGCTTGATGCTGGAAGAAGATCAAGATTATGCTAATGAACCATCCTTCTGCCAGATTCAGACTGAGCAGTCCCTAGAGAGCCATGATGCAGGAATCTGGACACTTCATTTTGATGGAGCAAATTCTAGAGAAGGTAATGGAGCAGGAATACTATTGATTTCTCCTTCAGGAAAATGGGTACCATTGTCTTTCAAACTAGAATATGAAGCCACCAAGAATGTGGCTGAATATGAAGCACTCCTGTTAGGATTATAGACATCCAGGAACATGAATATTCAAAGTTTAAAAGTTCTGGGAGATTCAGAGCTGGTGGTTAGACAAGTCAAGAATCAGTGTCAGACCAAACATCCTAGGCTAAGGGCTTATAGGAATGAAGTTTCAGACATGGTAGAAAATTTCTTCTTTGCATTCAATATCTAGTTCATGCCCTGAGAACAAAATAGGATGGATGATTCCCTTGCTGTGGCTACTAGTACATTTTGACCACCACAAAACCTTCTTTTAAGATACGAAGTTGAGGTGCGTTATCGGCCGTCAATCCCATACAACATCAAACACTGGCAGGTATTTAAGGATGAAGAAAAGATGAAGAGATTCCTGGAAACAGTAGGAGAATTCTCCAATATGGAGATTGATGCTGATGAAGAAGAGGGTGAGACCGAGGACATTTCAAAAAGAAATTGGGAGGAGAAAATGGCAGGAAATAAAGTGTTGGAGTTGAAGGGAAACATTATACCTAGAGGGCTGGTGCCTCTAGAAATATTATTTGATAAGAATGATGTCCCACTGCAGCCAAGCAAAGTGGTAGAAGAAAATAAGGTAGAAGACCTGAATTTGGGTACTAATGTTGACCCCAGAATTGTCAAATTGTCCAAGAAAGTCCCAGAAGAATACAAAAAGATATATCAGAAGTTATTTCAGACCTACAAAGATGTGTTTGCATGGTCCTATCAGGACTTGAAAACTTTTGATATCACTATTATGCAGCACAAAATTCCCCTGAAAGGAGATGCAAAACCTCATAAGCAGAAGCTCAGACAGATAAATCCCTTGTTGCTTCCCTCTATTGAGAAGGAGATTAAGAAGCTGTTAAAAGACAAAATAATTGTACCACTGAGGTACTCTGAATGGGTGGCAAACCTTGTCCCTGTACGAAAAAAGAATGGAGAAATAAGGACATGGGTGGATTTTAGAAATTTAAACAGAGCATCCTTAAAGGATAACTATCCATTACCTAAGATGGATCACATCCTGCAGAAAGTAGTTGGAGCTTCTAGAATGTCAATGATGGATGGATTCTCTCGTTATAATCAAGTGGTTGTACTTCCAGAAGACCAAAAGAAGACTTCTTTCACCACACCATGGGGAACATCTATGTATGCCAGGATGCCTTTTGGATTGATTAATGCAGGGGCCACTTTTCAGAGGGAAATGGACATTGCTTTTGTTGGGGAGCAGGATAAATTCTTGGTGGTATACCTCGATGATATCACTGTATTTTCAAAGAATGATACTGAGCACATTGAGCATCTGCGTAGAAATTTTGAGAAATGCAGAAGGTATGGTCTCTCTCTTAATCCTCAAAAGTCTTTATTTGCATTAGAAGAGGGAAAGCTTTTGGGCCATATTATGACCAAATATGGGGTGAAGATAGATCCTAAGAGGGTAGAGGTTATAAATGGTATTGCTTTTCCCAGAAATAAGAAAGAGGTACAAGTATTCCAAGGGCGTATTAATTTCTTGAGAAGGTTTATTCCTAACTATGCCGAAATAGTTAGACACATAACTGACATGATGAAGAATAATAATGAAGTTAAATGGTCCCAGGAATCACGAGAGGCATTTACCAGAATAAAAAATGCTTTTACAGAAGTCCCTGTGCTAGCTGGACCAGATTATGATAAACCTTTCATGATATTTTCTTTTGCATCACCTCATACAATAGCAGGAGTCTTATTGCAGAAAAATGAAGAAGGGTATGATCAGCCTATTGCCTTTTTTCAATCAGGTGCTTCATGATGTAGAATAAGAGTACAACATATTGGAAAAGCAAGCATATGCCCTACTGAAATCCCTCAAAGCATTTTGCGTATATATATTACAGTCCCATATCACTGCATTTGTGCCTGCAGCTGCTGTAAAAGATATTCTGATTCAGGGAGATAGTGAAGGAAAAAGGGGTAATTGGATTGCTAAAATACAGGAGTATGACTTAGAAATTCGCCCTACTAAGCTGATCAAAGGACAGGGGCTTGCTAAAATGTTATCTGAATCAAACTATCAAGCTCTGGGCATAAATTTGTCCATTATAAAGTGTGAATCAAGAGCTAGGAAGAAGAGTTTATTGGTGAAACTGGAGTAGCTACTCCAGAAACACATATAGAGTACCTCACCAGTCCGTGGTACAAAGAGATAGTAGAATATCTCCTCACGCTCAGTTTCCCTCCAAGCTGTGATAAAACTAAATTCAGAGTGCTGAGATTGAAATCACAGAAGTACACAGTCGCCAATAGCCAACTATACTGGCGAGATCCCTCAGGTATCTTACTCCTGTGTCTCCGCGTAATAGCCTCGCTATAATACTCTCTATGAGACACAAAGATTGAATAGAATATCTCTCACACTGGGCCTACCCTCCGATCGTGATAAAAACTGAATACCATGTGGCCGAGACAAAATCGTCGAGTACACAGTCGCCAATGGTCGACATACCGGTGAGATCTCGTATCTTACTCCTCAGCTCAGCGTAGAACAAATTCTCACATAATACTCTCTCGCGAGAAACTTTCCGTGAGACACGTGAATGGAATAGAATATCTCCTTACACTCACCAAGCCCGTTGTGATAAAACTATAATACAGAGTGCTGAGATTGAAATCACAAAAGTAGATAGTCGCCAATGGCCGACTATACTAGCGAGATCCCTCAGGCATCTTACTCCTGTGTCTCACAAAGAATGAAGTCGAGAGTATTATAGCAGAATTTCATGAAGGGATCTGTGGAGGTCATTATACCTGGAGGGCCACAGCTCATAAAATTCTGAAAGCTGGCTTCTATTGGCCAAAGATTTTTGGAGATGTTTTTTCCAGAGTAAGAGCATGTGATAAATGTCAGAAATTTACGTAGAGATGTAACGTCCATTTATTCAAAGGGTATGGATGAACCATTTCCTCAATGGGGTATTGATTTTATTGGAGCAGTACACTCCAATCAGTGGCCGGTGATAGGTGGACTCCAAATGCGACCGATTACTTTGACAAAGTGGGTGGAAGCCACACTGCATGAATGCTATAGATACCGTGATCATAAAGTTCATGGAGGAGAATATCACATCCGTGCTCTGTTGTCCCGATAGAATAGTGACCGAAAATTTATGAATTTCTGCCACAATGGCCTATCATAATCGAGTCACTCCACAGCTTATTGTCCACAGGGAAATGGCTTGGCAGAGTCTTCTAACAAAACCATGGCGAGGGCCTTGAAGAAAAATATCAATGAGAATCAGAAGAATTGGGATTCCCAATTGAAATTTGCTCTATGGGAAAATAGAATCACCAGCAAGAGAGCAACTGGGAAATCTCCCTATGAATTGGTATATGGACGAGCAACAGTTTTTCCTGTACAGTTGGCTTTACCAGTGGCCCGCTTCATGCAAGAAAACCAGGAGGAGCCCGACGATATGATCAGGAGCATAAACCAGCTGGTGGAGTTGGAAGAAACACGCAATCAAGTGAATCAAAGGCTAACAGACTATTAGGAGAAGATGAAATACCTTTTGGATCAGCATGCTAAAGACAGGAATCTGAAAGTAGCTGATCTAGTGCTCAGATGGGACATCCAGAGAGCTAAGAAGGGAAAACATGGTAAATTCGACCCCCTCTGGTTTGGCCTTTTCAAAATTGTGGAACAGGGGGGCAACAATACTTTTAGGTTGGAGAATTTATAGGGAAACTTGCTGGATGCCCATGTAAATGGTCAGTTCCTCAAGCCCTACTTCCAGTTCTGATTCAGGAAAAGGCAGCCTGATGTATTATATTGTATGATAGTTTCCTTTTTTGTTTTCGTTTGAATAATGTGAGTGTTATTATGAATCATAACGTGAAAAGTAAGGTTGGTGAAGAGCAGAGCCCACACAGAAGATGATCAGGAGGTTTGCGAAGTTCTTGACATATCCAAGGATGAACGTGCCATCCCCAGGTGGAGCCAATGTTGATCATGTTAGCATTCTGTTAGAAATTTGGATAGGCAACCTCGCCTAAACCCCTCAGGCCCCCTCGTTTTGTCCCAAAATATCCCTGTTTCACCTATCGTTGCCATTCGTTAATCCCAAAACTACAAAAAAAAGGCCCAAAAACCCGCATTTGATAATATATACGGCTTGGCACCTTTTGGCCCTAACCCCTCAGTCTTTCTCTGCATATGATATGAGAGCTAAACCAAGCGCTGGCCCGGAGGTCACCTATCACAGAGATATATTGGGCTCGTTCATAACCGTCGATCTGTACAGATCTGACGGTGTTCGCAAGGCTTCTTCGCGCCCGTGGCCCACCTGTTTACTGCCCCAATCATCTGTCAGTCGTCCGATCAGATTGCAAATCAACGGTTTGCGATGCATCTGCCCCGGTGGTCCCCACGTCGTTCTCTGTGTAGAAACCACCCGGTTTCTATCGCACATCCTTTGGGTAGCAGGCGGTATTTTCATTTTCGTAGCGATTCCATACGACGTGCGATGCGTGCCAGCGGCACTATTTGAAAACCGCTAGCTCTTCGCGCGTTATTTTTCGGAACAGGACACCTAGCGATTTCGCCTTCAGCCGTTCGATCTGAAGCTCTTCATCAAACGGTTATCGCGCTTTGAAGCTGCACGGGATTTAACGCAAGGAAATCGTACCCTAGCCTACTGTCAATCGCTCCCAATGCCTTTTCAACCGTCGATCTCCCCTGAGATCGGACAGTCCAGATTTAGTCACACGCCCGCCATTGACCTCGCACCACCTCGTCATCCTTTCCACATAGTATTTTCTACATCCACCACGTCATTATCCCATGTGTGTATCGAATTTCTCCTCCGCCCCTTACATATGTCAGTCAGAGGTCAAATTTCATTGTTTTTCATTTAAAACTTTCGCTAATTCACCTAAGATTATTTCCATCGTATTTTCTTCGTCACCACCCTGCATGCTTCCTCCATTTAATCATGTTGCTTCACTACACAGTCGCCTCCATTGCATTGCCGTCCCCCACGCATTTTTTTTCTTCACAACTTTGTGCATTTTGCAGGTTTACAGAAATAAAGAATTATCATAATTTGCAGCATCCATTACAAAAGCCGAGAACGCGTCAAAGGACCAATAGCAGGAGTCTTATTGTAGAAAAATGAAGAAGGGTATGATCAGCCTATTGCCTTTTTTCAATCAGGTGCTTCATGATGCAGAACAAGAGTACAACATATTGGAAAAGCAAGCATACGCCCTACTGAAATCCCTCAAAGCATTTTGCGTATATATATTACAGTCCCATATCACTGCATTTGTGCCTGCAGCTGCTGTAAAAGATATTCTGATTCAGGGAGATAGTGAAGGAAAAAGGGGTCATTGGATTGCTAAAATACAGGAGTATGACTTAGAAATTCGCCCTTCTAAGTTGATCAAAGGACAGGGGCTTGCTAAAATGTTATCTGAATCAAACTATCAAGCTCTGGGCATAAATTTGTCCATTATAGCAGGTGTGGAATCTGAAGAGCTAGAAGAGCGATAGGGAATTGGAGTAGCTACTCCAGAAACACATCTAAAGTACCTCACCAGTCCATGGTACAAAGAGATAGTAGAATATCTCCTTACACTCAGGTGCCTTCTAGGTTGTGATAAAACTAAATACAGAGTGCTGAGATTGAAATAACAGAAGTACATAGTCGCCAATGGCCAGCTATACTGGCAAGATCCCTCTGGCATCTTACTCCTGTGTCTCACAGAGAATGAAATTCTGCTATAATACTCTCTGTGAGACACTCTCTATGAGACACAAAGAATGGAATAGAATATCTCCTTACACTCAGCTGCCCTCCAGGTTGTGATAAAACTAAATACAGAGTGCTGAGATTGAAATCACAGAAGTACATAGTCGCCAATGGCCGGCTATACTGGCGAGATCCCTCAGGCATCTTACTCCTGTGTCTCACAGAGAATGAAATTCTGCTATAATATCATAGACACCGTGACACACAGAATGGAATAGAATATCTCCTTACACTCACCGCCCTCCGTGTTGTGATAAAACTATAATACAGAAAGTGTCGAGATTGAAATCACAAAAGTAGATAATTCTCAATGGCGGGATTTATACCGGCGAGATCCCCTCTGCATCTTACTCCCTGAAGTCTCAAGGTCAAATGAGAAGTCGAGAGTATTATAAGGCACTTCATGAAGGGATCCGTGGAGGCCATTACACCGATCGCCACCATAAAATTCTGAAAGCTGGCGTCTATTGGCCAAAGCTTTTTGGAGATGTTTTTGCCAGAGTAAGAGCATGTGATAAATGTCAGAAATTTGCTGAGAGACAGAAATCGGCACCATTTCCCCTGATTCCAGTGCATGTGGATGAACCATTTCCTCAATGGGGTATTGATTTTATTGGAGAAATACACCCTCGATCGAGTGGCCAGCATAGGTGGATTTTAACTGCCACCGATTATTTCACAAAGTGGGTGGAAGCCATACCTGCAAGGAATGCTACAGATACTGTGATCATAAAGTACATGGAGAAGAATATCATATCCAGGTTTGGTTGTCCTGATAGAATAGTGACTGATAATGCACAGGCCTTCAAGTCTGAAAAATTTATGAATTTCTGCCAGCAATACAATATCATACTGAGTCACTCTACAACTTACTATCCACAAGGAAATGGCTTGGTAGAGTCTTCAAATAAAACTCTGGTGAGGGCCTTGAAGAAGACTATCAATGAAAATCAGAAGAATTGGGATTCCCAATTGAAATTTTCTCTATGGGCTAATAGAATCACTAGCAAGAGAGCAAAATCGGGAAATCTCCATGAATTGGTATGACGAGCAAATGTAGCTTTTTCTCTGCTGGCCATTTTTACTCAAGGCCCGCTTCATGCAAGAAACTGTGAGGAGCCCGACGACATGATCGTAGAATAAACTGTACCGGTGGAGTTGGAAGAAACACGCAATCAAGTGAATCAAAGGCTAACAGACTATTAGGAGAAGATGAAATACCTTTTGGATCAGCATGCTAAAGACAGGAATCTGAAAGTAGCTGATCTAGTGCTCAGATGGGACATCCAGAGAGCTAAGAAGGGAAAACATGGTAAATTCGACCCCCTCTGGTTTGGCCCTTTCAAAATTGTGGAAGAGGGGGGCAATAATACTTTCAGGTTGGAGAATTTACAGGGAAACTTGCTGGATGCCCATGTAAATGGTCAGTTCCTCAAGCCATACTCTCAGTTCTGATTCAGGCAAAGGCAGCCTGATGTATTATATTGTATGATAGTTTCCTTTTTTGTTTTCGTTTGAATAATGTGGGTGTTATTATGAATCATAACGTGAAAAGTAAGGTTGGTGAAGAGCAGAGCCCACACAGAAGATGATTAGGAGGTCTGCGAAGTTCTTGACACATCCAAGGATGAACGTGCCATCCCCAGGTGGAGCCAATGTTGATCATGTTAGCATTCTGTTAGAAATTTGGATAGGCAACCTCGCCTAAACCCCTCAGGCCCCCTCGTTTTGTCCCAAAATATCCCTGTTTCACCTATCGTTGCCATTCGTTAATCCCAAAACTGCATAAAAAAGGCACAAAAACCAGCATTTGATAATATATACGGCTCGACACCTTTTGGCCCTAAACCCTCAGTCTTTCTCTGCATATGATATGAGCGCTAAACCAAGCGCTAGCCCAGAGGTCACCTATCACAGAGATATATCGGGCTCGTTCATAACCGTCGATCTGTACAGATCTGACGGTGCTCGCAAGGCTTCTTCGCGCCCGTGGCCCACCTGTTTACCGCTCCAATCATCTGTCAGTCGTCCGATCAGATTGCAAATCAATGGTTTGCGATGCATCTGCCTCGGTGGTCCCCACGTCGTGCTCTGTGTAGAAACCACCCGGTTTCTATCGCACATCCTTTGGGTAGCAGGCGGTATTTTCATTTTCGCAGCGATTCCATACGACGCGCGACGCGTGCCAGTGGCACTATTTGAAAACCGCTAGCTCTTCGCGCGTTATTGTTCGGAACAGGACACCTAGCGATATCACCTTCAGCCGTCCGATCTGAAGCTCTTCATCAAACGATTATCGCGCTTTGAAGCTGCACGGGGTTTAACGCAAGGAAATCGTACCCTAGCCTACTATCAATCGCTCCCAATGCCTTTTCAACCGTCGATCTCCCCTGAGATCGGACGGTCCAGATTAAGTCACACGCCTGCCATTAACCTCGCACCACCTCGTCATCCTTTCCACATAGTCTTTTGTACGTCCACCATGTCATTATCCCACGTGTGTATAGCATTTCTCCTCCGCCCCTTACATATGTCAGTCAGACGTCAAATTTCATTGTTTTTCGTTTAAAACTTTCGCTAATTCACCTACCATTATTTCCATTGTATTTTCTTCGTCACCACCCTGCATGCTTCATCCATTTAATCATGTTGCTTCACTACACATTCGCCTCCATTGCATTGCCGTCCCCCACGCATTTTTTTTCTTCACAACTTTGTGTGTTTTGCAGGTTTACAGCGATAAAGAATTATCATAATTTGCAGCATCCATTACAAAATCCGAGAAAGCATCAAAGGACCAATAGCAGGAGTCTTATTGCAGAAAAATTAAGAAGGGTATGATCAGCCTATTGCCTTTTTTCAATCAGGTGCTTCATGATGCAGAATAAGAGTACAACATATTGGAAAAGCAAGAATACGCCCTACTGAAATCCCTCAAAGCATTTTGCATATATATATTACAGTCCCATATCACTGCATTTGTGCCTCCAGCTGCTGTAAAAGATATTCTGATTCAGGGAGATAGCGAAGGAAAAAGGGGTAATTGGATTGCTAAAATATAGTAGTATGACTTAGAAATTCGCCCTACTAAGCTGATCAAAGGACAAGGGCTTGCTAAACTGTTATCTGAATCAAACTATCAAGCTCTAGGCATAAATTTGTCCCTTATAGCAGGTGTGGAATCTGAAGAGCTAGAAGAGCGATAGGGAATTGGAGTAGCTACTCCAGAAACACATCTAAAGTACCTCACCAGTCCGTGGTACAAAGAGATAGTAGAATATCTCCTTACACTCAGGTGCCCTCCAGGTTGTGATAAAACTAAATACAGAGTGCTGAGATTGAAAACACAGAAGTACATAGTTGCCAATGGCCGGCTATACTGGCAAGATCCCTCAGGCATCTTACTCCTGTGTCTCACAGAGAATGAAATTCTGCTATAATACTCTCTGTGAGACACTCTCTGTGAGACACAAAGAATGGAATAGAATATCTCCTTACACTCAGCTGCCCTCCAAGTTGTGATAAAACTAAATACAGAGTGCTGAGATTGAAATCACAGAAGTACATAGTCGCCAATGGCCGGCTATACTAGCGAGATCCCTCAGGCATCTTACTCCTGTGTCTCACAGAGAACGAAATTCTGCTCTAATACTCTCTGCGAGGCACTCTCTGTGAGAAACAGAGAATGTAATAGAATATATCCTTACACTCAGCTGCCCTCCAGGTTATGATAAAACTATAATACAGAGCGCTGAGATTGAAATCACAAAAGTAGATAGTCGCCAATGGCCGACTATACTGGCGAGATCCCTCAGGCATCTTACTCCTGTGTCTCACAGAGAATGAAGTCAAGAGTATTATAGCAGAATTTCATGAAGGGATCTGTGGAGGTCATTACAGCTGGAGGGCCACAGCTCATAAAATTCTGAAAGCTGGCTTCTATTGGCCAAAGCTTTTTGGAGATGTTTTTGCCAGAGTAAGAGCATGTGATAAATGTCAGAAATTTGCTAAGAGTCAGAAATCAGCACCATTTACCCTAATTCCAGTGCATGTGGATGAACCATTTCCTCAATGAGGTATTGATTTTAATGGAGAAATACACCCTCCATCGAGTGGCCAGCATAGGTGGATTTTAACTGCCACCGATTATTTCACAAAGTGGGTGGAAGCCATACCTGCAAGGAATGCTATAGATACTGTGATCATAAAGTTCATGGAGGAGAATATCATATCCAGGTTTGGCTATCCTGATAGAATAGTGACTGATAATGCACAGGCCTTCAAGTCTGAAAAATTTATGAATTTCTGCCAGCAATACAATATCATACTGAGTCACTCTACAACTTACTATCCACAAGGAAATGGCTATAAAGTCTTTCCAACAAAACTGTGAGGGCCTTGAAGAAAAATATCAATGAAAATCAGAAGAATTGGGATTCCCAATTGAAATTTTCTCTATGGGCTAATAGAATCACCAGCAAGAGAGCAACTGGGAAATCTCCCTATGAATTGGTATATGGACGAGCAACATTTTTTCCTGTACAGTTGGCTTTACCAGTGGCCCGCTTCATGCAAGAAATCCAGGAGGAGCCCGACGATATGATCAGGAGAATAAACCAGCTGGTGGAGTTGGAAGAAACACACAATCAAGTGAATCAAAGGCTAACAGACTATTAGGAGAAGATGAAATACCTTTTGGATCAGCATGCTAAAGAGAGGAATCTGCAAGTAGGTGATCTAGTGCTCAGATGGGACATCCAGAGAGCTGAGAAGGAAAAACATGGTAAATTAGACCCCCTCTGGTTTGGCCCTTTCAAAATTGTGGAAGAGGGGGGCAATAATACTTTCAGGTTGGAGAATTTACAGGGAAACTTGCTGGATGCCCATGTAAATGGTCAGTTCCTTAAGCCCTACTTTCAGTTCTGATTCAGGCAAAGGCAGCCTGATGTATTATATTGTATGATAGTTTCCTTTTTTGTTTTCGTTTGAATAATGTGGGCGTTATTATGAATCATAACGTGAAAAGTAAGGTTGGTGAAGAGCAGATCCCACACAGAAGATGATCAGGAGGTCTGTGAAGTTCTTGACACGTCCAAGGATGAACGTGTCGTCCCCAGGTGGAGCCAATGTTGATCATGTTAGCATTCTGTTAGAAATTTGGATAGGCAACCTCGCCTAAACCCCTCAGGCCCCCTCGTTTTGTTCCAAAATATCCCTATTTCACCTATTGTTGCCATTCGTTAATCCCAAACCTGCATAAAAAAGGCCCAAAAACCCGCATTTGATAATAGATACGACTTGGCACCTTTTGGCCCTAACCCCTCAGTCTTTCTCTCCATATGATATGAGCGCTAAACCAAGCGCTAGCCCGGAGGTCACCTATGACAGAGATATATCGGGCTTGTTCATAACCGTCGATCTATACAGATCTGACGGTGTTCGCAAGGCTTCTTCGTGCCCGTGGCCCACCTGTTTACCGCTCCAATCATCTGTCAGCTGTCCGATCAGATTGCAAATCAACGGTTCGTGATGCATCCGCCCCGGTGGTCCCCACGTCGTGCTCTGTGTAGAAACCACCCGGTTTCTATCGCACATCCTTTGGGTAGCAGGTGGTATTTTCATTTTCGCAGCGATTCCATACGACGCGCGACGCGTGCCAGCGGCACTATTTGAAAACCGCTAGCTCTTTGCGCGTTATTGTTCGGAACAGGACACCTAGCGATATCGCCTTCAACCGTCCGATCTGAAGCTCTTCACCAAACGGTTATCGCGCTTTGAAGCTGCACGGGATTTAACGCAAGGAAATCATACCCTAGCCTACTGTCAATCGCTCCCAATGCCTTTTCAACAATCGATCTCCCCTGAGATCGGATGGTCCAGATTTAGTCACACGCCCACCATTGACCTCACACCACCTCGTCATCCTTTCCACATAGTCTTTTGTACGTCCACCACGTCATTATCCCACGTGTGTATCGCATTTCTCCTCCGCCCCTTACATATGTCAGTAAGAGGTCAAATTTCATTGTTTTTCGTTTAAAACTTTCGCTAATTCACCTACCATTATTTCCATTGTATTTTCTTCGTCACCACCCTGCATGCTTCCTCCGTTTAATCATGTTGCTTCACTACACATGCGCCTCCATTGCATTTCCGTCCCCCACACATTTTTTTTCTTCACAATTTTGTGTGTTTTGCAGGTTTACAGCGATAAAGAATTATCATAATTTGCACCATCCATTACAAAAGCCGAGAACGTGTCAAAGGACCAATATCAGGAGTCTTATTGCAGAAAAATGAAGAAGGGTATGATCAGCCTATTGCCTTTTTTCAATCAGGTGCTTCATGATGCAGAATAAGAGTACAACATATTGGAAAAGAAAGCATACGCCCTACTGAAATCCCTCAAAGCATTTTGCGTATATATATTACAGTCCCATATCACTGCATTTGTGCCTGCAGCTGCTGTAAAAGATATTCTGATTCAGGGAGATAGTGAAGGAAAAAGGGGTAATTGGATTGCTAAAATACAGGAGTATGACTTAGAAATTCACCCTACTAAGCTAATCAAGGGATAGGGGCTTGCTAAAATGTTATCTGAATGAAACTATCAAGCTCTGGGCATAAATTTGTCCATTATAGCAGGTGTGGAATCTGAAGAGCTAGAAGAGCGACAGGGAATTGGAGTAGCTACTCCAGAAACACATCTAAAGTACCTCACTAGTCCGTGGTACAAAGAGATAGTAGAATATCTCCTTACACTCAGGTGCCCTCCAGGTTGTGATAAAACTAAATACAGAGTGCTGAGATTGAAATCACAGAAGTACATAGTCGCCAATGGCCGGCTATACTAGCAAGATCCCTCAGGCATCTTACTCTTGTGTCTCACAAAGAATGAAATTCTGCTATAATACTCTCTGTGAGACACAAAGAATGGAATAGAATATCTCCTTACACTCAGATTCCCTCCAGGTTGTGATAAAACTAAATACAGAGTGCTGAGATTGAAATCACAGAAGTACATAGTCGCCAATGGCCGGCTATACTGGCGAGATCCCTCAGGCATCTTACTCCTGTGTCTCACAGAGAATGAAATTCTGCTATAATACTCTCTGCGAGACACTCTCTGTGAGACACAGAGAATGGAATAGAATATCTCCTTACACTCAGCTGCCCTCCAGGTTGTGATAAAACTATAATACAGAGTGCTGAGATTGAAATCACAAAAGTAGATAGTCGCCAATGGCTGACTATACTGGCGAGATCCCTCAGGCATCTTACTCCTGTGTCTCACAGAGAATGAAGTCGAGAGTATTATAGCAGAATTTCATGAAGGGATCTGTGGAGGTCATTACAGCTAGAGGGCCACAGCTCATCAAATTCTAAAAGCTGGCTTCTATTGGCCAAAGCTTTTTGGAGATGTTTTTGCCAGAGTAAGAGCATGTGATAAATGTCAGAAATTTGCTGAGAGTTAGAAATCGGCACCATTTCCCCTGATACCAGTGCATGTGGATGAACCATTTCCTCAATGGGGTATTGATTTTATTGGAGAAATACACCCTCCATCGAGTGGCCAGCATAGGTGGATTTTAACTGCCACCGATTATTTCACAAAGTCGGTGGAAGCCATACCTGCAAGGAATGCTACAGATACTGTGATCATAAAGTTCATGGAGGAGAATATCATATCCAGGTTTGGTTGTCCTGATAGAATAGTGACTGATAATGCACAGGCCTTCAAGTCTGAAAAATTTATGAATTTCTGCCAGCAATACAATATCATACTGAGTCACTCTACAACTTACTATCCACAAGGAAATGGCTTGTTAGAGTCTTCAAATAAAACTCTGGTGAGGGCCTTGAAGAAAAATATCAATGAAAATCGGAAGAATTGGGATTCCCAATTGAAATTTTCTCTATGGGCTAATAGAATCACCAGCAAGAGAGAAACTGGGAAATCTCCCTATGAATTGGTATATGGACGAGCAGTAGTTTTTCCTGTACAGTTGGCTTTACCAGTGGCCCGCTTCATGCAAGAAAGCCAGGAGGAGCCCAACGATATGATCAAGAGAATAAACCAGCTGGTGGAGGTGAAAGAAACACGCAATCAAGTGAATCAAAGGCTAACAGACTATTAGGAGAAGATGAAATACCTTTTGGATCAGCATGCTAAAGAGAGGAATCTGCAAGTAGGTGATCTAGTGCTCAGATGGGACATCCAGAGAGCTGAGAAGGGAAAACATGGTAAATTCGACCCCCTATGGTTTGGCCCTTTCAAAATTGTGGAAGAGGGGGGCAATAATACTTTCAGGCTGGAGAATTTACAGGGAAACTTGTTGGATGCCCATGTAAATGGTCAGTTCCTTAAGCCCTACTTTCAGTTCTGATTCAGGCAAAGGCAGCCTGATGTATTATGTTGTATGATAGTTTCCTTTTTTGTTTTCATTTGAATAGTGTGGGTGTTATTATGAATCATAACATGAAAAGTAAGGTTGGTGAAGAGCAGAGCCCACACAGAAGATGATCAGGAGGTCTGCGAAGTTCTTGACACGTCCAAGCGTGAACGTGTCGTCCCCAGGTGGAGCCAATGTTGATCATGTTAGCATTCTGTTAGAAATTTTGGATAGGCAACCTCGCCTAAACCCCTCAGGCCCCCTCGTTTTGTCCCAAAATATCCCTATTTCACCTATCGTTGCCATTCGTTAATCCCAAAACTGCATAAAAAAGGCCCAAAAACCCGCATTTGATAATATATATGGCTTGGCACCTTTTGGCCGTAACCCCTCAGTCTTTCTCTGCATATGATATGAGCGCTAAACCAAGCGCTAGCCCGGAGGTCACCTATTAGAGAGATATATCGGGCTCGTTCATAACCGTCGATCTGTACAGATCTGACGGTGTTCGCAAGGCTTCTTCGTGCCCGTGGCCCACCTGTTTACCGCTCCAATCATCTGTCAGCCGTCCGATTAGATTGCAAATCAACGGTTCGCGATGCATCTGTCCCGGTGGTCCCCACGTCGTGCTCTATGTAGAAACCACCTGGTTTCTATCGCACATCCTTTGGGTAGCAGGCGGTATTTTCGTTTTTGCAACGATTCCATATGACGCGCGACGCATGCCAGCGGCACTATTTGAAAACCGCTAGCTCTTCGCGCGTTATTGTTCGGAACAGGACACCTAGCGATATCGCCTTCAGCCGTCCGATCTGAAGCTCTTCATCAAACTGTTATCACGCTTTGAAGCTGGACGAGATTTAACGCAAGGAAATCGTACCCTAGCCTACTGTCAATCGCTCCCAATGCCTTTTCAACCGTCGATCTCCCCTGAGATCGGACGGTCCAGATTTAGTCACACGCCCGCCATTGACCTCACATAACCTCGTCATCCTTTCCACATAGTCTTTTGTACGTCCACCACGTCATTATTCCACGTGTGTATCGCATTTCTCCTCCGCCCCTTACATATGTTAGTCAGAGGTGAAATTTCATTGTTTTTCGTTTAAAACTTTCGGTAATTCACCTACCATTATTTCCATTGTATTTTCTTCATCACCACCCTGCATGCTTCCTCCATTTAATCATGTTGCTTCACTACACAGTCGCCTCCATTGCATTGCCATCCCCCACGCATTTTTTTTCTTCACAACTTTGTGTGTTTTGCAGGTTTACAGCGATAAAGAATTATCATAATTTGCAGCATCCATTACAAAAGCCGAGAACGCGTCAAAGGACCAATAGCAGGAGTCTTATTTCAGAAAAATGAAGAAGGGTATGATTAGCCTATTTCCTTTTTTCAATCAGGTGCTTCATGATGCAGAATAAGAGTACAACATATTGGAAAAGCAAGCATACACCCTACTGAAATCCCTCAAAGCATTTTGCGTATATATATTACAGTCCCATATCACTGCATTTGTGCCTGCAGCTGCTGTAAAAGATATTCTGATTCAGGGAGATAGTGAAGGAAAAAGGGGTAATTGGATTGCTAAAATACAGGAGTATGACTTAGAAATTCGCCCTACTAAGCTGATCAAGGGACAGGGGCTTGCTAAAATGTTATCTGAATCAGACTATCAAGCTCTGGGCATAAATTTGTCCATTATAGCAGGTGTGGAATCTGAAGAGCTAGAAGAGTGACAGGGAATTGGAGTAGCTACTCCAAAAACACATCTAAAGTACCTCACCAGTCCGTGGTACAAAGAGATAGTAGAATATCTCCTTACACTCAGGTGCCCTCCAAGTTGTGATAAAACTAAATACAGAGTGCTGAGATTGAAATCACAGAAGTACATAGTCGCCAATGGCCGGCTATACTGGCAAGATCCCTCAGGCATCTTACTCCTGTGTCTCACAGAGAATGAAATTCTTCTATAATACTCTCTGTAAGACACTCTCTATGAGACACAAAGAATGGAATAGAATATCTCCTTACACTCAGCTGCCCTCTAGGTTGTGATAAAACTAAATATAGAGTGATGATATTGAAATCACAGAAGTACATAGTCGCCAATGGCTGGCTATACTGGCGAGATCCCTCAGGCATCTTACTCCTGTGTCTCACAGAGAATGAAATTCTGTTATAATACTCTCTACGAGACACTCTCTGTGAGACACAGAGAATGGAATAGAATATCTCCTTACACTCAGCTGCCCTCCAGGTTGTGATAAAACTATAATACAGAGTGCCTCCCGAGGATTGGAATTGCCAGTAGACAGTCGCCAATGGCCAGACCATAATCGCAAGATCCCTCGGAAGTACTCCTTGCTGTCTCACAGAGAATGAAGTCGAGAGTATTATAGCAGAATTTCATGAAGGGATCTATGGAGGTCACTACAGCTAGAGGGCTACAGCTCATAAAATTCTGAAAGTCAATGGTCAGTTTAAAGCTTTTGAGATGTTTTTTAAAAAGTGTAGAATGTGATAAGGTACGTTCTAAATTTATCGAGAGACAAGACCATTTCCATCTCCATAGGTATGGATGAACCATTTCCTCAATGGGTATTGATTTTATTGGAGAAATACACCCTCCATCGAGTGGCCAAGACAGGTGGATTTTTGAGTCTCCACCGATTATTTCACAAAGCAGGTGTCAGCCTCCGAAATTGATGATACATCGTGATCATAAAGTTCATGGAGGAGAATATCATATCCAGGTTTGGCTATCCTGATAGAATAGTGACTGATAATGCACAGGCCTTCAAGTCTGAAAAATTTATGAATTTCTGCCAGCAATACAATATCATACTGAGTCACTCTACAACTTACTATCCACAAGGAAATGGCTTGGTAGAGTCTTCAAATAAAAATCTGGTGAGGACCTTGAAGAAAAATATCAATGAAAATCAGAAGAATTGGGATTCCCAATTGAAATTTTCTCTATGGGCTAATAGAATCACCAGCAAGAAAGCAACTGGGAAATCTCCCTATGAATTGGTATATGGACGAGCAACAGTTTTTCCTGTACAGTTGGCTTTACCAGTGGCCCGCTTCATGCAAGAAAGCCAGGAGGAGCCCGACGATATGATCAGGAGAATAAACCAGCTAGTGGAGTTGGAAGAAACACGTAATCAAGTGAATCAAAGGCTAAAAGACTATTAGGAGAAGATGAAATACCTTTTGGATCAACATGCTAAAGACAGGAATCTGCAAGTAGGTGATCTAGTGCTCGGATGGGACATCTAGAGAGCTGAGAAGGGAAAACATGGTAAATTCGACCTCCTCTGGTTTGGCCCTTTCAAAATTGTGGAACAGGGGGGCAATAATACTTTCAGGTTGGAGAATTTACAGGAAAAATTGCTGGATGCCCATGTAAATGGTCAGTTCCTCAAGCCCTACTTTCAGTTCTGATTCAGGCAAAGGCAGCCTGATGTATTATATTGTATGATAGTTTCCTTTTTTGTTTTTGTTTGAATAATGTGGGTGTTATTATGAATCATAACGTGAAAAGTAAGGTTGGTGAAGAGCAGAGCCCACACAGAAGATGATCAGGATGTCTACGAAGTTCTTGACACGTCCAAGGATGAACGTGTCATCCCCAGGTGGAGCCAATGTTGATCATGTTAGCATTCTGTTAGAAATTTGGATAGGCAACCTCACCTAAACCCCTCAGGCCCCCTCGTTTTGTCCCAAAATATCCCTGTTTCACCTATCGTTGCCATTCGTTAATCCCAAAACTGCATAAAAAAGGCCCAAAAACCTGCATTTGATAATATATATGGCTTGGCACCTTTTGGCCCTAACCCGTCAGTCTTTCTCTGCATATGATATGAGCGCTAAACCAAGCACTAGCCCAGAGGTCACCTATCACAGAGATATATCGGGCTCGTTCATAACCGTCGATCTGTACAGATCTGACGATGTTCGCAAGGCTTCTTCACGCCCATGGCCCACCTGTTTACCGCTCCAATCATCTGTCAGCCGTCCGATCAGATTGCAAATCAACGGTTCACAATGCATCTACCTCGGTGGTCCCCACGTCGTGCTCTGTGTAGAAACCATCCGGTTTCTATCGCACATCCTTTTGGTAGCAGGCGGTATTTTCATTTTCGCAGCGATTCCATACGACGCGCGACGCGTGCCAGCGGCAATATTTGAAAACTGCTGGCTCTTCACGCGTTATTGTTCAGAACAGGACACCTAGCAATATCGCCTTCAGCCGTCCGATCTGAAGCTCTTCATCAAACGGTTATCGCTCTTTGAAGCTGCACGGGATTTAACGCAAGGAAATCGTACCCTAGCCTACTGTCAATCGCTCCCAATGCCTTTTCAACCGTTGATCTCCCCTGAGATCGGACGGTCCAGATTTTGTCACACGCCCGCCATTGACCTCGCACCACCTCGTCATCCTTTCCACATAGTCTTTTGTACGTCCACCATGTCATTATCCCACATGTGTATCGCATTTCTCCTCCACCCCTTACATATGTCAGTCAGAGGTCAAATTTCATTGTTTTTCGTTTAAAACTTTCGCTAATTCACCTACCATTATTTCCATTGTATTTTCTTCATCACCACCCTACATGCTTCCTCCATTTAATCATGTTGCTTCACTACACAGTCGCCTCCATTGCATTGCCTTCCCCCACACGTTTTTTTTCTTCACAACTTTGTGTGTTTTGTAGGTTTATAGCGATAAAGAATTATCATAATTTGCAGCATCCATTACAAAAGCCGAGAACACGTCAAAGGACCAATAGCGAGAGTCTTATTGCAGAAAAATGAAGAAGGGTATGATCAGCCTATTGCCTTTTTTCAATCAGGTGCTTCATGATGCGGAATAAGAGTACAACATATTGGAAAAGAAAGCATACACCCTACTGAAATCCCTCAAAGCATTTTGCGTATATATATTACAGTCCCATATCACTGCATTTGTGCCTGCAGCTGCTGTAAAAGATATTCTGATTCAGGGAGATAGTGAAGGAAAAAGGGGTAATTGGATTGCTAAAATACAGGAGTATGACTTAGAAATTCTCCCTACTAAGCTGATCAAAGGACAGGGGCTTGCTAAAATGTTATCTGAATCAAACTATCAAGCTCTTGGCATAAATTTTTCCATTATAGCAGGTGTGGAATCTGAAGAGCTAGAAGAGCGATAGGGAATTGAAGTAGCTACTCCAGAACCACATCTAAAGTACCTCACCAGTCCGTGGTACAAAGAGATAGTAGAATATCTCCTTACACTCAGGTGCCCTCCAGGTTGTGATAAAACTAAATACAGAGTGCTGAGATTGAAATCACAGAAGTACATAGTCGCCAATGGCCAGCTATACTAGCAAGATCCCTCAGGCATCTTACTCCTGTGTCTCACAGAGAATGAAATTCTGCTATAATACTCTCTGTGAGACACAAAGAATGGAATAGAATATCTCCTTACACTCAGGTGCCCTCCAGGTTGTGATAAAACTAAATACAGAGTGCTGAGATTGAAATCACAGAAGTACATAGTCGCCAATGGCCAGCTATACTAGCAAGATCCCTCAGGCATCTTACTCCTGTGTCTCACAGAGAATGAAATTCTGCTATAATACTCTCTGTGAGACACAAAGAATGGAATAGAATATCTCCTTACACTCAGCTGCCCTCCAGGTTGTGATTAAACTATAATACAGAGTGCTGAGATTGAAATCACAAAAGTAGATAATCGCCAATGGCCGACTATACTGGTGAGATACCTCAGGCATCTTACTCCTGTGTCTCACAGAGAATGAAGTCGAGAGTATTATAGAAAAATTTCATGAAGGGATCTGTGGAGGTCATTATAGCTGGAGGGCCACAGCTCATAAAATTCTGAAAGCTAGCTTCTATTGGCCAAAGCGTTTTGGAGATGTTTTTGCCAGAGTAAGAGCATGTGATAAATGTCAGAAATTTTCTGAGAGACAGAAATCGACACCATTTCCCCTGATTCCAGTGCATGTGGATGAACCATTTCCTCAATGGGGTATTGATTTTATTGGAGAAATACACCCCCCATCGAGTGGCCAGCATAGGTGGATTTTAACTGCCACCGATTATTTCACAAAGTGGGTGGAAGCCATACTTGCAAGGAATGCTACAGATACTGTGATCATAAAGTTCATGGAGGAGAATATCATATCCAGGTTTGGCTGTCTTGATAGAATAGTGACTGATAATGCACAGACCTTCAAGTCTGAAAAATTTATGAATTTCTGCCAGCAATACAATATCATACTGAGGCACTCTACAACTTACTATCCACAAGGAAATGGCTTGGTAGAGTCTTCAAATAAAACTCTGGTGAGGGCCTTGAAGAAAAATATCAATGAAAATCAGAAGAATTGGGATTCCCAATTGAAATTTTCTCTATGGGCTAATAGAATCACCAGCAAGAGAGCAACTGGGAAATCTCCCTATGAAATGGTATATGGACGAGCAGCAGTTTTTCCTGTACAGTTGGCTTTACCAGTGGCCCGCTTCATGCAAGAAAGCCAGGAGGAGCGCGACGATATGATCAGGAGAATAAACCAGCTGGTGGATTTGGAAGAAACACACAATCAAGTGAATCAAAGGCTAACAGACTATTAGGAGAAGATGAAATACCTTTTGGATCAGCATGCTAAAGACATGAATCTGCAAGTAGGTGATCTAGTGCTCAGATGGGACATCCAGAGAGCTGAGAAGGGAAAACATGGTAAATTCGACCCCCTCTGGTTTGGCCCTTTCAAAATTGTTGAACAGGGGGGCAATAATACTTTCAGGTTGGAGAATTTACAGGGAAACTTACTGGATGCCCATGTAAATGGTCAGTTCCTCAAGCCTACTTTCAGTTCTGATTCAGGAAAAGGCAGCCTGATGTATTATATTGTATGATAGTTTCCTTTTTTGTTTTCGTTTGAATAATGTGGGTGTTATTATGAATCATAACGTGAAAAGTAAGGTTGGTGAAGAGCAGAGCCCACACAGAAGATGATCAGGATGTCTGCGAAGTTCTTGACACGTCCAAGGATGAACGTGACGTCCCCAGGTGGAGCCAATGTTGATCATGTTAGCATTCTGTTAGAAATTTGGACAGGCAACCTTGCCTAAACCCCTCAGGCCCCCTTGTTTTGTCCCAAAATATCCCTGTTTCACCTGTCGTTGCCATTCGTTAATCCCAAAACTGCATAAAAAAGGCCCAAAAACCCGCATTTGATAATATATACGGCTTGGCACCTTTTGGCCCTAACCCCTCAGTCTTTCTCTGCATATGATATGAGCGCTAAACCGGAGGTCACCTATCACAGAGATATATCGGGCTCGTTCATAACCGTCGATCTGTACAGATCTGACGGTGTTCGCAAGGCTTCTTCGCGCCCTTGGCCCACCTGTTTACCGCTCCAATCATCTGTCAGTCGTCCGATCAGATTGAAAATCAACGGTTCGCGATGCATTTGACCCGGTGGTCCCCACGTCATGCTCTGTGTAGAAATCACCTGGTTTCTATCACACATCCTTTGTGTAGCAGGCGGTATTTTCATTTTCGCAGCGATTCCATACGACGCGCGATGCGTGCCAACGGCACTATTTGAAAACCACTAGCTCTTCGCGCGTTAATGTTCGGAACAGGACACCTAGCGATATCACCTTCAGCCGTTCAAGCTGAAGCTCTTCATCAAACAGTTATCGTGCTTTGAAGCTGCACAGGATTTAACGCAAGGAAATCGTACCCTAGCCTACTGTCAATCGCTCCCAATGCCTTTTCAACCATCGATCTCCCCTGAGATCGGACGGTCCAGATTTAGTCACATGCCCGCCATTGACCTCGCACCACCTCGTCATCCTTTCCACATATTCTTTTGTATGTCCACCACGTCATTATCCCACGTGTGTATCACATTTCTCCTCCGCCCCTTACATATGTCAGTCAGAGGTCAAATTTCATTGTTTTTCGTTTAAAACTTTCGCTAATTCACCTACCATTATCTCCATTGTATTTTCTTCATCACCACCCTGCATGCTTCCTCCATTTAATCATGTTGCTTCACTACACAGTCGCCTCCATTGCATTTCCATCCCCCACGCATTTTTTTTCTTCACAACTTTGTGTGTTTTGTAGGTTTACAGCGATAAAGAATTATCATAATTTGCAGCATCCATTACAAAAGTCGAGAACACGTCAAAGGACCAATTTTTCAGAGGTGAAATTTATGAAGAAAGTCCTGGGTAGTGGCTGTGACACAACATCCATTAAAGAAACAGGGTTACACTTTGGCAAGCTTCCCAGGGGCATTCAAGGCGCCGATTTCACAGATGAAAAAATTAATGGAGCAGTAGAGGAAGATCAGTGAATGATTGAGGGATTTAGCGTTCGGCGTTGAATATCTTAAAGCTAAATTCAGGATTGGGAAGGCAGAGGGTACAACGCACAGAAAACAATTCCCTCAAGGTTTTATGTTAGCATAATTTTCTCTCCAAGAAGGACAGAACACCCATAAGGATTCTATTTCTTTACTGTGTTCCTGAAGAGATCTTCATCCAGTGCATTTATTTCAGAACGTCGGCCTCAGAATACATGCAGCACTTCAGAACCATTCAGCAGTATGGGCGTGCACGTCTCTGCCAGTTCATTTTAATGATACAATTAAATGTTCATCACCCACTTTCTTTATGAGTCTTCTTTGTTTCCTATAAAAATCGCAACGAACAGATTATGAAGGGTTCCAGATTTTATCAGAAAATTATGCAGTGAAAGGCTTTTTGTATACACTTTGTAAAACTTTCGTATGAAGGCTCAGAGCCCATAGAGTCTCAGTGAGGAGGAGTTCCATCTGTTAAAGAGGATTCTGGTCTTTGGTACTTCACAATTTGTAACTTTCTCTTATGTGTTATTTTAATAGATCATTTCATTTCATCCATGTTTCCTGTATCATTTTTTGGAATGCGAGTGGCTCACTAATTTTTGGTATGGATTCATCCTAGTTGATGCCCATGCTCGGATCAATCAAGCACTTTAAATATGGCTCATGCATGATATTATGTTCCATTATTCATCTAAACCGTATTTCTGCTCTATTAGTTTCTTTGGGAGGGTGCTTTTAAAATGTTATTGTCATGTATGGATTCTTAGATTGGTAAGCCCATGCATGGTGGTATTGTGTATCTGGGTATCAGCTCAATGTTAACTAATATCTCCTCTACATTTCATTCACTACATACACCTTCTGATAACTTATTTCTATGAAGTATTCCCGAATCGGCCCGCTTTGCAGTAAGTTGTCTCTGAATTGTCTATTGCTTTTATATTTGAGTTTTGCATATTGCCTCTATAGTATTCCTTCCCCTATGTCAGTTTCTGAAGGTCCTGGTCCCATTCAGATTAATTTTCCCTGTTTACAGGAGATATCATGTGAGCTGAAGTTGACAACTTCATACATTATATTACATGCTCCTTGCTATGCTAAGATGTCCTAGGCACTGGTCTATCACAAATCTAGGCTGTCTCTAGGAGTGACAACAAGGACAATCAGAAGATAAAATTCCCATTGCAGAGCTTTTGGGAAAAGCCAAGAAACAAGATGATAAAACGAAAGAGGGTAGAATGAAAGGTGAGGAAAAAGTCATAAACGCTGAAAAATAAAAAATTCAAAGTCCTCTGCAACCAGTAAGAAGAAGTTTCAAACATAGAAAAATGGCCAAAAATCCACCTTCAAAAGTAGCATAACTTTTTGATTTAGAAAAATATCCCAAGGTGCCATCGCCTACTACTGTTTCGCCCATACAGGACCCAAACCGAAGAACTCCAGAAATTGATCTAGTGCGACAAGAAATTTATTATTATATTGAGTCTTTAGATATAAGAGATGCATGAACGACATCAAGTTTTGAAGAACAACCTTCTGGTCCACAAGAACCTCAAGTAAATACTCTAAAACAAGAAATTTTTGAACTTGAGATACTAAATAGGGATATAAAGCAGGAACATGAAGCTCTGAAGATACATAATCAAATTGAAAATACCATAAATGATAATAATCTCTTACATCTAGGATTGTGGCTAAAGAAGAATTTTTTTTGAAAAACAAGAACAGACATCTAAAATAACAGGTCATAAACTTGAAGTATAAACTTCTAATGAGGAATCCAAGGGTAGCAGTAACCCCAAAGAAGGTAAAGAATATGAAGCTATATGTATTGGCATATGTATCAGAGTAGATGCAATAACATGATGAAGGCTCAAAATTTTGTATTTCCATGAGGACATGCAATGGTCTCTTAGTGGGGGTATGTGGAGCATCCATTTTGACATCCATTTCACTCAATTTCAACATCCATTTCACTATATTGTTCTCCCTTTTTTCAACTCCATAAGCCCAAGAAAGTACTGATTTGCAAATTTTTAGCCTGCTAAGGTACCTTAATGATCTATTTTCCATATTTTCATTTTTTCTTATTATTTGGATAAAACTTGTATTTAGCTACAAAATTCGTCCAATTCTGTAGCTAATCTCTCTTTCTGTAGCCACTGCCATGGCTTAACAGGTTCTGAAGAATGAATGAAGAAGCGAAGTACATGGGAAGTTCAAGAATGATCCATTCATTTATTCTATCCTATCTACCTATCCAGAATGGAAAAAGAAAGCACATAGGATTATGGTCAAAGGGGTCATTCAAGGCAAGAACCGGAATAAGCGAGTGAGAATATTAAGCTTCATGATTTTCTCTCCACGTAGAAAATTGAGAAAGCAATAAAAATCACATTCTTGTTTACACTTTTATGCATAGTTTGATTAGTCTCCAAAGGCGTGAATGCCTCAAAAATTTAATTCGAATCTGTTATAAATAAAGGGTTGTGTAAACTTGAAACAAGTTTGATTTTATTGTAAGACTGTCATATCTTAAAACTCAATTTTTATTAATCAAAGGAGAAGGCTTTCTGGAATCATCGATGCATAGCTAGTTGTGAATAGATCAGAACCATTCTATTGTGGAGGGCCCTTGCACATAAGAGGTTTAATTGTTTGTTTACTCTGTTTTATTATTGCAATTAATAGAATAGATATGCTCTGTTTACATTTTTGCTTCATAGCTTAAACATGTACATAATTTTCATACAGTAGACATATTCTTTGTTTCTATTTTTATTGCAATTTGTTTTCTAATTTCCATAGCGTAGATGATCAGATTTTTCATTGTTACTTCACTATTTGTTATATTCATTTGCATAATCTGAATGTGTTAAGGTAAATTCTTGGTTATGATCAAATAGACTTAGAGATAATTTAGAGATATGCTTTGTTTATAATTGAATAGACTTAGAGATAATTTAGATAGATGCTCTGTAATTAAATAGACTTAGAGATAATTTGGATAGATGACTTCGTTTATGATTGAATAGATTTAGAGATAGTTTATCATAATCGTCATCATAGATTTATTTAGTATAGCTTAAGATTCATTATTCATATTAATTTCTTTTTATGCAATTCATTTTCTTAGATAAACATTTCCTTTTATTCCTTCTTGCAAATTTTATCTTTCGATCATTAAAATTTTTCTTTAAGTGTGATTACTTTTTAGTGATTTCTTGTGTTAAATATCATTCACATAAAGACCCCAAAAACATATAAAAATATTGAAGTTCCTTCTTCTTTCTAGAGCTTTAGTTTTCTCACAGTCTATTGTTAAATTTTAGATAAGCTAAAATAGGATTCTCGTCATAGTCTTGATAGTTTAATTTAGATTTCATTTCACAAATAATAAGTTTTATGTTTCTCAAGTCCATTTACACATTTAAGATAAACACAAAATACTAAAAAAAATAAATTAAAACATAAATAATAAACACAATGAATTAATTAAGAAAAGGCTTCTAGCATATATAGCGCACTTGCACTTCATAAGACTACTAACTCTGGTCCATAATTTATGATAGAAATTTAGGACATTAAATTAACTAAACAACTATTTAACCACCAAATTAGCCATGACTACTTTCTCCACTATTTTTAATTATATGTCCATTAAATCATTGAATTAATTCCTGTCAACATTTCATTATCCATTTTGGACGTGCCAAGAATTAAATTCGTTAATGGATATTCCAAATCGTTATCTAAAACTAAACTATCCTCGATTGAACTTGTCATTTTCCTCATATGAATAACAATTGTAGAGGCGCCCAGTAAGAAAAAGCGTCATAATTTCATAGTGGACCATATCAAATGGCTAAGAAATCAATTGGTATTCATAATTTCCTGCTCTTTTCCTAATTATAAATGAGTAGTCATAAATGAAAGAGTAAGATAGTAGTCCAAAGCCCTATGTTACCCCCAATCCCGGATTTAGATGAATTTTCATTAGTAGTTGTTGATTTAAAAATAACATAGACCAAATGTAAATTTGACTTATATTAATTGCACAATTAGGCCTTTAAAAAGTTTGAATATGCTAGTGACAAATTTAGTTTTTTGGAATCCATCTTACCCCGGTTTGTTTTCCCTCAGACCAATCAATTTCTTGATTTTTTTTTCCTGTTGTGAAAAGTATTATTTTCCCATTTAGTGTGCAATAGTAGCCAAAAACGGTGAAAACATGTTCTCTTTAACCTTAGAATCCACTTTCAAGGCTTTTCAAACTAATCCTCCAAGTTTTATTCCCTCTTTTATAGTTTATTCAGTAATAGAAATATATCATAAACTTACTTTTCAGTAGAGAGGCAACACTTTTGAGTGATTTATGCCAAAACGTTTTGAATTTACTTGTCATAATCTCCCATATTCCTTAGAATCATTTCCATAAATGTCCAGACAAGTTATTTCTGTGTTTTTTTGTCTTCTAGGCTATCAAAATGATGAATGGGTTGATGAGGTCATCCTAGAGTTCCTCTCAGTATTTTCATCTCGGAAAAATACATTTTTCCTTTTCAATTTTAGAAATTTTATTTCAAATATCATCCATGAGATATTATTGAGATTTAGTTCAGAGATGAATTTTAAACATCAATTTTTATTAGCATATTTATTCTTATATCATCAAACTAAGAGATTCAAGATACCACTTCAGAAGTTAGATTCATAGGGAAGGCCATAACTTGTCATTCATTGGACTTCATTGGTAAAAAAGAATTTAGAATATTATTCCTTTAGTGACTTTGTTTATTATTTTATATATTTTTCATTATGTCTCCTTACTAGCAATGCATGTTCAAGGATATCAACAAAAATTAAGAGAATTTTACATTTGAGTGAGCAGTCAAAGTGGGAGACTAGTATTTATATCAGTACTATACAGGGATTAGGGTTTATAGTTGTAAATTGCAATAATACAAGTTACCATTTTTTTTTCCTATGAGGTTTTTTAGTTTGGAATTCATAAGACAAAGCATGAATACGGATGAAATTCATTTTGTTTCAAGAAAAAAAAAATATCAATTCAAACTGAAGCTCAAGTTGGTCTATTTATAGTAAATACCAGAGCACCTGATAAGGAGCAAGAGAACTTTTTAAGTCAAATGAAGTTTAAATTAATTTTCATCTAGAATTATGACCCTTTGGGTGTAATTTCATCTCTTGGACTTGATAAAAAGTCTTCTCCTTATACCCATTTCTCAAAACTAGAGATTGAAAAATACGCTAATCATTATTTTTGGGAAGAGAACACTTCGAAGTAATTTGAAGAGAATATTTCCAGTCAAATAACCTTGGAAAATCCTAGAATTAAAGAGGAGTTAAAAATACCAAGTGACAACATTTCCCCTGATGGTTCGGGTTCCATATCAACATATTTAATAGTTTTCAAAAGAATAAATACAAAGAGAAATCTTCATAAATAATGGATAAATAGGTGTATACTATAGTAATGTTATCAAGTGAGCCTATTTTCACTTTGTAACAAACAAAAGAAACAATCCTTGATGAATCTTCTTTCCCTTCTTGTAGTGGACAAAGTATTTTTTCTATATTTGGAGAAATGAAGAATAAAAATGAGATACTTAAAACTTCCACCTATTCTAAGTTCTGGAAATAAACTTCTGCCACCAAGAGAAAATTATTTTCTACACTAGGCCCTCACAAAGGGCAGTTTCAGTCAAAATTTCTTGGGCCGAAGGTCTGAGTTCCTAATTATGCAAAGTATTATAAGGCACAATTTTTCTATTTTAATAAAAAATAATTTCATCCTATAGATAATATTGATAGACATAAACAAGCTCCTGAAATGATATATTCTTCTCTGACATGTTCTTCAATGGAAGATTCAAAACTACAATCTTCTTCAAGTAATATTCATTCTCAGCTAAAGTTGGAATAGATCCTTTCGAATACATTGTTATGAAATTAGGATTGGATCCGAATAATGTTAGTGAATCTCAAGAAATCATTAAGAATATAAGTGCATGCATTAAAGAACTACATAGAAAATTGAAATTGCAACAACAGAGAATCCTCAAGCCCAGGAGGTAGGGAAATTAGAAAAGGAAAAATAAAATATGTTACGTATGACTGTTGAGAAAAATATTCAGATACAAATAATGGAGTATGAAATGGAAAATATTAAAAAGGAGAAATAACAACAAACCAGTGTAGGAACTTGAACAGTGCAAATAGAGCCAACCAACCAGGATTCAATAGAATAGTTATCTAAAGAAATGGGAGATATGTCATTGAGAAATATGGAAATTGAGAAATTGAAAACATCATTGAAAAAAGGAAAAATAAAATAAAACTAAACAATACAATTCATATATTTCATAAGTTAATAATAATTTCATGCTTGCAAGACAATTTGAAAAATCTATAGATGAATAAGCTAGTGCATAGAATCTGTCAGAATCTAAGGAGATGATTTGGATAGAAATTAATAGAGAGATTCCATATTTTTGGACATGTGCGGAAATGGTTTTTGAATAGGAAAAATTGGTCCACAAATAAAAATAAACCATGGAATAGATCGAAGAAGAACTAGATAATAAACCTTGAGAGGAAACTAGAACCATCAAGATCTTAAATTTAAAAACCAAAGAGGATATAGAAGACATGGGTATTGAATATAGGACAGATGAAGTCTGCGAAGTAAGAAAGGTGTTGAATAAAAGTAATTTGATGTTACATTTGGAGAAAAAATTCCAAAATATACAAGTTCAGATCAATAAGTTTTTCAAAATTTTGTATGTTCTTCAACAGAAAGGACTGCCACCATTAAGGGATTATCATGGTCAATTAATCCAACAAGAAGATTATCAACAAAAGTTACATGATATAGCATAAAATACATAAAATTTTACCAAAATCAAACGGGATATTAGTGGTAAAAGTTTTGTCCAAGGTTTAGAAGATGATTTATTTATTTCACATCAAATTCATCATCTTTTTTCCAGAAAACCCATTTTTGAAAATTATACTGAGGTAGATGAGGAATATGAGAAGGTGATAAAATTTTCATTTCTAGATGATGATCAGTAGGATATGTTAATTAAACTTATTAGTTCACCAGCAAGAATATTTTTCGGTAATATTTCAGCAGTAACAGGAGCATAACCAGAAGAATGTAGATTTAAAGCAAGTAGTTGAAAACAATATCCTTAAATAGTGTGCAATTCCACTCAATAAATCCAAGGATATTTGTTTTCAATTATATTTATTAGAGTTATCCAAATCATTTTGGATAAATTTTACCTGTTCATGTAAAAATTGTAATAGATTATATATTTTGAAAAGACTCTATATATACTTTGTAATTCGAGGTAAGAAGGGTCGATACTTTGACAGAACAAAAATACATTCTTGTATCTTTTGGAAATTTTTGAATATAATGAAAGGCTTCTCACTTTAGTTTTTAGTAGCATTTGTGTTCATTTTCCTTTGTAATAATTTCAGTTATTCTTCATATATTTGAGGTAACATAGAAGTATTGGGTAAGGCTAGGTCAAGCGTTTACTTCCCTAATAGGCCCTTCAAATTTATTATCATTACTGAAAATATATAATTGAAATTCTTGTTTGAATTAGTACCTCTGCATCAAAAAATTATTTCCTTATGGTATATCTCAAATATATGTGTTAGTGATAGAAATATTTCTATATGATTCTTCTATGTTTGATAATTAAATATTCAAGAAAGATATTTCATTCTCAAGTATCTTCACCTTTCATCTATCACAAGAATTTTAAATAATTTTGTTTTTAATATTGGAAACAACACTTTAAGAAGTTTGTGAAATCTACGGATAATATGGATGTGAATGGTTTGAGTCATTCATCATCCATTTCAAATAACATCATCATTTAGATGCGTTAAAGCAGTTCTCCAACCAAGAAATATCTACAAAGAAACAATATAACTTGTTCCAAAGACATCTTTATGAAAACTATAAAAACAAAGAAAAATATAAAATTGACACCGAAAACAATTCCATTGCAATGAAAATAAGTGAAGAAGGAGAAAATAGAATTTTATCAACATGTGTAACTCATCAGGGGAGCATGCATTCACATGTGAAAGATAACAAAAATTCTTTGGAATCCTCTTATGAGTGTGGATAGAAAGAAAAGAGGGAACAAGAGGTTCAATTTAAATGTCATGGCTGATATAAAGGAGGTATTTTGGCACTATAGGAGGATTCAACATGCACACAAAAAAAAGAGGATGCTAAAAAGGGAAACCACAAAGAGGAAGGTGCTACCACACAAATTATGATGTGAAAATAAACAGAAGTTAACTTTTCAACACAACAGGATCAAACCTAATGCATAATGAGGATGACATCAATGGTCAATAATGCATTAGTGGTGAAAAAGAAACACTTACTCCTATATTCCAAGGTCAATAAAAATCCCCTAATATTTAGTGGATGTCACAATAAAAATTAAAATTAAAATTAAAATCAATAAATATTAGAACCATGGCTAAATAACATAATGAAATAAATAAAACACATATATAGTAAAAAAAAATCCATATATATATATATATATTATATTGATGTGAAGTTCAATTCATACTTGTGATTTCAAATGATGTGATTGAAATCCATGTTTTATGAACATGAATTATTATATAAATTATTAATTATTGTGACAAATTTTAACATAGCTAGATGACTAACTTATGTAGCCTCTTGGTCTCACCATGGCTATGCTATACCAAGCGAGGAGTATGTAACTGAAAAAGGTGAATCAAGCACCAATATTGATAAACATAAAATTGTAACACGCTCAAAGATTAAAAAAATACACATCACACACTAAACCAAAACTAGAATATATAACTAGAATGCACAACACAATTTATTAAGATAAATTGTGGAGTTTCCACTACCATGAATAGGCTAAGAATTTTTATTGATTTTTATGAACACATGGGCTATTTATAGGATAATATGGCACACCATGTTGTGCCCATGCAACTAGATATGAATTTTTGGATTACTAAACATTGATGATTCTAGTGAAAATATATAATCATATGATTATCAAGAATTACTTGGAAATAAAAGTATGTCATCTCATGAGATAGAACAACTCCTTCATGATGTATATCAAGAAATAAAATAGGTACAAGGAAATATTCAATGGGGTGGTTTGGGTTCGAAAATTTAGTGGCAATTCCAACACTAGAAATATTGGGTTTGACTCCATGTAAGCATGGAAGTTCATTGAATGACCTCGACAATGCCCCAAGGATTAATTCAATATTTTGTTTGTAATGGTCCAAAATTTCCATATAAAGGAGAATAGAATCATCCTTTAGAAATCTCCTCCCTTATATTATCAATTAAATATATGACCTAAACTATGGCTTGTTGTGCAGGGAGATTAACATCTAAGGATTCATCTATAAGAGGTGGAGTGACATTCCATGTTGGAAAATCGACTTGATCATATTTCATATTGGGATGGAGTGTCCAAAGAGTGTTATGAGGTGATAATTGGATCACTCGAGAGGTAATATATTTTACTATAAGTAGCATGTGCTTTCCATATGAGTGCACATATCAAGGAGATGTGAGCACCAAAGGGACCAAAAGTCATCAAACTAATAGGATCTACTAGTGATGGAAGATATGATGTTCTTGGGATTAATAATGGTATATTGATTATATTTTCATGGAATTTTAAAGATTCCCATCAATTATGACTTATTGAATAAAACCAAACTAAGATTTTGCACACCTTGAATGGTTGTCCCAAACAAATGGAACCAAAATTCCCATAGAGGTTAATTTGGTTGTTGGCATGCATTATTTAGGTTGATCAATCCTACAAATATTTCCTTATTTTTTAAATAAAAAAAAGGAAAAAGACAAATGACACAATAATAATGATATCATAAAACTAGCTATGTCCAGGGAGAAAGTTATAATCAAGTGGGGCCTCACAAAACTTCAATATAAACAAAATTTATTTTCCTGCAAGCTCGATGCAAAATGTAGGGAGAAGTCCCATAGTTAAAAATGTATTTTTTTGAAAGTTTTGGAATTTTGTACACAACTAAATTATTTCTAGAGAACAAAGAGCTTTATAACATGACAAGGAGCATGCTTCATCTAAAAGAGTGCAGTAAATAGCCATGTTAAAGACATGAGCTAAGATATGAGAGGGGAATTGATGGTATAACCAATTATTAGTTGTATCAAGGTAAAATGTAGTAATATTAGTATATGAGGGGTGAACCACTTTGATATTAGTAAAAAAGGTTTTTTTTGTGAAGGGAAGCTTTGGAAAACCATCAAAGAAAATAGGGCACATGGGGCTTGGAATAAATCCCAAAATATATAATAGTTTTAAAATTTCCTATCATTAGGATTACATGTCGAGAATCCTTAGCTGGAAATATCACTATATTCAACAACTTATCTATTATGATTTTTCCATTGGATTGAGTGGGGATGGCCAGATCCTTATAAACATAAAAACTACCCTTCGGAGTATCTTATTGTTTTGCTACCATATACATATTCACTACCTTATTGCACATAATAATGTCAAATTAGCATCCATAAATATTTTTTCCTATCGTCGCCCCAGGTGGAGTAGGAAAAGTTGAAACCAGGTGTTGTTGGGGTTGGGTGAGGGCTACATGCATTAAAACAATAGGCCACTCCCAAACAACTTGTTCCGCTGCGAAGTAATAAATCTCATCCATGCATGGGAACTCAAGCGTTATATGGTTTTCTTCAGAATTATTACAAGGAAACACAAATTTATTTCTTCATTAATTTTTGTGTCTCTTGAGCTTTTTTATATGCTTTTTTTTTTCATCTTTTTACCGCTAGGTTGTAGAGGATTCTTTAGTTTCCTAGGCTGCACCATATGAATCTCAATGATCTACTTAGGAGAATTTTCTTATTGAGAACTAGGCACAGTTTCATGGGCTTGTCATGTAACAATCAATTTCACCATTTTAATAGGTAACTAAGTAATATATGGATTAGATATGGAATGAATCAGACCATCATAATGTGGTCCTAAATTTAATGTGGTCCTAAATTTCAGAATTTTAAACCAATTAATGGTACAGGATAACTAGGAATGATATCATATAATGGACTTGACCATGAATAGATTAAGTAAGTATGTTGCAATGCAAGAGGGCTTGCTCATCCATAGTTTTCCTGACCATGGTAACAACCTTTAAAATCTGAGGTAGGAAGGAATGGGTAAACCAATATTTATGTACTTTATTAAGAATCTTTGTCCTAATAAACCACTTATATTATCCCTACTAATTAATATGATCAGCTCTGTGGATGGAAGTGTCCTACTTAAATTTAGAAAGGAGATGAGTTTCAACCAATTGCTATAAAGGTAATTGCAAAATGTGAAAAAATGGTTGCGCCAATGAACCATAATCATGGTAGGATGATTTATTGTTTTTAATATACCATTTAGTAGCATATTTAGTCAAGGTTCATTGAAAGAGATGAATATTAATACTATCATCAACCAAATAATTTGATGAACACCATTAATGGTAAGTGGTGCTTTGCATGGTTATGTTCTCTCCGATCTTACCATCGAATTTTGGTATATCACAGGGTATTATTATGGGAATAGGTGGCCTCCAAGGTTCATATAATATAAGTTCATTTTTAAACATTTTCAAATTAGGAAAATAAAGTGATACTAGAAATGGGATTTGGTCTTGGATAAACAAGTATGGAGGTAAATATGGAACCATAGACAGGCCTTGTATCCCCCCTATAACATGGTTTTTGGAAGAATAATTGTGACCAAAGTGATTATAATTCCTATATTATTGAATACCTCGGCCATTTATAGTAGTAAAAGGGTTATTAACCATAGGGAAAAATTAACTCTAATAATCATGGTTACTAATGGGATTATATCTTAAACTGGAAGGATTACCTATTGATACAAAGGCACCGCCATAAGTGAGAACACTAGGGGAAACGTGGTACTAGTAGGTAAATTTCCCCAAAATAAGATATCCCCTACAAAGCAAATTTGAAATATGGAAAAGGGAATCACCCTTGATGAGAAACCATTCCAAGTATAATATGATCTTGCAAAAACATTACTACCCCTAAAATCACTAGGAATAGGTATAAACCCCCCTCAAATATTCCTTGTAGATGTTTATACCAGACTAAATATAGTTATTATATGGGTGGTAGAACTAGGTTGGAACCACTTGGCTCCAACTACTAGGATATAATTTTCGCTTGCACTAAAGAGAAATTTAGTAGGAGGGAGGAACACTAAAAAACTAGGAAAACTACTTAGAGTCATAAAAAAATTGGTGGTAGAGCCAAATGAAAGAAGGAGGACATAGTACAAGTGGTCTTAACTTCATGGGTTCGTAACTTTAGTATAAAATATTCCTTTGGCATGCAAAATACCCCATTGGAAATTTCTATCCAAGGAGAAAAAAATTTATTGTCGAAAATAGTTGTGGTTTCCCCAAAGAATCACATTTAGGGCCTCAAAAAAAATCTAGGAGATCAAGACCTAAATATTTTCATAAATATAAAATTTTTAAAATAGGGAAATTATGCTACTAACCAGTGGAATAGGTGGGTGGTCACTGATATCTAACTAAATCTGTCCTCCACCTTGTGGAAGCAATTGTATCCATTACATTGAGTGTCAAACTAATATGTGAAAACTTATGTTAAACTTGGCCCTTGGTGAGCCACTTCCCTTGGTGCATGAGTTGGCCTATTTTGAAAACTTGATATAGTTGGACACTTTATCGGTGATTTCTCTTAATTTTTGTTTCCAAGATCTAATTAGTTTTGGATTTTTTTGTGCAATCTAGGTTGAGACCTTTCAAAATAAACTACTTTGTGATTTATGATGTGTCCAACAATGGTGGAAATTATGAAGGGGGGCCAAGGAAGGGGGGGATACTTAGATCAAAATCATTGTCACCCGCAATATTGGCGATGGTGTAAGGGGCATAGTGGAGGGGCCAATGCTTCTGATGGGCCCTCGCAAGAAGTTCCAAGTGTAGTCCAAGGAAGTGGGGGGATAATTAGCTCAGAAGAATTATCACCCAAAATATTGGTTATGGTGTAAGGTGCATAGCGGAGAGGCTAAATATTTTTATGGGCCCCTGCAAGGATTTCCTTATATAAATGAAACCAAACCTTGTATCCCACTTAAATCTTCTATGGCACCTAGTGTTGATCATGGATTTTTTATACTTAGTATTGACTTACTAAATGATATCAGAGACATGTTGGTAGATGTGCTGAATTGATTTAACAAAATTAAAATATTTGTCCGCTTCATATTGCACATGTGAAAATTATTCCTTTGTAGTTGCAAGGGCAAGTGAAACATCAATGGGACCTAATGGTTGAAATCCTAGACCCACACAAAAGTGGTTGTGGCTAGTTCAGATATGGATATATTTTTCATAGTTGTGTCGAATATAAGAGAGACTCTCATCCCATGTGCGTGCATGCTTGGAGTTGTAAATGTGAAAATTTTGCACGATCATCATGTTAACGGCCTCTAAATGGCCATCAGTATAGGAATGGAAGAAAATTTATTCGTGAGCTTGATGTCCAAAAATTACCAAAGGATAGATTATAACGTACTTAGGAACCTGCTACAATGATCAAATATGATGGTCTATTGGATCCCAAATGTACCCATGCCCATTCAAGGAATAACTTGGAAGTGGATTCTACTGTAATACACCTTTTGCATGCAATAATGATTTCCCTCTTAGAGAATATATCAACAAACAAATAAATAGTCATAACCATGCTTTGTAGAAGGAATACTAGACATAGAGTCCATCAAGATGGGTTCGCAAGGTTTTTTAGGAGTTTCTAGAGGGGTTTACATGCCTTTATCCTTAATAGTTGGCATGGTAATGGAAAAAATGGTGTAAGACCTAATAAAATTTCAAACATCATGCCAAATTTTCATCCAATAAAAATAATTTTGTAATATTTCTATTTTCTTCTCCATACAAAATTTCCATGCTACCCTACTATAATGTGCCTCCCATATCTTCTTGTAACACTCGCTTAGAGGAATGAAAACATGTCCTGGGTAGCATAGCATTGAATCCTTGAAGTGGAAGTATATAACTTGATGCCTTCCATTAACATTGTTATGTGGCATCAAATTATGAGTCATTTTTCTATATTTGTGCTCATCCATATGTCTCATGCCACAAGATTTTAGAGTGGTGGTTGACCATGCCACAATCAAAGGCTGAATGAGGCAATTTAAATGCGATTACTGATACCCTTATTGTATTCAATGCATAAATTAAATTTTTTTAATATCAGTAATTCAATAACTTCCCTTGTGTCTATATAAATTGAAGAGGCATATGATCAGTGTGGATGATTATCTCCTTCCCTGGAATATAATTGTTTTATAGCTAGCAGGTTTGCACAATAAAATACATCTCCTTAATATAGGTGTGCTATGTCCATATAATATCAAAGAGTGTCTCATGATAGGTTTTTGGATTTCCTTATTAAATGAGGACTATAGCAATGCCATAGTTGGATTAATTTTTCTTAATATAAAAAGTTTATTCCAAGTCTTGTAGGGTGAAGAGTGGTGTAGAGGAAACATGAGGTTTTAAATTATAGAACTTCTTATGTAGTGAGTAATGCCAAAAATATGTATTGTTTATTTGCTCTTGGTAACTTGAATTAAGGGTGAATAAATATAAGAGAACCCCAACATGAATATTTAGTAGAAACAAGAAAGGCCTAAGAATTTTAAAACTTCTGTTAGATTCATCAGGATAGACCAATCTCTAATGACTTGGATCTCTCCCAAATCCACATGCATGTACTCACCAAAAATGTAACCTAAATATTTTACCTTATCTATTTCAAGGGAACATTTTTCCAACTTATCAAATAGATTGTGCTACAACAGAGTCCAAAGGACCTACCGAATATGTTACCAGTGCTCTTTCCAACTATTACTAAATATGGGGATATCATCTAGATTACAACCGTGAAAGTGTTGGTGAAAGGTTGCAAGATGTCATCCATCACCATCATGAAATGTTTTTGGGATTTTTTCAAACGAAAGGGCATGAACAAGCATTCAAAAATATCGCCCATGGACTTGAAAGTGGTATTCCACACATAAGCTAGTTTTATTGGGACTTGGTGATATTTTTCATTCAAATGAATATTATTGAAGTACTTGGCACCCACCTTGAGATGGTCAAGAATTTTGTCAATATTTGGAAGAATGTAACTATTCTTGACTATGATTTTGTTTAAATACCTATCACTTATGCAGAGTCTCTACATCCCATCCTTATTTTTCAAAACTACAATTGGGATTATACATGGTGAGGAACTTGGCTAGATGTGCACTTTTTGTAGCATCTTTTTTATTTTCCACCTAATTTCATCATTTGTCAAAAGAGAGCGGTGGTAGATTGGCCCATTGGGTAGAGGTTTACAAGGGTTAATTTCAATTGAATGCTTGACCTAAGAGTGCAAAGGTACCCATGCTCGTGAGGAGAAGATGACTTTATATTCTTCCATGAATTTATCAACTTTCCTCTGACCTGTGGAGGAGCCCTCTATGGAGGCCATTGATGTGGTCATGATATTCTCATTAATTTGAGAGTGACTAAAGAAAAAGAAAAATTTCCTAGTCTAGGAGATGACCTTTCTGCATTACTTAGTATAGATCAAAGAAATGGCAGTAGTTTGGGCTACCTCTGTTATCTTGTATAATTTTCTACCCAAATTAATAATAACACAACAAAATATAGAATCATACACAACATGACAGTTCCACAAGTATAGTTTCCCTAATATAACATCACAAAATGTAGGGTGAGAAAAATACCACAATACGTCATCCTTGAAAGGTGGCATTATTAGCTCATGCAAAGATCTTCCTCTTGGTTGAGCCACCCGATGGTGTATGAATATGGATGTGGTATTTTTGGTAGGATGAATCATTTCAGAACCTCTGTTTATATGAGGTTATTTTTACTACTACTATAAAAATGAAACTCAATGGAGAACGTTCACCCACATATGTGAGTGAAAGAGACACTCACCTTCCTTCAGACCTTTAGGTTCACTCTCTTAGACATTGGTGGTAGCAACGATGGAACTGGGTTCCACATGAATGATCATTTCCCTATTGTTTAGGTTTAGTTTAAAGTTAAAACTTAAGTCTAACTATGAATCTTTTAGGTCAACCACCAAAAAATACTTTGTGTGGAATTCATTGGTGTTATGAGAGGGATTCTATTGGAACTCAAACCACTTCCTCATGTCCTTCTTCATCTTCCTCTTACCATTTTTTTGTGTGTCTTTGATGGGTTGTCCAGGGGTGGTCCACCCTTTATCTATCCTTTGTTCTACATTTTAGGGATTCCCTTGCTCTACTTTTGTTGTGAATTTTTTGCAAATATGAAGTCTTGGTTCTGTTGTTAAACTTATTGTTAAATTTTGGCATCATATCGTTACAATGATTCAAGTAAGGATATTTCTAGGAAATAAATTTATGTTTGGATGTATCAATGAAAAAAAACATGGTACTTAAGTAGCAGATGATTCTCAAAGTTCTTCATACCCAACTTGGTGTCCAATCTATTAAATATATTCCTGAAATATATCATTGCATGTATCCTTTCCTACCATAGTGTGGTCCATCTGATGTAATGGTCCTCATAGATTCCAACATGGTAATATTGTTCCTTGATAGCATCCCTAAAAGAGTTGAAATTATGCACAACTGTAAATAATGTAGGCTCCTCTGTGTCCCTTTTCTCATAGTAAGTTTACCACTACTTGACATGGGGTCTGGCCTTAAGGAGTGAAAAATTAATATTTTCTCTATCGAAAAAATTATGGACCATAAAATATTCTTCTAGAGGATTTAACCAATTTTCCAAAGCTTCTACATCTATCTGACCTTCAAATATAGGAATTCCAAAATTAAATTTTACCTTAAAGGAGTTGGTGCCTCCAATGTGGCTACTTGACGAAGATTCATCATTTATCGGTACCTACTAAAGGGTCTAGGAAAAATTATCGATCATCTCATTCCTTTATCGCTCGAGGGCTTCTTCGAGCAATAGTTGGAGAGGATATATTTTCCCTCCATATTTCCATTCTTCCTCCATGGGAGGATATCAAATTTGTTAAGCGTGACCTTGCAAGATGTCAAGTATTTTGATTCCTAATTTGTTATACCTGAACCTCATTGAAGACGTGCACGAAAAAAAAAGAAAATAGAAAACTACTCTGATACCACTGATCCATATTTATGAACAAAAAAACCAGCCATTTGGTGCTCTCCTAGGATAAAATTATAAGAAATGGATTTTAGGTTCCATTAATATAATCACTTTGAAAAATTAGGAGGAATATGTGGAGAATCTACTTAATTATTTTCCCTTCTCAAAAAATTTATAGGATCAAGTCTTGACACCGTTTAGGCATTCTAGTGAAAATTATACCATCCTCATAGAAATCATTGATAACTATATTACATGGATCTTAAACAATATTATCCTAAAATAAGCATGGGTGTTGGTGCCACAATCTCTTCTAGCACTCATATGGAAATAATGCAACAATAATATTTTCAATCAATTAGAATCTCCAGAAAATGCAGTTTGAAAAATAATCATACATAACATCTGGGAATCAATAATCTCTTCGTCTTGGACACATCTTGATTGGGAATAAAACCCACATAAGGAAACTATTCTTACCAAACTCAATCTCTCCCTAGACATGAGTACCCCAATGAAACCTAACATCCTCGATACTAGTGTTGACTCAACAACAATCTTAAACACTCCCCTAGTAGGGTTTATCAATATAAATTTTGATGGAACTTTGAAATGGAATCCAAGCTTGGCTAGATTTGGAGGTATTTTCAAATAAAACAATGAGGAAGCCATACTTCAATTTACAAGTGATTTTTGGGCCATTACTAATAATATAGAAAAAAAATTTCCTGTGATACTGGAATTCACTTAGCTATAGAAACTGGTCTCATAGAGCATCAAGTAGATAGAGACTCACAATTGGTTAAAAAAACCAGAATACAATGATTGATGGATCACCACCGAATTTTTTTTTCAAAGTTAGATGTTGGAAATATTTTTAGCTCATATTAGTTTAGAAATCCCTGCCTCTTCTATTATCCTCGACTTACACTCTCGTCAATTTTGGAATAAGGTGGTGCACTATTTTTTGAATTTGTAATATAAGAACCATAACATTATCATTTCCTCATATTGGAACAATGAGTATTATATAAAGTGGAGATATCAATTATAAAGTCTCATCACTACATATCAACAAGCCATGATGGGGGTGTTGGATAGTGTGGCTACAAAGGAAGGGGATAACGAATGCCACCTTTTCACCTCGTCGGGCATTAAAGAGGGGGATGTAATGGCGAACTTCCCCCATGAAATCAAATATGTTATGAGCTATGATGAACAAACAAATTAATATGGAAACCCACACAACCTCAGTGTCCTCCAAGCATTGTTAGAATCACTAAATCATTTTCTAGAGCCTTCACTATATCACATGGCTACTGGTGGGATTTTCTTTCCCATCATTTGGATGTGTGCTAATACTATGAAGGAATGTCCATTCCCTGTTTTGGCCTTCTAACTTCCTTCGTTTTCAGCTTAATATTTTGTAACTTTCTCGCAATGCAGGGAGTGCATGATGTAAGATAGAGCATCAAGTAGTGAGAGTGATGGAACTAGGGCTCTTTTGAGGGCTTCTTGAATGAGCACACACTAGGCATGCTTTTAAATTCAAGGAATTATATCATCTCTTATTAGTATTATTTATATATTCATGAGGTTTTGATATTTTGGTCCAAGATTTTATTTTTTTTTTATTTTTTTATTTTTTTATTTTTTTATTTATTTTTTTATTTTTATTTTTTTTCCGATCATGGTCGAGACACCTATCAGTGGTCCCTTGGAACAGGATTTTTCTGCTCCCCTTCAAGGCTAGGAAGACCCCCTATTCGATAACATAATCCCTTTTTCTTCATTCCAGTTCGCCTGGCTCTCATTTTCCTTTTCATCTCCACCAATGGAGCTTTACCTTCTACTAGCTTTGCATTTTCCTCACTCATGTTCTCCTTCGTCCACTCGTATCCTAATTCATCTGTCATCAGGTTCTCTCCCACCAGTAGCACTATGTTATAGTAATGAATGCACTTGAGGTGTGATTTGGTGTTTGAGGTTCCATAGGCAAACCACAGCTTAAACCTAGGCCAATTTTGCAATGAATCTACCTTTCAGCAACCCCTCATGAAATCCACGATGAAAATTTTCAACTTGAAACATAGGCTACAAATGACCAGAACATCCATGTTAAATCAAATATTCAAGTAGAAGTTTCTAACCAAGTCCCAAATCCTGGTCATACTCGTAGGAACCAGTAGCTCCACTCCATCACACTAAATTGGAAAATTAAAACAATGTCACGACATGTCATTAAAGAAAATAGGACCCTAAAGAAATAATATCTAGCCTCAATGACATCCCACAGATTCAAAAACACCAACGCCCTTGTCTTTTCATCTTTCCTACTCGGTTGGATCACATTGAGAGGCATCTTTAGGGTGGGAGACACTCCCCAACAGGTCCAAGAAAACAAGATGTTTCCCCTACTACTTCCTTTTTGAATTCATTAGGGTAATTTTGAGGTCTAAAATGGGCTGCCTAAGGAAATTATAAAATAATAGTGGAAATCATAAAATAAGATTTGATGGCATCATCAAATTTTAGAGGGAAAAAAGAAAAAACTACTTTTTCAACTCGTATTTTCAACTTATCTCCAAAGTTTTTACTCAAATTTCGAGTGGGCGTACTCGTTGGAATCAAAATTTAATTCCTTATCCAAGGAGTACCCATGTTGCATACTTTTAATGGACCTTGCTACACGAAAAATGAGAAATACATGAAAAACGTGATTGCAATCATGTTTTTCCATGTATTTCTCAATTTTCACATCGCAGGGTCCATCGAAAGTATGCAACATGGGTACTCCTTAGATGAGGAATTAAATTTTTCATACAATGAGTACTCCCGCTTGAAATTTGAGTAAAAACTTTGGGAGATAAGTTTAAAATATGAGTTGAAAAAATAGTTTTATTATTTTATTATTTTTTACTATTTTTACCCTTTCACTTAAAAAATGATGAATCATCCCCCATGGTTGAAATCATCATCTTGAATCCTATTGGTTCTTATAGAGTTTATTTTGGTTGTACATTTTTTTTAAGAGGCCCATTTTAGACCTCAAAATTCCCCTAATGGATGCATGACCAGGTCCCATGTAATTTCATGTTTTTGCTTAAAAAACTTCATTTTACTTTCTCATATGTTTCATAGTACCGCTCTATCAGCTGCACCAAGTAGATTGTTTGTAAATTTCCTGATATATTTTTCAAACATATGCCTTAGCATAGCAATAAATAGGAAGTAAGTTAGAAAATGATGTTACATAAACTTTATTGTCATTGATCATGTTTCCCTTACAATACTGAAAATTTTATTTGGTATGTTTTTTATTTTTGAATTATGATGTAATAAAATACAACTAATTAATGAAAAATAGGTAAATTATAAAATTTATTTTAAATTAATATGATCACTAACTATAAAAAAATTAATATATGAGTTAAACACATATACCTTTAAACAAACATGTAACATAATATTTAACTATATATATTCACCTCTATTTGATGATACAAATTCTTAATATGTAAAAATACTTAGTTTCAATACTATGAATAAACACCATAGTTTATCAATATCACATCTCTAGAAAACCATAACTCATTTCATATGATACTTTTAATTAATTAATTTAATTAAAACAAAATATATATATATATATATATATATATATATATATATATATATATATATATATATATATATATATATATATATATATATATATATATATATATATATATATATATATATATATTAAAAATAAATCTCAACCTTGGTAAACAAATTTAAGATGTTTAATTAAAATTAAAACCAAGCCTTTAATTGAATTAAAATTTTGAATACCCAGTCTCAAAATAAATCCGGTTATCTATATTACTAACGGTTAACCATTAATGGATTTATGGTTGAGAAACGTTGGCTCTATTTACAACAAATGGCAACCCTCAACTTCGAGTCCGAGCACACAACAAATACCTCACACATTTCAAGTTGTTAGAAGAAGGTTCATAATCTCAGACATTCAGAGTGGAATACTTGGGACAAACCAGTTAGCAAAAAAATATTCCCATTAAATTGCATTCCGAAAGAAATCATAAGATCATGTGCCGAATCGGAGAAATTACTCAAAACTTTTATACTTCTAATAATATTTACCGAGTGTATTTTACGTTATATGAAGATGCATTTGCACTTTGTTTCAATTTCTCATTGTTTTTCATTTTTATAAACTAATAGTGGAAAACAAGTTCTAGACACTGGAAAATTCAAATAAGAATATTGCTTTATCAGAGACCCTTGTGGAAGTCGAGCAATCGGGAAACAACTCTTAGGAGAAACCTCCTCATAAAATAAAATATTATGAAGCCCCATCAGAAACACCAGAGATTGAAGACCTGACTACAAATATAGATCCGACTATGGAAGACACTATAGAAACCCTTAGCGAGGATGAGTGCACAATGGTTGATATCATAAAGACATGGGATCAAGTAGATCTTGGAGCCATTCTCATGTAACAAAAGAATAGATATTATCAAGTATATTTTCAATAGAGGAAGCGTCGATAGGAACATGAAGAAGGAATACTAAGCTGGTACAGGAATAAGAGAAAGAAACGCGAAAGTTGGTAAGCCTAAGAAAGAACCCTAAGATGGTACAGGAAGAAAAGAAAGAAACACGAACAACTTAGAAAAATCATGACTACCCATTTGGAAGGAAGATACTACGAAGTGTTTGAAGATAATAATAAAGAGTGGAAGATTGAAAATCTTCAGGTGGCCCAAAGTTTACTTGAGCAAATTGACCAGCAAGGTTTGGAATCACTTGGAAAGCAAGAAAAGCCAAGAAAATAATCTACATCGATTTGTGCTTTGAACAAAACTCTGCTGGGATGTAAACGCTGATGATCTATGTGTCGCGATGGATTTGGAACCATGCTACAAATTTTGTTGGGTGGATCTGGTCAGTCCTGCTGTAATGCCTATGGTGCGATGGCAGCTCCTGTAATTCGTGGAAATAATTCCACTGCATGGTGCTGAAAAGTAAAATTGTTTACACTTCAATATGTTTATTTCTTTTCGTTTGCTCAAGAACCTATGACAATCAAAGTGAATCACTAAAATACCTGAGATTAAACTGCTTGGAAGATCCACAGAAACCCTACATTTTTTCACTCTCCCCAGAAACCCTACAGCAGAAATTGCAAGTTCTTACAGTGCGGAGACTTTCGGCTGCGCGTCAGGGGGTTGAAACAGATCCTCACAAAAACCCTCGCCTCACAGATCCCTGAAGCATCTCATCTATCATATCGTCGCTACTAGAACTTGAACTTTAAATCTTGCAAGTCGTAGTTTGAGAGGTGAAAGTCACAAGTCGTAGCTTGCCACAGCACAATCGCAAGTCGTAGCTTGCCACAACGTAGTCACAAGTCACACAGTCGCAACTTGTATTGAGTCGCAATTTGGGCTACTTGGGTTGGAATGCGACCTATCGATTCACACAATCGAAACTTGTATTGAGTCGCAATTTTGGCTACTTGGGTTGGAATGCGACCTGGCGAGTCGTAGCTTGTATTAAGTCACAACTTGTATTAAGTCGCAATTCGGGCTACTTGGGTTGAAATGTGACCTGGCGACTTCAAGATAGTAGCATAGTCATATTTTTTTAATGATTATTTTGGTAATGTGTTGATGGGAAAGGAGGTTAGTGATTATTGATTATAATGGAGGCATTATAATTAGAGCAGCTTGCTTTACAGCGTACAGGACTGCACAAACCTTGGGGAGTCTAACTCGAGACCTCTTGCAATGCAACACATCACAAGAGTGGTTGAAGTCTTTGTGCATGAATACTGCATTTTTCATTAGTCGCAAGACCAAGTATTGGACGGAGAACAAGTACATATTTCATTATGTTCTATTGCACTTATGATGGTGTAAATAAGGAATAGAGAGCTCCAGGTTGCAGAGCATGCTGTGTGGTAATTTTTGATCCAATGGCCCACACCGAGCAGGAGAGCAGTAAATATACAAGTAAAACATGGAATTGAATCAGCAACTTCAGGGACAAATGTGGAAGATGGAATTGGTCCCAGATTCTGCGAGTAAATAAGTAATCTGAATCCAGACTTCAAAATAGGTTTTCCAGAAGGGATCGAGGAATCCATGTGAGTAATGGAAAATAATTGTAAGCAGAGAGAGGGGCAGATCGGAATGAGAATCATGGAGTTAGTATGCCTCCATTGAATAATCCTCTGCAGTCTCCGTTGAATATATCTTTGCGACCTTCGTTGAATAATATACATAAGTGGTTGTTGAACTCAATTGAGGCAGGAGGATCTCACATGGTTGAGAAGCGAATATCCGTGAGGTCGCATAGTCGTTGGAGAGGATTGGTCGCACTAATCATTGACTCACTCTGGCTATATTTTGTGACCCAACAACTTGGCGAGGTTACACGGTCACTGAAAAGGATGGGTCGCACCACTAGTTGACTTAGGTGTGATGTCGCGACCAGGCGACTGAAAAAAGTCGCATAGTTGCAGTGGGGAAAGATTCATGTTTCTTGACCATATTCTTGTGACTACGAATGTCGGTGGCCTTTTTAGAGTAACTAAATAGATTTCAGAAAAATAATAATGGCAGGTAGAGATCACGAGGAATAATAAAAGTACTCATCAGGAATGGATCTTCGCTCTGTTGAAAAGCATTACCTCACTACAAGAAAAATTCACATTGGTGAGAGGTGAAAATGGTCACCATAAGCTCATTGGTGAGGGTCAAAATATCCTTCGTCACCAAAAATGGAACGTCACCAAAAGTGGAATCACCAAAACTATAGGTGTTGTGGTGACATTCAAGGTTCGTCACCAATAATGATTTATAGTGACGGATAGTGACCATCACAATTTCATATGAGCAATGGTGATAGAAAATAGCCTTCGTCACCAAAAAACTGAACGTCACCAAAGGTGGCATCGCCGAAATTATGTGTTGTGGTGACATTAAGGGTCCGTCACGAATATTGATTATAATGACGGATAGTGACCATCACCATTTCATATGAACAACAACGATTTTTTGTGATGGACTTTTCATGGTCGTCACTATTGGTGCATATATATGGTGACGTTCATTGATCGTCACCATAAACTCATTGGTGACATCAACGTCCGTCATGAATAATGACTATAATGACAAACAGTGACCCTCACCATTTCATATCAACGACAACGATTTATGGTGACGGACCTTTAATGGTTGTCACTATTGATGCATATACATGGTGGAATTCGTTGACCGTCACCATTTCATATTTTAGTGATGGTAAAAAGAGCATCCATCACCAAAAATTGATCTTCGTCATTCCCTATGAATATCAGGGCACGATGGAATCGAACCACCAACCTCCTGCTTGTAAAGCAGGTGCTCTTCCATTGAGCTAGAACCCTTTAAAGAATTAGACTTTAAACTAGCAATTGCTTCTAAAGGTGCAAAGATACACCAAAGGAATAAGAACCAAGAAAAATGAAAGAATTCAGTGTCCTTACTCCTATTTTTATTCTACGACACTCGACAAAGTATGATCTTGATCTATCACGTATTTGTGCCAGGTGGTTCTAATTTAATAGTAAATTTTATATTCAGATAAAATAAATGAATAACTGAGAGACCTTATGGACTAATTTTTAATCCTTACACCAAAATCGCTTAATATTCAAGTCTATGGAACAACTCGTTCAAAGTTCAAATTGAAGTAGATTTTAAATCGAAAGCCTAAAACTAGCTAAGTAGTTTAAAATTTAACATTTTGGATATAGGTTCTGTCCAATTTATATGAAAAGTTATGCCATAACCTTGAAACTAGTTTCTTAGCTAAAAGACTTTCTTAAGTTAACAATGACAAATAAAGATATTCATGGCAAGAAAAATTCTCTTGTTTTTTCTAATGAGGGTGCATGTAACTTGATAAAGGTTCCATGAGAGTGTCAAACCATAAAGAGCTTCACTAAAACATGGAAATGACAAAGTCTTGTTAAGCAACAAAAGTTTAGTTGAATATATGAAAAGCATCGAGCTAAATGATATAATTAAACTAAAATTAACTGTAAAAAACTAAAATTGCCATCATATACCATCTGGTTTGGTTAGTTGTTCAGAAATAGAAAGTGCAATTGCATGATCCAGCTCCTCATATTGATTTTGTAATGGATCATCCTGAAAAAAATGTCCACATACAACAATCAATGTTATCGTATTGGTAAGACTTTTGATATAATCTATCAAAACATATACTATGTAGGAGAATAACTGGAAAGCACGAATAGAAATTTGAATCACAATATAACAATACAAAAGAACATGCAACAGGAAAGGAACAACTCCACAGTTTGATAAATATGAACAATCCATGAACCTATTCTTATAAATTGATATAGATAACGAAATAGAAATCTAGATTTATGAAATTCAAGTATTACACAACAATGTCTTGAACAAATATCAATATGTAAAATAGTATTTTTTGCATTTGGATTTATCTTGCAGAACCTCAGGAAAATGTTTCCACAGAAACAAGCAATAAACATAACAACATGGACCTCAGGAGCAATTGTGCAGGGGATAAAATATGAAGGTAAAGCACTAGAGAAGTATTCAAAGAAAATGATGAAAAGCGTATCTAGAAAGAACTGAGAACCCTCTGAAGTAAACCTCACATTTATCATCGTGACTAGTACACTTGCAAAAAAATATCAAAATAAATTATGAACTATTCCACCAAAAAACATTGAATTTTTCCACTAAAATACAGTTTCAAATTAATCACTAGCATGACGCTAACTTTGTTAGAGCTAACAGATAGAAGATTGAATTTTAAAATACAATACACTCTGATGAATTAGGGATTACTGTGGCATTAGAGGGCATATGCCAAATTACATTATCATCTCCAAATGCACCCCTACGTAGTGTCCATTTGACACTTTGTGACTTGAACCTTGAAAAGGCTTGCTTAGCCACTTCATCATTCGAGATTTATTGTGAGTATGATGGTACAATGTGACCTGCATGTCCCAAATAACATGAACCAACAATGAAAACCATAATTAAATTATTAATTCCTTACTAATTTAATCCTTGAAAAGACGAAAAACATGAATCCAAGAAAGAAAATGATAAGTTTCTCGTTAACCAACTGTTATACTTACATATATGGTAGAATTGTTGATTGGTTGTTTCAGAATTTAAAGAATTTTACTTATTCTTTCAAACATATGAAAAGACACTAAAATTACCAAGGTCATATTTCAACATAGATATTACAGAAAATTAGATTGCAACTATGAAGATATTATTACAAAAATATTACAGAAAATCAGATTGCAACTATGAAGATAATATTACAAAAATCTTACACAAAATCATATTGCAACTATGAAGATATTATTACAAAAATCTTGCACAAAATCGGATTGCAACTATGAAGATATTGTTCTAAATTTTAAAAATTATAGTAATAAAATCCATCTTCA